>BCIN01000007.1:1046529-1367362 GCA_039545335.1 Kondoa subrosea
AGATCGCCTGAAGCAGGTGCGCCTCCAGCTTCTTCAAGCGCTGGTGGTTCATCATCATCTTCTGCTGCCGCTGAAGAAGGTTGATCGAGTTCAATACCGAGACCGAGAGACAACATCTTGTAGATGCGGCCAGCGACTAAAGCAGGGATTGAGCATCATGTCAGCATACAGATAACGACTACTCACAGTTAGCAGGCTGTTCGAGCGCGAATCCGGAAGTGAGAGCAGCAGTTTCGAAAAGAAGAACCGAAAGATCGCGAACGCTGTAGGAACGTGCGACATGTGAGCTTGATCGTAGCAAAAACATCATCAAACGCAAGCGTACGTCTTATCTGCAGCATCTTCAGCGACCTTGTTCTTCAGCTCAATGATGATAGGGTGAGAAGCGTTGAGTTCAAGAGTCTTCTTGCTTTGCATGTATGAACTCATTGAAGAGTCACGAAGAGCTTGAGCCTTCATGATACTATTGCGGAGAGACAAATAAGCTTCAAGAAGGAGCAATATAGAATCTCATGCACTTACCGTTCCATGTTACTCGACCAGCCGAATTGACCGGTTGTAAGAACAGCAGGAGAGTCGCTGAGCAAGTTTGAGATGACGACCTTCTCAACCTTGTCACCAAGGTTGTCCTTCATGACTTTGGTCAAGCTTTCGAAAGCAGCTTTCGATTCTTCGTTGGCTTTCTTCTCCTCATCGGTCTCTTCCAATTCAAGACCGTCTTTGCTGATGCAAACAAGCTTCTTGCCTTCGAATTCTTTGAGCTGAGTGACAGCGTATTCATCAATGGCTTCAACCATCAACAAAACTTCAAAGCCTTTCTTTTTGAAAATTTCGAGGAAGGGAGAGTCTCTGACTTGAGCAAGTGATTCGCCAGTGAGGTAGTCTGTACGAGGCAGGGGCTCTTTAGTATAAAATACAATGCAACGCCATCGGTAAACGCACAGATGTTCTTCTGGAGTTCAGGCATGCGGGTGATGTAGTCCTTGAAGCTGGTCATCTCTTCGCCAGACTTGGTGGAGTGGTAACGAAGGAACTCAGCCAACTTGGTTCTGTTGGTAGAGTCTTCGTGAATACCAAGCTTCAAGTTCTTTCCGAAAGCTTCGTAGAATTTCTATGAGTAAAGTCTTGTATCAGTATATTGAGTCATACACCTAACGAGCAACTCACAGCGTAATTCTCCTTGTCTTCTGCGATCTCGGTGAACATATCAAGTGATTTCTTGACCAAGTTCTTCTTGATAACTTTGAGAATCTTGTTTTGTTGGAGAGTCTCACGAGAAATGTTTAGAGGAAGATCTTCAGAATCAACAATACCCTGTCAAAGTGATACCCGAGAATCAGACTATAATCTAACTTTTGGCATGCGACAACTGACCTTTACGAAGTTCAAGTATTCGGGAATGATATCTTCGCAGTCATCCATAATGAAAACACGACGAACATAAAGCTTGATGTTGTTGCGCTTCTTCTTTTGTTCGAAAAGATCGAAAGGAGCACGCTTGGGGACGAAAAGGATGGCACGGAATTCAAGTTGACCTTCAACTGAGAAGTGCTTGACGGACATGTGATCTTCCCAATCGTTGGTGAGGGACTTGTAGAAGGCACCATACTCCTCTTGTGAGATATCTTGAGGATTGCGGGTCCATAGAGGCTTGGTCTTGTTGAGCTCTTCAGTCTCGGTAGTTTTTTCCTTGATCTTCTTGGTCTTTTTCTGTCGGTCGTATATACCAAATCAGCTGGAGTAATCAAACAGACATGCATACGACCGACCTTCTTGTCAGCATCTTCATCAATCTCCTCAATCTTGGACTCTTCCTTTGGTTCCTCTTCCTCTTCAACTTCCCTCTCGGTCTCTTTCTCAACGGTAAGCTGAATAGGGTAAGAGATGAATTCAGAGTGTTTCTTGACGATGTCCTTGATTCGGCGTTCTTCAAGGTATTCAAGCTGATCTTCCTTCATGTGGAGACGCAATTCGGTACCTCGACCAATTGATTCACCTTCATCAACTCGGATGGTGAAAGTTCCTCCAGCAGCAGATTCCCAAATGTATTGCTCGTCATCGTTGTTTTTGGTAACGACTTGAACGGTGTTGGCAATCAAGAAAGCAGAGTAGAAACCGACACCGAATTGACCGACTGATCAATCTCTAATGTTAGATCATGTTAAGCAGAACAATGGAACTTGAAACTCACTCATGCTAATGTCAGCACCTGATGAAAGGGCTTCCATGAAAGCTTTTGTGCCAGACTTGGCGATTGTTCCCAGCTGTGCGTCAACTACTGGGTCAGCATGTAATCAAGCGGACCAAGTTGGGCAAACGCACGTTGTTAACCAAATCAGCCTTGGTCATACCAATACCGGTATCCCTGATGCACAAGACTTTGTTCTCCTTATCGGGTGTCAAACGAACATAAAGATCTTTGCCGCTGTCCAATTGAGATGGGTCGGTCAAAGAAGCATAGCGAACTTTATCCAAAGCATCTGAAGCGTTGGAAATCAATTCACGAATAGCAACTTCTTTGTTGCTGTAGAAAGTATCTGTCAAACCACCGCCCCATTAGTTCTCTATGTAACTGATAAAGGGATGAACTGACTGATGATCAAATCCAACAACTGAGTGATCTCAGCTTGGAAACCGAAAGTCTCAACTTCAGCCATGTTGTCTTTTTAAAAGAGTAACTGTAACCATTCATAATCAATCAGCTTCCTTAGATCTCGAAGAAAATTTGGGCAATTGCAAGAATGCGCAAAGAATAGAAACCATTTGCTATGAGACCGCTACTGGCTGCTAGAGCTACCAGATACAAGCTTGTCATTCATAGATGCAATGCAGTGCTCGCAGAAGGCCAGCAAGAAGCGAGGGTGAAAGGTATCAAGGCGCATGAAAAAGTTGACCAAGCAATCCTACGAGAGCCAGACTGGTAGAGTAGAGCTTCAGCGACTCACGTTGTGTAGGTTTGTGCGAGGTTGTAGCAGCTAATTAAAGAGGCTAGGAGTCTCGAGGAAAGGGAAAGAAAGGATTGCGAATTCGCGAACGACACTTCGCAAAAAATGGCCACTTCTCAGAAACGTCTCGAAGGTTCGATAAAAGACTTCAAAGTACAAAGCAAGCTTGCATTTTGGGGTATATCTATTGACTTCATTCTGCTAATACTAGCTCAATATCGAGCTCCCATCTGCTCTGCCCACAGAAACACTTGAATTCTTTTGATTGCGATGAAACTTCCCTTGAACTAGCTTGAGAAGAGCGATGATTGGAATAAATACAGCCTATGATTATCGACGTAGATGTGAATAGACAGAAAGAGATATTGCGAAAATTGCGTTACTTGATATCTTGACCGATCGAACGAAAAGATGTATAGACTGCTTGAAGGTAATTCACTGCAAGACTGCTGATATGTTGACAAATTTGGTGAATAAATACTGAAAGACTTGGTGTATTGTACTGAATGTAAATAAGAGAAGGTGATCTTGAATGGATTGTTCTGTTCATAGTTGACAATCTTGAAGATTTGTTTTGCCTGGCTTTTGACTATATTGCTTAGTCGTTGGAGTCTTTGATAATGGACGTGAGAATGAGAACGAGAGTGATGGTACAACCCGAATCGAAGGGGAAGAGAAGGTAATACAAGATGAAGAGAGATTGATAAAACAGGTACCAAGCGATATCTGTGGATTGGCGATGTCTACATTAGCTGACGCCAAAATAACCATCATCCTACTCACGATCAGCTTAGACGATGACAATCCTTTTCCTCGCCGGAGCAGGTAAATCGCTCGGTTTGGGAGAATTATGGAAATCCGGCCCAGCATACTTGATTTCTCCACTGAACAGGACCGTGCCCGAGGTTGAAGAAGGTACAACGGGTGATGAAACGCTCTTCTTTTGCATAAGAGGTTTCTTTGGTGAAGTTGCCAATGTCCTTGATGAAGTGAAAACATCTTCAATTGGTGTATCTTTGATGGTTAGTGAAGAGAGAGTAGGTATTGGTGAGGAATCAGAGCCAGAACCTTCGTTTCTTGATCGACCTCTTTTGATGTGAGGCTGACGTTTAGTGGGCGAAGTCCGAGCTGGAGCTGATTTGGTAGGAGCGGGTTCACTCAACAAAGATTGCTGCCATGTTAGATTCGACTGAGCTGGAGGGGTGGGACGTGATTGAGGTGTTGTTTTCTTAAAAGTCAACGTTGGAGCGGGTTGAACTTGAGGAAACGTGGTTGTTGTTGAAGCTGAAACAGTTGAATCGTCCACTGAGCGACTACCAGCTAAGAGAGTCTGCTGCCATGTTAACGAGTCTTGTATTGGTCTTTGACGAACGACAGGCATATCCCAATCTGAAGCCGTATTCTGGGCAGTGCGAGTATTTGAAGATGGCTGTACTTTAGGCGTCTGTTTGCGATTCAAGAAAGAAGCCGTAGGGGCAGACTTGGAAAGGAGAGATAGAGGAGAAGCAGAAGAGTCTTCAACTTGAGCATCGCTTGACACCGCAAAACCAGGTGAGTTGGTAGAGAGCTGAGATCTGGCTCTTCTGCCTTTGCGAGTGTTCTTTATGGGCGAAGAACTTTGCTGAGACCTAGCTTCGTCTTGCTCTGAAGCTGATCGGTCCATTGTTGTTGGGTTGTTGGCTTGATCGCTATCGCTTGCATTCCTCCTGCTCTGCCTAGCTCTCCGCTTGGCCTTGTCACTCCTTGGCTGCTGTTCTATCATATCCTGAGGTGCTGGCTCATTGCTTGAACGAGAGGCAGGTCGACTACCCGACGGAGACAAGTTTGGGCTAGGTCTGTTGTTCGGGAGTTGTAGTGATTTTCGCTTTGAGGCTTGCGGTTTAGGTGCACTGAGGGATCTCTGATGGCCTGACCCGTTCGGCCTTTGTTTGAGGGTCTTTGAGGGGAGTTTGATGGGGGACGAGTCAGACATTCTGGTCATGCAGATTCAGCCTCAACACCATATGAGGGCCGTTGATTCGTTGCTCACTTTGTAATGTCTTGTATAGACTACCAAGCAGTTTTCTATGTCTTGACTTGCGAATGGTTTCGAACAAGAAGAGACCTCAAGAGGCGGATATGGCAGAATCGGCCTTGCCCGCCTGATTTTGTAAGCTTTCTTTCTTTCTCTTCCCTCTCTTTCCTCTGCATCCTGCGCATGCTCAGATCGCTCATCAGATCTCCAATCGTATCCTCAGCAACTCAAGTACCTAAACGAAACATGTCCAAAGCAGGAGCATTCACGCAAGCTGTCATAGGCATGCATGACTTCATTTGCTGAGCTGCCTTGTACTCACTCATAATGCAGACAGAAGGTCGCACTATAATCTGGGTAAGACAGACATGGGAGACCAGAAAGTAAGTCTTCCCTGTACACTTTGCGAAGAATTTGAGTGATCTCATTGATGAGCAAAGATCATGGATGTAGTCAACACCTGCATCAAGTATGCCCGTAAGTACTCTCTTTTGCTCCTGCCTGAACTTGCTCTCCGTCGAAAATCGAGCTAATATTTTGTTGTTGACAGCATCTGCCTTCAACTCGCAAACTGCTAGAGTTCTCTGCCTTTTCGGAGATGATCACGAAGAGCTCTGTAGGCTCAAGACTCTGTCTTGTATCTCATATGCTGATAAGAAACGAAGGGAGAGACATCATCAAACAAGTCCTTACTCCTTTGACACCAGATGAAGCCAAAGAAGGCATGATGAAGAAGATGGATGGTTTCACTAACGCTCATGGAACTATTCTGTTCTTCGAGGACCGAAAAGCTGTTCAAGACCTGGAGAAGTGAGTTGACATTCGCCTAATTTTCTATCCTATCTCTTCCCACGTCCGATTGACTTGTGCTTTTATCTCCTCCCGTCGATTTTCTACCGATTCCTCTTTCAACGCTTCTCTCAATATTATAGATGAGCTGATGCTTCTCGGCTTGACAGCGGCTGTCCTGCTCAATTCAAAGGCCTTGTCGAATCTTGGTCCAGCCATTCTCACGGCTTGAACGTCAGTCTTCTGAACCATTTCCACATTCCGAGCTTGACGTTCATCGCTACGTATATTTAGTCTTTCGCTGTATGGACCGCTTTGGACCAAGATCTAGATTTAGGGGTAAGTGACTGCTTTGAAGTCTCTTAGGACTCTTCACTGATTGTATCGCAGTGCAATCTCCAAGTAAGCAGAAATTCCTATTATCTTGCTAACAGGCTTTGACCATCTGCGTGATCAGCATTACAACCCTATTGTTGACTCTCGTATCATTTCACGTTGGGAAGTACCTCAGACGTATGCTCTTTCCTCTCATTCTTCTGTCACTGTATCGATTGACGTCGAGCAGGTGGGCATTACAAGCTCAACTCGTTTTCGGCACTAAGAAGGACACACCAAAAGAAAAGACTTTCAAGGTATGTAGATTGTTTCAGTGTAAGACTTTGTGCTTATGTCTATGCTTCTTCTATTACTATAGCCTTTAGAAGGCGATAGGGTTCGGGTCGCCGGTACCAAGATGTAGAAAGTCCGAGCTATTAATCGAGGCTGAAGATGACGTTGTAAGGGCAAAAGAAGCAAGATATAGACATGTGCAATGCATAGACTTGTCTCACGTATTTAGCACGTCAGAATCGAGATTAGCACACGAAGTTTTACCGAAGGCTGATCGTGTCCTGAATCTAGCACAAAGGTCTCTAAGCTACAATCAATACCGCTTGCTTAATAGATATACCTCGGGTCTCGGCAGTACGTGTCAAAATAGCGTGCGCCGTGTACAGAGCGAGCAGTCAATCAGAAGACAGATTCTAAGTCCTTCGCAAACAAGGTCAAGACGAATTAACTTCGAAAGTTTCGATACCGGACTACCTACCTTCAGCTACGCTCTCTTCCTCCCTTCTCTATACCATAACTACAAGCAGCAGATAGCTGGCGGCCCAAACTGGCGTCCTTTAACAATTCCAAGCAAGGAATGAATTCCAGCTACACGCATCGACCTTTGCACACAACAGCACCTTCTTCTTCTATTGCTGGACCCTCAGGTGGTGCTGGTCCTTCCAATGTTGGGCCATCAGGAGGTCCTGGGAATCCTAGAATAGCAGATTTACTGGATTTCGTTAGACAAGAGTTTGATTTGGTCGCAAACGATGCTCATGCTATCAAAGTGCAAAACAACGAGTTTGAGACTCACAGTGCGTCGCGTTGCACTGTTGAGCTGTGTATGGCAGCTAACAGTTGCTCGGGAATGCACAGGTCATCAACATTTGAAGGAGATGCAAGCGCTTAGACACAATTTCATGGATCTAGAACGAGAGCACCTGAAGATCAAAGAGCAGTACGTGTTTTACTTTATCCTCAGGTTCGGCATTGATCGCGCGAGAAGGTACGAAGAAGAAATACTTAGACTTAGAAGAGACTTAGAAGCAGCGTAAGCCTACGCCCGTCTGCAAAGTAAGAGACTCGCTAATACGGAGCAACAGACAACATGGATCTGCAGGAGGACCTTCGCATCCAGCTCAACACTCGTTACCTCCTCCGCAGCAACAGCAACAACCTCTTTCGCAACCAGCTCATCAATCGCCTAGAGAGACTCGAAGCGGTTCAGGACCTACACCTGCTCCACCTCAAGTAGGTCATGGACCTGCCAACTTGTTCGGAGGGATTATGGCAGGACCACAATCAGCCAGAGAACCGGCAACAGGCAGAGAATTTCCACCTATGAATACTGATGCTCATATGTCCTCCTCAGCAAGAGAATCTTATTCCAACGGATGGGATAGAAGTAGACCACCTCCAGCTGAAGATCCACACCCAGCTAAAAGGATGAGAAACGATGATCCTCCTCCTCCTGCTAATTCGAATTATGCTGGAACTCCTCCTTATACTAGTTTGAAAACTTCTCAACCTTCCTCTAACCCTCAACAACAGCAACAAAGACCTGCTGTTGGAACTCCTACTTCCGAAATGAACCCAGAAACGATACCGAAAGACATGAAAAAGGAAGGAGCGGATTGGGTGACTATGTATAATCCGAAAGTGCAGAAAACTTTGGATGTAGAGTTGGTGCATACTTTGAAGCATGATAGGTATGTTTGTTCATCAGAATAGCAAAGCAAATGCTCAATCTCCGTGGCAGTGTCGTTTGCTGTGTCAGGTTCTCTCCGAATGGCAAAGTATTAGCTACAGGCTGTAATCGCAATACCAACTTATACGATACCAAGACTGGCATGAAGCAATGGTAGATTTCTCGTTTGCCGCAGTGTTTGGCGCGGTGCTAATTCATTACTATAGTTCTCTAGCAGAAGAAGTACCAGGACCAAAAGAAGACAACTACATTCGAGCAGCTTGTTTCAGTCCAGATGGCAAGTCCATCGCAACCGGATCTGAAGATCGAACGATTCGAGTATGGGATATCGCAACGCAACGAGTCCGACATTCTTTCCATGGTCATCGAAGCGAGATCTATTCTCTAGCTTTCTCACCAGACGGAAGATTCCTCATGTCTGGATCTGGAGATAAATCAGCTCGGGTTTGGGATATGGAAACTACTACCCAACGATTCAATCTTTTGGTTGAAGATAACCCAACTGAAGGAGCTCCTGCTGTAGATGCTGGAGTAACAAGTGTTGCTGTATCACCTGATGGCAAATTATTAGCTGCTGGAAGTTTGGATACGATTGTTCGACTATGGGATGCTACGACCGGAGCTCTTTTGGATAAACTGAGAGGTCACAAAGATTCAGTCTACTCAGTCGCTTTCTCCCCAGATGGACAATGGCTCGTCAGTGGATCTCTGGATAAGACACTCAAGATTTGGGATTTGCAACCCTTGCAGAAAGCTCAAGCTGCTGGAGCTTCCGGTTCGGGTGTTACAAGTACTGCTTCTGGTAATGGAACGCCTGCTCCTGCTTCGGAAGGAGATGTTAAGAAAGAAGGGGAAGCCCAACCTGCAATTGATGAAGGCGGAGGAGCGAAAACATCGTGCATGGCTACTTTGAATGGTCATAAGGTCAGTAGTATCAATCTTCCATGTGTACTCTGCTGAGATATTGGTCAGGATTATGTACTTTCGGTCGCTGTTTCGCCAGATGGGAATTGGATCGTGTCGGGTTCGAAAGATCGGGGAGTATCGTTCTGGGATCCGAAAGCCACTTCAGCGGCTGTTGTGTTGCAAGGTCACAAGAATTCAGGTCAGTGACGCGTGCCGCTATCAGAATATACTGATCTGGAGCATTTCATCACGACAGTCATTTCTATTGCTGTATCGGAAGCGATCTCAGAAGGGGCTGGTCTATTAGCTACTGGTAGCGGAGACTGGTCATGCAGGTGAGTAGACATATGCTGCGGTGTTGCTTTTTCAGCTCAACATGCTGTCTTTGCAGGATCTGGAAGTACGCACCTATTCAGAGCTAGAACTGAGTAGATATGAAGTACATTAGGGGAATTGTAAGGCAGAAAGAGATGTAAAGGCTTTGCGCCGCGTGAAAGACGTCGTGTAGCGACGTGAAGCCTGTTTTCTGAGGCAGAGACACTTTTCGCTTGAGCTTCCTCTCCTTTCTCGAGACCACGATTTTCAGAATGGTCGCGCCTCGTAGGTCTGCACGTATCAAGGTCGACACCGAGGAGCATGAACCTGTTGTTGATGAGCCAAATCAAGCAATCAGTGATGTTGAAATCCCAAGTCAGTCCTTCAATCCTTATGAGTTTTGTTCAGGGTTGTAATACCTCTAGTAGATGACAGTGCTGGGTCTGTAGTCGAGGACAAGACATCTGTCGAGAAGAAGCCTGTAAAGAAAGCTGCTAAGTCTACTAAGAAGCCCGCTGCTAAGAAAGTCCGCAAAAGCGAAGGATCAGCGTCTTCTGATGAGGAAAACTTCGACGAGGAGCTCTCTGGTGCGTTGACAAAGTCTGCTTGCCACGGGCGTGCTCATGAGATATGCAGGCGAAGAAGACGAGAAGAAGCCAGCCAAGAAGAAGAAGAAGGCTAAAGTCAGCGGAGGTGTGTCTGATCATGGTTGTCACGGGCATGAGCTGGCTGACTCCAAGCGAGGCGGCACTTCCATCGCGCCTCTCAAACGCGGACCTTTGCGCGGTAGATTATCGCACATTAAGGATCTACCTGTTGAAGCGATGTACTTCTCCGGATATTCCTCTCTGTCTCTGTCACTGATTGTAATTCAGCATGATGATCCTATCCGAAATGGAGCCTCTTGAACTCGTCCGCCTTAGCAGAACCTCGAAATGGTTTAGAGGAAGTAAGCACGACTCTCGTACTCGTTGATCAGATGCTCATTATTTGCAGTTCTCTTCAATCGTCGTGACGGCGAACCAATTTGGTTGGCTGCTAAGCAGAACTTGGATTTCCCAGATAATCCGTACCTTTACTTCACTCAGATACGCTAAGATGCTTATGTACGTTCAGTGAGGACATGATTTTACCCGCTTGGGCTGCTTTATGCTTCGAAAACGAATGTTCGGTCTGCGCCAAAAAGGGCGTCATGAAAGTTGATTGGGCTTTGCGAAAACGTCTCTGTGGCCCTTGCGCCAAAGCCAGTATGGATCGTTCAGTCCACCGCTAGTTCTGGATTTTCTCACTGTGAGTATAGATGTCGTGCTCACGTACAATCATGTCGCTTTTATGGTGAATACACCTCGAGCTGATCTCATTCGATCAATGATTGCAACCCCGATCGGTACTTCCAAGAGTCGCTACAACTGGGGCATGTCAAGAGACGGCGTCAATTACCCTCACTTAGGCAGTAGTGCGTCGCACAGCTACTGTACGTAAAATGGCTATAAATCAACTCGAGTCTGACGTGAGTGCGCAGACGTATTCAAGCCTGACGTCGATGAAGCTTTGAAAATGGTCAAGGACTACAGCCCGCCGTAATTCAAGCTAGGCTACCACTGTATCCAGCGCTGATGCGATCTCTCCACAGGCAATTCATCAGCGATCCAAATCATTCTCGCTTCGTTGGCTATTCTGAGTGCAACAGGCTCAAAAATGCCTATCGTGAAAGTTTCATGAAGAGTCACCCTGACGTGGCTGCTCGTCTTGCTATGCGCGATCGACTTGACCGAGATCATCAAGTATGTAGATGACTCTTTCCTTCCAGCCATGCTGAAGTTTCGGTTGCTTAGCATATCTCGAAATGCAAGACTTGGATTGAAGGCCAGAAGGAGACCAAAAAGCAATCCAAGAATGATGTTATTGCTGACCGAAAGGCTGCCATCATCGCTAAACTTAAAGAAGATGGTGAAGACGTGGACAATCTGCCACCTGGATTCTTTGATCAGTGAGTGCACCGTATGCTGTGAAATTTGGCCATGCTCATGGGAAATAGTACGGTCTTCAATCAAGAGTCAGTGAGGTCAAGTGCTTACACTTTCTTCGCGCTAAGCCATGCCGACAGTCGCCCTCTAACGGGCGCTATCTGGAAGAACAGCAAACCCAAACTTGCTGAACACCTCGAGAAGTTGAAGACTCGTAAGCAGCTAGTCCGGAATTTTGCATGAAGTACTAAGTTGCTATGACCAGTTGAGCAATCTCAAGAGATTTTCAAAGACTGGACACAAAGCCGCTTGCCAGATTTCAAGGCCACCGACGCCTACGTCAAGGATCATGCCATCCCTGTCAATCCGGCTGACGCAGCTAACTTGCCTTCGATTGCTGATCTCTTGAATTCTGCTTGCAAGGTAACATGGCCATTCTGCCATTGCTTGCTAATTGGATTTTCTGTTAGTGGGCGAAGTACCGACTGAAGAACAATGGACTGCGGCTATCGCTGCTCTCCCCGCTGAAATTGAGGAATGGCGCGAAGAGATCCAGTCTAACGCTCGCAAGCTCCTTCCTGCAAAGTATCGACAGAAAGGTGACATTCCTGCTCTTGAACGAGCCAGTGAGTGTTCAAAGCTGAATGCCTTCGTTATTCACGTAATCTCATCATTTTCTTGATAGACGTCGTCTTCCGTTACAATCCGCAGGGAGAATTGGCAAAACAATCCAAGCAAAAGAAAGGTCTACGTAAATGGCAGAGAATGACAGAACAAATGGCTGTATACCGGTGCGGGTCATCAATACAATTTTTAAGTGCAATTCCACTGACTCTCAGATTCGTAGTTCTGGTTTCAACTTTCATGATATTCTGACTCATTCCTCGCAGAAAGCATTGAAAACCGAAGATTATCGTAAGCAATCGTTTGCTTAGCTTTTTCATATTTCATGCGCACTGAACTTTGGCTGCAGCCTACATGGAAGGCAGCTTACAAATACAGATGGACTTTGAGAATTTTGTCTTTGATGAAGAACGTGCAAATGCTCTTACATCTTTGCTCAAGAAAGGCGACATTGATCCTGCTGCTACAAGTGTGACTGACATCAATGCTTTGGGCGGTCGTTGGGTACGAACTACTTACCCAATCCCTGTGAATTACGAACACTTGGTAAGCGCTCGTGAAAGTCAGCCAGATGTTTCTCATAAGCGGTCCAGCGCTCCTTTGATCTGCTCGTAGTCAGTTGCAGCGAATTCAAGTGGTTTAGTCAGAAGGAGGAGAAGAAGCTCGAGGAGCAGTGAGTGAACTAGCTATTCAGACTCTTTCCAATTCTCATCGTAATGTTTCCACTTGCAGGAAGAAACCCATCGACGCCTGGTTGAAGAAGAGTCAGAAAGCGGCGAAGAAGAGAAAGAGAGTCGACTCAGACGAGGAGGAAGAGCTCGGCGCTGATGATGACGACTATACTGGATGAAGTTTCGACACGAGAAATTGAGGAAGAGACAAAACGATGAACACAGAAAGAGAAGAAAATACCAAAACAACTATGCCAAATCACTTTCATTCTACATGCCATATTAACAACCTTGTATACTTTACCTAGCATTGAATCGTACTTTATCTTCACATTATCGAGTTCCTTGTCGACATCACCGACTGACAACGGTTGACGAGGGTTGCGAGGAGGGGGGTTGCCCTTAAACCACGCATTTCGCTAAAATCTTAGCTTCCTGTATACCACTCTGCGCTAGGACAAGGCTAGATCTACGTGACGCTTTGTGATATACCTACTTTAGGCTCGCTTTTTCTTTGGTCCACGTCGATACTTTGTCATGGCGGATGCACAAGTGCCTGCAGCTCCTCCTCTACCAGAAGGCTGGTATGCTACATGGTCAGCCTATATGCTCAGTACATCCTTTGACAAGCAGCTGATGCTCTGCAATTGATAGGAACGCCGAACATTCGCGATATGTTTTTACAGGTCAGCCTTGTGTTATCGCTATCAGTGTAATCAGAGGCTCAGCTTGCGTTTCATTTTGCCAACAGAGATCGCAAGCGGCAGATCGCAATGGGAATATCCTGAAGTGCAGCCGCAGCCAGCTCAGACCAATGTCGCGCCTCCTCCTTCTCACCGCTCCAAGCGTCAGTACGCAGCAAACCAAGATGAATACTATCTCGGAGGAGCTACAGGGAGCGGTTCAATGGGAACTTCAGGTCAAAGCATGGACTATAATTCTCAATTCGTTCAACCTGGCATGCAACAACAGCAGCAACAACCTCAGCAACCTCAGTTCTTCTCACCTGCTGCTGGAGGCGCACCTGTAGCACCTTCATATCCTGGCATGCAAGCTCCCATGCAGCAACAAAATCAAGGAATTCCTGGTCCTGCACCTTACATGGATGGATCTCAGAACCTGTACGGTCAGCAACAGCATCAACCCTATGGACAGCAAGCTCCTGGTATGAATCAAATGACCAATCAATTCGGCCAAATGGGCATGGGAGGAGCGAAACCTGTTTGTTGCCAGACTGAAGCAACATTCAGACAACGCTCATTCTGCTGCGCCTCGATAGTTTCCTGTTCAGACCATCAATTTGATCAACCATCCTCTCAATCCTGCAGAGCTGAGGTCGCAAGCGCCCGAGATCAATTTACCTCCAAATGTTCGTATCGACCCTAGCAATGTAGCTGCGCTTTGCTAATGTTTATTTCAACTTGTACAGGCTTCTTTCTCCAACCATCCGCTGCGCAATTCGGACGTCTCCTTCCAACGTAGTACTCTCAATGCAGTGCCAATGAACAGCACCTTACTGAACAAATCGAAAATACCTTTTGCTCTGATTTGCACGCCTTATCGCAGCATCAAACCTGGAGATGTGCGTATTGAGGGTGCTGATCAGTATAAATCTGATCCTGCTCCCTATTTACGTACAGGCCGAAATCCCAGTGGTTTCGGATACTGTTATTGCGAGGTGTAGACGGTGTCGGACATACATCAATCCTTATGTGTAAATCTTCCTGTCTTGTTCGCGACCTTTCCTGACGTTAGCTGCAGGACTTTCATCGAAGGCGGCAACCGCTGGAAATGCTCAATGTGCAATCTCTCGAATGAAGTTCCTTCTCTCTTCGACTGGAATCAGCAAACGAATCAACCTGCTGATCGATGGCAGCGAGCGGAGCTAAATCATGCTGTTGTCGATTTTGTCGCTCCAACCGAATATATGGTCCGACCACCTCAACCACCAATCTATGTCTTCTTGATCGATGTCAGCTATGCTGCTATTCATTCTGGTCAGTTCAAGCGACGAGCGAGACGTCTGAGTCTTAATTCATCTTCTTTTGTGACAGGCATGGTCGCTACTGCTGCACGAACACTTCTAGAATGCTTAGATCGCCTACCAAATGAAGATAGTAGGACCAAAATCTGCATCATTGGCTTCGACACTGCTTTGCATTTCTTCTCTCTGACTGTAAGTATCGCGTTATGTCTTGCATGAGGTTCATGCTCACAGTCCACGCATCATCATTTACAGCCCGAATCTACTGAACCCAGCATGCTTGTTGTTGGCGATTTGGACGACGTTTTCTTACCTTCACCGAACGATCTGCTGTGCAACCTGACTGAATCTAGAGCTGGTATCGAATCACTTCTAGGAAGATTGAATGATATGTTTAAGGATACCAATAATGTTGGAAATGCTCTGGGAGCTGGCTTACAAGCTGCTTTCAAACTTGTGGTGCGTGTAGAGCGGCATGTCATCAGCCTAATCTGATCAGTCTGGTTCTGCTGTGCAGTCCAACATCGGAGGCAAGATCTTCTGCCTTTCTTCTAGTTTACCAACTCTCGGTCCGGGCGCGCTGAAAAACAGAGATGATCCCAAACTTTTCGGTACTTCGAAAGTCAGTCTTCGTTTCGCGATTTGCTGCCAGCAAGCTAATCTAGTCTATGGCTGACAGGAATCTACGCTATTACAACCTGCTACTGAATTCTACAAGAAGCTGGCTATCGAGTGCTCACGTCTTCAGGTTTCAGTCGACATGTGGCTCTTTGGTTCTTCTTATACAGATGTAGCTACTCTCAGTGAGTCTCGCTCGAATAACGATATACTCTGGTCTAATAAGGCTGCAGGCGGTCTTCCTCGCTATACTGGTGGTCAAACTTTCCTCTATCCTGCTTTCGACGCCAGCAGATCGGAAGATGCTCTAAAATTCGCTCACGAATTCTCGGAAGTTGTCACATCGCCTATATTACTTGAAGCTGTCATGCGAGTTCGTGCATCAAAAGGTTAGAAGCCGTTTCAGCCCAGCAGACATTCGCTCACTCCTCTTGCTTTCATGATAGGTCTGCGTATGTCTGCTTTCCATGGCAACTTCTTTGTTCGCTCGACGGATCTCTTGGCTTTACCTGCTGTGCCGCTCGATCAGTCATATGCTGTTGAGATTCAGATTGAAGATGTACGGATCTCTCATTTTGCCATTCGCGCGGGACTGATCAGACCTCGGTAGCCCCTCTCTGTCCCATTTGTGGTTTTCCAAACCGCTGTTTTACATACTACGTCATTTGGTAAGCATCAGCCCTATCACTTAGTACGCTAGAGGCTTACTGGGGTCATCTGTCCTTACAGGCGAGCGTCGCATCCGAGTCGTAACTCTTGCACTGCCAACCACAAGCACTATGTCAGAAGTCTTTGCTGGAGTCGATCAAATCGCTCTTGTTACTTTCCTCGCGAACAAAGCTGTCGAGCGTTCCTTGACTGCAAAACTAGAAGACGCAAGAGATGCGATAGTAAACAAGCTCGTCGAGATCTTTACTGTCTACAAGACCACCATGACTTCAGCTGGCCAAGGCGCTTCACCTCAATTAGTCACTTCAGATACCATGAAGTTCTTGCCTTTGCTATTGTTGGGCCTCTTGAAACATGTCAGTACGATGAGCATGTCTGTTCACTGTGCTGATGACAGCAATCCTTCCTCCTGACAGGTCGGTCTCCGTCAAAGCGCTCAAATACCTTCCGATCTTCGAGCCTACGCGCAAGCTCTACTCACAACTCTACCATCTCAACTTCTGATACCTTACTTGCACCCTACTTTCTATGCATTACACAATATGCCTCGAGAGGTAAGTTCAACTGAGTATTCTCGCGGGCGAAACTGAATTCGGGGTAGTGCGGAACGGTTGGCGATGACGGTGTAGTGATGCCTCCTCCTCTTCCTTTGACCAGCGAAAGGCTAGAAAGGCACGGACTGCATCTCATCGAAGGTAAGTTCAGAGCTTCACAGCTGCAAATAACTGACTGGATCCGGGTTGCAGATGGTCAAAATATCTTCTTATGGGTTGGAAGGGATGCTGTACCGCAACTCATTCAAGATGTATTTGATCTGCCGTCAATCTCCGAACTACACGGCGGAAAGGTACATTCATTGGTTGCTTCCACAAGTCTGGATGCTCATTTCTCGTAGTCAACCCTGCCGATACTCGAGAACTCTTTCTCCCAGAGAGTCAATGCCATTATTGGCAAAGTTCGAGAATCGAGACGAGGTCCTTATTGTATGTCTTCCGCTTCGATGCGTGTTCTCAAGCTTACGCCTTGTAGATCCGCATCTCTATATCGTCAAAGAAGATACAGACTCACCTTCCCTGCGTATGTGGGCTCTGTCCGCACTAATCGAAGGTATGCGGAATCCGCCAGACTATAGTCTGGCTCTGACACAGTGTACTACAGATCGTCAAGAACCTGCTCCTTCATACAATCAGTTCTTGCAGACTATTAAGGGTGAGTTTCGGTTTTTGCGCAATCCCGCTGAAAGTCTATCGCTAATTACTTCCAATAGACAAAGTGAATGGCACATAGAGGAATTTTAGGGGTTTGCTGTAGAAACGCATCGTAGTTATCATATTGGAACATGTTCTAGCATTCAATCGAAATTGCTTTCGATACTCGCTTGGTCTGATTCGTCTTGCGGCCGTTCAAATAGAAACCAGATATATATATTGCAGGCCTGCCCCTTAATCTTTGTGGTATATTATACTTGTACACGTATACGCGACTAATAGCTTTTGATGTAAACGAGTGTGGTTACTGATTTTTGCTACTACTTAAAAGCCCTAGAATAGATTAGAAAAGATTGTCCATCGAACCCAAATCTGCCAAGAAGATAAGCCTGTGATGCGAGTAGGATGTAGCACCGACACGTACAAATAAATTCGCTTGGAAAGTCAGAAAATTGATGATTTAGTTGAACATGGTCGAGGAACCTTGAAGTTGAGGACGACTGATTGATACTTGTCCAGTCTTGAGACGTCTAGAGCCTTCTGCCCGAGCACTAACATCTGAATAGCCACTGAAACGACGATCGTCAGAGAAAGGATTTGGTTCAGAGTTTCTTGGACTGATAGAGATAGGTCGGGGTGAACCAGCGTTCTCGTCCGCATCGCCATCTTGCATGTAATGACCACTATACCAAGAGTATCCGCGGTTGTTAGGTACAGAAGAGCGAGAAGATCGATCGCTGTTGGAAGAAGCATCTGAATAGCTGCTTTGCGGTCTTGCGCCAGGTCGCGCTGATCCAGAGTAAGCTCCAGAAAAGCGACCAGGGGAATGAAGAGGCGAATTGGGCCCTCCTGAACCGAGTTGAAGTTGTCGCATTGGAGGAGCTGTAGCTGCTTCCGCTGCTTTCCTTTTCTTCAAGTAACGGAAACCAAGGAAAGCTGTCAGAAGAACAATGACCGAACCAAAAGAAGCGACCACGGCGATGATAGTAGTCTTGTTGCTGTCTTTATTGTCATCGGTTGAGAAAGCACCACTCTTTGCGTTGATTCCAGTTCCATAGGCATTCAAAGGTAAAGAAGGGTTGATTTGCAGCGCTAGTTGACCAGGCATATCGGTTTGATCGTAAAGAGGGGAAGTAGGGGTTGAGAGGTAAGCAGCCAATTGATCCACTTTATCAGTCGGCACATATCCAGTCCAAACAGTCAAGACCACCGCTTGAGCAGCTGAAGAGAAATCGGTGCTCTGATAACCCAAAAGGGCATTGTTAACGATTTCACTTTGATCGATGTCGAGAGCTCGGGAAAGAAGAGGTGGCATGTAAAGAAGAATTTGGCCAGCTGAGCTTTCGTTGGTGGAAACAAAAGACCAAGGTAGACCTTCATCGAAGAGAATAGAAATCAATGAAGAGCCTTCTGGAGCTGTAGTTGGTGCGCCAACAGGAACGATCTTCGCTGGTAAATCTGAAGGGAAAGAGATTTTAGCGGTAATGGTAGTGATGGGCTGTTCTGCCAAAGAGACGGAATCGGAAGTGGATGCAGCTTCAGTTGTCGTGGTCGTTGGTCGTCTTGTAGTTGAACCAGCCAAAAACAGACTGCTTGTTGGAACGAAGTCGTAGTTGCTGTAGTCCTGAAGCATTCAGTATGTTTGTAACAACCAGAAAAAATGGGACTTACGCAGAAGAAGTGGTCCTAGTAGCAGATGAGCGAGTATACGAGGATTCTGTTGCGCTCGAAGACTCCGCTTCCTGACTTTGCGAAGTCACGACAGATGAAGAAGTAGCAGCTGCATTCCCACTGTTTGATCCAGATGAGACTTGCGCAGGTCGAGACGTTTCGCTAGTCTGCGAATCACCGCTGATTGTTTGGGATGCCACGAAAGATCTCGAATTGGTAATTGAAGTAGCATTACCGACTACTGGAGGCAATCCGGTAGATAAGCTGAATGTGCCGGACGCAGGTGCTGATCTAGTGTTTGAGCTGGAAGGTGGTAATGGTCGCCCTGAAGAGAAGACAGGAGGAATACCGGTAGAGGATGTTTCGGGTTGACCGGAAGAAGAAACTTGAGGTTTTTCGGTGGAAGAAGACGAAGGAGCGCCTGCGCTTTGTGTTCGAGATCCAGATTGCGTCTCTGGGAGACCAGTCGTTGTCTGTAAGACGTGAAGGGCTTTGATCAGCTGCGTACTGAAACAAAAGCTACCACACTCACAGCAGAAGTAGAATCAGGTTCAGAGACTGGTTGAGATCGAGTAGACCGAACGCTTGAGCTGTCTTCACCTGGTGCAGCGTTGGAGGCAGTATTGACCGGTGGAGAAACAGTCGGATCAGCAGAGCCTTGAGAACGAGTAGGAGCCGGACGAGTTGCAGAAGAAGAAGAAGGAGATGGTTCATCATCAGTTGCCGCAGGTCTAGAAGGTTCTTGTGCCGATGATCTGGTTGTAGTTGTGAAAATGGGTAAAGCAGAAAGAGATAGATCAATTCCTCCAACCAGAGAAGTGCTTTGTCCAATCCGACTAGTAGTAGGACGACTGTCTTGCGAGTCGCGACTTGTAGTTGGTGTAGTTGGTTCTCCATTAGTGCTTGAAGTAGGTCGAACGGTTCTTGAAGTAGTTGCACTGTCTTCTGAACCAGGAACGGGAATAGTATTGACTGGTCTAGAAGTAGTGGTATCTTCTCCTTGTTCGCCTCGAGATGTAGTGAGTTCCAGTCCAGGAATGGAGATCAAAGTTGGCAGAGCTGCAACACTGGTAGTTCGAGATGTTCGAACTGATGTTGTCTCGTCTGCATCGGTATCACGGGTATTAGAGCGAGAGGCTAAACATTAACGAATCAGCACGTGAGATATGAACAGCTTATTCAAAACTTACTTGTTGGCTCAGCACCTCCGAGCGAAATATCAATCAAACTAGGTAAAAGTCCAGCTGAGGTAGTTCTTCTACTACTAGTCGTCTCATCGTTGTCATTCACATCGCTAGTCCTGCTGGTAGCAACGCTCGATCTGGTTGGTTCCTCTTGTTCGGCAGTAATTCGACTTGTAGTTGGCTGAGTTTCTTCGTCTGTTTGCGATCTGGTAGGACGAGCGGTCTCTTCTTCTTTCGAAGTATTACCAAGATCGATAGAAATGAGAGGAGGTAATCCAGCGGTAGCTAGTTGAATTTTCATCAGCGCGTATCTTTGAATAGGTCACTGAAAGAGAAAGCTCACTGCTTGACCCTGACTCTGGAGTAGGGGAAGGAACAGTATTGACCGGCTTCGAAGTCTGTCTTGAAGTTCTTGTGTCTTCATCACCCAGATCAGAAGTAGGAATAGCGATACTGATTGTAATGGGAAGAAGTGGTTCATCTTTGGAGGAAGTAGTAGCAGCTGACGCAGTGGGTTGATCTTCTGTAGAGCTTGTAGTCTGAGCAGCGGTTTGTTCTTCTTTTGCATTGGAAGAAGATGTAGGCTTGTTTTCTTCCTGTTGTGCCTGAGAGGTAGAAGTTTCAGCTGGAGGAGTATAAGTTGAGCTTGATCGTTCGGCTTGAGTGCTTGAACTTGAAGTGGGCGTGTTTTCTTCTTCTTTCGAAGCAGTTGTTGGCTGCGCAGGTGAATCTGAAGATGACGGAGATGTCTGACTTTGGGTGCCAGGATCTTCAGCAGCAGAAGAAGGATCAACAGGCGTTGTCACTGCAGCAGCATTCATTCGACCATTGTCATTTGACATGGAGGGAGGTAAAGCTGTTGCTGTACGAGAAGCAGTAGAAGAAGGAGCACTCTCGCTCGTGGTTGAGTTGGCCGACGTGCCAGCACTGAAGACAGATCCGTCTTCCTCTGCCGCTTCTTGTCTCTTCAATACCGGTACGGCAGTTGCTCGTTTTCGGCTGTACCGAGGAGCGACATTGCTGCCATGATCGAGGAAACCGCCAGATAGAGCTCGACGTTGATGTTTGGATAGAGTCTTTTCTGCATTGACAAGAGAAGTGGAAGCCGCGAGAAGAGCTATGAATAATCTTTGGAAGGTGATGGCAACCATTTCGCTGTGTCTTCAGCGCTTCTTGAACGTGGGAGTGGTGCAGGCAAGTAGCAGACAAGTCGAGAGACAGAGCTTGGACCAGGTGAGGTCAGCTTCTTTTTGAGATTCAAACGAGTGGATAGGTTTTGTTATGTGTGAGAATACCGTTGACGCGATATGCAGGGACGAATGTTGCTCTTGAGATAGTCTATGCAAGCACCAGGCCTACGACGTTGAACAAGAGCCTCAAATTTTGGCCAAAGAGAAGAGAAGCTGTGCTAGAAATCTGCTCTTCACGACAAATTGCTTGCTTTGTTTATGTAAGGGTTCTAAAAGAGCGTGGGGGTTATATAGAGAGCTGGGTAACAAGGTTGCAGGACTCCAGTTGACTGTCCAAGAGCAAAAGACTTGCGAAAGAAATCAATTCTTCGTTGAGTGGAAGGAAGATTCGATTGAATCATGCATGCGCCCCTCTTTGATGGCGGGAGCAGATGAATACAGAAGGGGATTAAGCTCTATAGGTACACCTCATTCCCTGCCCTGTATGGTATTGCTATTCCTAGCGAACGTTACTGCCCGCTCGGTACGCGTCCTGCCTGTTGGTCGCGAATTGTCTCTGCATAACCAAAAGTGGATGTTGGTCAGTCAGAGAGCGGCATATAGTTGTAGTACCTACGCGAACCAACCGAGATCGGTCGCAATGCTCATCACAGTCCAGTCCAGCCTTGGAACAATTTCAAGCCAAATTCAAACCGGATTTCTTGCGTTCGTCCATGGTTGCATGACTGGTGTTAGGTCTGCACCACAAGCCTAAGCTTTGGACCGTCGAGATCGAGAGAATGTGGCTCACTCAATCAGATCCACAGCGAAACAGCCAATGAACAAAACCAAAGCCAACGCTACAGTCCACTGAACGCTCGCACAAGCGTCATACAGATCCAAATTCAGCAGAATGAGATAAGCTGGATCACCGACATGAGATTGTGAAGCTTAGTAAGCAAGAGAAGAGAAAGTTTCACCTATAGCTAAAATCCCACATAGAGCGCCAAAAACTGATTTGAGAATCAATGAAAGCCGTAACAGTGTGTCATATTTGTAGGCTTTGTGCAAGAGGGCCGAATGAGCTATGAAGAAGATTGCAGCTGTTAAATAACCGGTGCTAAAAGCGTGAATCATCATCCTCGCCAATTGATCAGATCGAGCGTTAGTGGAACTTACACGAAGGTAGATAGACAAGCTCCATGCGGTAATTCCTTCTGTTTTGTATCGAAGATCGTCAAGAGCACCAATCCAACACTTCCGCCTAGAGTGAAGAAAATGGCGATATCGAAAAGGACTTTTTGCGCAGTAGTAGTATGTGGTAATAATCGACCTGATCTTCTGAAGGATCGCTCGATTACAAGACTAGTATTGAAGAACAAAACCGTTATAATGCTTCCGGTGACGAAAAGAGGTTTGAGTCGGTCTGCACCCTGTCGAAATAGGTCAGAGGAGATGATGAATACACAGTCAAAGCTCACGAGATCAGAAATGAAGCCTATCGACTGTTTATTATCCATCGAGGAGAAATGAGGTTGACCTCGAGAAACCCAATCGCCGATCAGCGCGACAAGAGTGACTATATCCAAGTCAGCAGAAGTACCGATGTAGACTACTGCTCTACTGACTGAGCCAAACTAAAGCAGCGCAGATCGGGAGAATCCAATATGAGATTTTGAGCATATTAGGACGAGCGCAAAGAAGATCAACAGCGGCGTTATAGTATGTATAGGTATGCGAACGAGAGAAGCATCTCGTGAACCAAGCCTAGCTGAAGCCCGGTCAGCTTCGTCGGCATTGCCAAGCACAACTCGAGTTGCTGAGTTGCTCGAGGATGGGAGTACAGAAAGATGACTAGGCCGAGAAAGCGAGCGGGGAGAAAAGGTAGTGTATGTCAGACATACGACTTGCAGACGTCATGAGACATGACTGTTCGCAGCAAGAACTGAATGTAATATGTTGTAGACAATTAGTAATTTCTAGTTTCTCCACATTTCAGATGCTGACGCGCTTCAACGATATGCCATAGGCTATAGCGTCAGGTTGCAACTTGGCAAGCAGACATCTGGTCGCAGCATAACACTATCTCTCGCTTCCATGTCTCCAAATATTGAGAGATGTGATGTCTTGATTTGCGGCTCAGGTAGTGTACGCTTCTGTAGCAGCATCTACACTACTGGATTTGTGCTGATTCGTGCTGATCCATTCTATAGGCGGGCATCTTTGCTGCTGCCTGGTTAGCTCGCTATGGCGTCAAGTGTATTGTGCTCGAGAAACGAGATGGTCCACTTATGCAAGTCTCAAGCTTTACGTCTGCTTGACCAGGAAGCTGAAATTTAGTAGTATGGGCCAGGTAGTTTCGGCGCTAAACAGACGCAGCAGTGCATTAACAAATGAGGTTCGCTCAAGAGTTCAAGCTGTAGTTGTTCCAGTTTGCTGATCTGCGTGTTTTTTTTCTTGCTGTAGATTAGGCAGATGGAGTACAATGCCGTACTGTCGAAATTTTCGAGTCGTTTGGCTTGTCAGAAGAACTGCTTCGTGAAGCTTACGTAAGCTCAACTATCAACCGCTCTGCACGAAAGACTGAGAGCATTTACTCAGCATGTCAACGAAGTCGCATTCTGGGCAGACGAAGGCAACGGCATAGTCAGAACAGGTTAGCAAGACAACAGCACAATTTAGCATAATGATAAACTGATGTCAATGACCAGGCAGAACAGCAGACACTCAGCCGGTATGTACAGCATTCATCCTATTACTTCACTGATAATCTGGTCAGGGTCTATCTCACCTGCCTCACGTCATACTGAATCAAGCTCGGATTAATGGCTTGATGCTTGAAGCGATGAAGAGATGGAACAACCAAGGTATCACGTATTCTACGGAAGTTCATGATCTCAAGATCGATGAGGATGGTTGCTCGGATCCTTCTTCTTATCCTGTTACTGTTACGGCATTTCGAGATGGTCAAGATGTAACTTATCAAGCCAAATACGCGATCGCAAGCGAAGGCGCTCATAGTCAAGTCAGGAAAAGTCTGGGCTTTCAAATGATTGGGGACAGGACAGATGTAGTTTGGGCTGTTATTGATCTTTACCCACAAACCAATTTCCCCGATATACGCAAGAAAATCACTATACACAGCAAGAATGGAAGTCTACTCGTTATACCTAGAGAGGGTGGATCTCTAGCCAGACTGTATATTGAACTTCCAGAAGGCACGGATCCGAAATCGGTTGAGAAGGATCAGATCATCAAGACTGCTCAATGTATCTTTGCGCCGTATAGTCTGGAGGTAGCCGATGTCTTTTGGTACATCTATCATATTTCGTGATTACCCAGCTGACATGGGAAATTGTTCAGGTGGAGCTGTTATGCGATTGGCCAGCGTCTGATCGATCATATGCACGCGCATCAAAGAGTCTTCATGGCCGGCGATACTGCGCATTCGCACTCACCCAAAGCTGGACAAGGCATGAACGCTTCCTTGCAAGATGGCTACAATATAGGCTGGAAACTTGCTCTTATTCTGCAAGGTCGAGCCAAGCCGGAGTTAATAAATACTTACGCTCAAGAACGCGGTCAAACGGCTAAGCAACTCATTGATTTCGATCGATATTGGTCGAAATTGTTCAAGCGAAAGAAAGAGGGAGAAGATCCGCAGGACTTCAATCAGGCTTTCGTTCAAGCTGGTCGCTATACAGCTGGATTGACTGCAAAGTACGAACAGTCTTGTATCACCAATGTCGAACAAAGCCGGCAAAATCTAGCAAGCAAACTTACAGTTGGTATGCGATTACCTTCTACTCTCGTCGTGAGAGTATGCGACGTCAAGTCACTGCAACTAGTCAAAGCTTTCCCTAGCGATGGTCGATTCAGGATTCTCATATTTGGCGGAAATATGCAAGATCAGAACAGCAAAGATCGATTGCACAACCTCGCTGACTATTTGAACTCGGCTGCTTCACCTATAAGAAAGTATACTAGGAAAGGAGAAGACTTTGATAGCTTTATTGAAATCATCCTTGTCCTTGCTGGAGACCGTCTCAAGGTTGAGCAAGATCAACTTCCCGACTGCTTCTGGCCGACTACTGGGAAATATAAGATGAGGGATCTACATAAGATGTGAGCACTTAGATATCTCCGCGATCGCTGTGCTGATAGTATGTCAGATTTATCGATGATGTTGGAAACGATTTGACGCACGGGCATACATATAATTTCTATGGCGTTGATCCATCCAAAGGTGCTTTAGCAATCATTAGACCTGATCAATGTGAGATCCCCGCTGTTCCTGCAATTGGTGCTGATCGAAACATTGATCTGCAGATGTGTCGGCTGTTTTCGATCTAGCTGAGCACGAGCTGCTCTTGGCCTTTTTCGATGGTTGGGCCATTCCTAATCAGTAATTCCCAAACCTGATAAGGTTAGGGTCTAGGATGGATTTTGTTCACGGGGCATCTCGGAAAATGCTTACTAATAGGGAATCATTCGGACCTTTCGTCTTTCTACACTATCAAGACCTGGTTCTCTGCTTTTGCACTGCTTCTCTCTCTTCAGCTGCATTACATTCTCTGATAATTTTCTGTTATGGCTGTGATATTTCTACCTCTCTTCACTGGAAATCGAATGCGATCAGCCCTTATTTGAAGCTGTTTGTTGAATCTCTTTGTGATCTGGCTACATCTCATGCTGTCCACTTACTCTGTAGCAGTATCTCTTTCCTAGATTATTACTATGCTCTGGTTTTGTTCACTTTAGCACTTATTGTTCAGCGGCTGCAGCTATACAAGTCTTGCCGACCTGATATCGCCTACTGTTCCTAGGAACCGCCTGGTATTAAGGATACCATGCTGGTGAGTTGGCGCACTCTTCTCTCTGTCGTGTTGTAATGTCTCTACCTCAAGTCCATTCATGTCTCTACCGCGTGGTCTATAGAACAGGTGAAGGACGGACTGCGCGGCAGATTGAAGCGCACAGCGCTGAGCTGTGCTGAGCTGAGCTGAGCTGAGCGTGCCGCGCATGCAGATTCGAAAACCGTTGCTTGACCTGTCAGAAGTTG
This sequence comes from Kondoa subrosea, assembly GCA_039545335.1. NCBI lineage: Eukaryota > Fungi > Basidiomycota > Agaricostilbomycetes > Agaricostilbales > Kondoaceae > Kondoa > Kondoa subrosea. The sequence goes on from BCIN01000007.1 coordinate 1,072,625, forward strand.
CAAATAGTAATTGTGAGTATTAGAAGTTATTGAGGCGATGCGAAACTGCTAGCTCAGCACATGTAACCTCAGCTTGAATTGATCATGAGCCAGAAGTATTTCCCGTGTAAGTATAGCCGCTGCAAGTGACTACATCATTTCCTTTACATCTTCCAAGCAGGTTTGGGATCTGCCGCAGAGTCGGCTTTCTCTCGACTCATATGACCCAGACGATGTAGAAACAATGCGAGCAACGCAGACAACGGACACAATGCGACACAGAATTGCTGCTGCCCTTTTGTTATTTTGAAATGCTTTGTTCTTCAGTTGCCTGCGACATGGACATCAGATGTACGCCTTGTTCTGCTCATCACTAGCATGCCTATACTTATGGCTTCTGAGCAAAGAAATACGTCCTCCAGCAGCGCTGTCGCTTCACTTTTGAGAACAAATGCAGCTTTAGAACGCAAGCTTAAACTCAGCCATGAAGCAATAGATCTCTACATGCAGAAGCACTCTCGTCTGGAGCGTCGTAATAAGGAGCTAAGGACTGATCGTAAGCGCGAGATTGTGCTTGCGTCAAGTCAATCTGATAAAATAGCTGCAGTGCGAAATAAGATGGCAGAAATCCAAGAGCTCTACGACGCATTTCGTGATGCTGAAGCAAATGGCGATTTTTGTCATGATGAATGCCTGCACAGAAGAGATTCCACTGATCCGCAGAGGGATCTTTATCAAGTTTCTATAGAGCTAGGTAAGTCATAGGCATTGTACTTGCGCAAGTCTGACACTTGCGCAGCTCATAGCCTGGAAAGTATTCGGATACAGAAGCATGATGCAGAAGTTGTCTCTCGGGAGAAGGTATTGCTTTGCCATTACACATATGCACGAGACTAAGCACTGCACCAGTTTCGACTGCTTCATGAAGAGCTTCTAATCACAAAGGGGCAGCTACACCAAGCTAATCGCCAGTTGGACGCTGTCCGAGATCAGCATACAGCGAGCAGGGCAGCAGAAACAGCTCCGGAAGCTGCTCAAGCTTCAGTCGTGCAATCAGCTCAGCCTCCAGCCTCAAGACCTCTAAAACAAGTACAGCAGATGCAGCCTGAAGTGCCAGTATCGCATACAATGGCAGCCCCCGCTGGTCCTCACGACGCGAGGCCAGTCATGGGAGAAATTGGGCCTCGTTCTGGTTCTGAACCGTACGATGGAAGGAGTGATATGCAAAGGCTGAGACAGGAGGTGAGACGTCTTGCTCCAAACCTATAGAGTGATGTATTAACGCCTAACCTGGTTTCAGATCCAGGCCTTACTCAATAGATTTGGGAATGCACCGCGTCACTATTCTGATGGAATGGCCTCCGCTGTTCCTCACAACGCGAGGCCAGAAACAGATCCGGAAGCTGCTCAAGCTTCAGTCGTACAATCCCCTCAGCATATCCAAGATCCACCCTCACGAACTCTAGCACCAGTACAGCAGATGCAGCCTGAAGTGCCAGTCTCGCATACAGTGGCAGCGACTACAGCTCCCAATGCTCCTCGAGCTGAGACCGAGTCAGTGATGGAAGAAATTAGGCCTCGTGGACCGTACGATGGAAGGAGGGGTATGCAAAGGCTGAGACAGCAGGTGAGATGTCTTGCTACAAACCTAAAAGAGTGATGTAATATCGGCTAACCTGGATTCAGCTCGAGGCCTTATGCTACTCACCTCGGCATGCATCGCCAAATATCTCTGATGAAAGGCGGCTTCATGAAATGCCAGCTGCGTACGTAGATGCTTAGAAGCATATCGTGATGGAAGCTAAATTTCTCAGCAGTACTGAACAATCTTCTGCTCAAAATTCGGGTGCTACACGGCATCCTTTGACTGTTGTGAGTACATCTCTGACTTGACGGGTCGACATTGACCCTTTTTCTATTAGAACACCACCATCGACATCCCAGAGATCGAAGGCACGATTCAAGACACTAGTCAGACCATAGCAGATGTGGCATTGCAAGTCGAAGCCACTCTTCTAGCTCAACAAGAACAGGTAAGACAAAGGCTTGCTCATATAACAGTTGACTAATCTCTTCTCAGTTGACAAGGACGTTGTCGACAATAGCGGAACTGAAATTCACTCTATCACACGAACGCTCTATGTCTATGCAACAACAGCAGCAACCAACAGAATATCAAGGTATTGAAATCTTGATATCAGAATATCAAGATATCGATGATCAAGATATCGAAACCCATCATCCTGCTTTTCCTTCATCCTGATCAGATATGCAGCCAGCCGTAAATGGGTCTTCGGTACTAAGAGAAAGCACCCCTTTCTTCCAAGGCTCGGGCGAGTCGCTTGTATTCAGAAAGCAGCAAGCCAATATCGCCCATCCGAAGTTCATCTTGCTCGCAAGACAAGAATCGCCGTACTGGTGGGTCCAGAACATCGACAGTCAAATTATCCGTAGAGCTTGGGGACTGAATACGAGAGAGCGATACTGCGGGAAGTGATGTGTTCGAGGAGTCGTTGATGAAACTTGTCGGCCGGCTAGACGAAGGAGAAAAGCTAGACAATGCCTGACCAAGCATCTATAATAGTCCGGTGAGTTCTTGCTGCCCGTCCACTATTCAACATGCTCACTTTGGGTGGAGTTTTCGACCCAGATCCTGGATTACCACTTCCAGCTTTCTCTGCTCCAAATCGAGCCAAAGAAGCTAGGCGATCGCCTATCGACAGCTTCTCTGCGGCCGGAGAACCGCTTATGATATTGCTTAACGAATTGACACTTCGAACGCTAAAAGAGTCATCGACTGCTTCAGGTACGTCTGTAGCTCCGACTTCGACCAGTTCCTTATCGTTGACTGCTGACTTCAGTCCAGTGGCATCGCTCTTGCTTCGATTGCGGCCAACATCACTTGCTCGTGCAGTATTGAGGAATGGAGCTTCGCTTGCACGACGAAGTAAACCAGCTGCAAGACCTTCACGACCTTTTGCGCCACTTGACAGCACCTCGCGCACATCTTCTAGCGTTCTCGGTCTAGCGGCAATAGCTGATTTGGATAAGAAAGAGCCTAGCATCTTGTATCCTCCATCGACTACTCCTGATACGCTGTGGATAGTCGAGTTGACATGGCCCACAAGCTCTTCTGCCATCTTCGCGCGTGGACGGACAGGCATTGTGGGGGGTAGAGGGGAGTGTTCGTTTGCACTGCATACAAATGAATAGACAGGATCAGCTTGGCACTAATGACAGCCTGCCATCGAGACGTACGCTAGTATTCTATCACTTGAGAGACCCAACGCAGCCAAATCGACAGTAAGAAGAAATTCGAGCACAGCTTGAGCGTTGACGAGGCAGTACTGTCCTTCACCCTTAAAGAGACTTTCGGCCCGGAAACGCTGGATGAAGGCGAGTTGCGAAGCCAGCTGTTGTGGGTTTGCTTGTACAACGGAGTAGATGAGAATGGGTAAGATGAGGTCTGCGCTGCTGCTTGTTGGCCCAGACGATACTTCGGGTGATGTGGTGAGACTGGATGTCGAGGCTGGTCTGTCAAAGTAGCCTTGACCATCACTAGGATTCGGGGTTTTATTGTCCTCTTCGTCCATCGCAATGGCTGACTCGGGCAAAACGATCTCCGGCATTTCTTTGTGCGAAGAGTCGGACATAATACTTGCTGGACGAGAATCAGGCCGAGGCGTCGTCGTGAGATCGAGTGAAAGCGTTCGAGATCGACCGCCCAAGGATTTGCTATCGTCCGACATTTCGTGAACGCTACCCGAAGGTCCTACTGCCGGGCGTTCTGGTGCTTTGTCAGCTTTCATCGGTATCGGTGGAAGCTGTCCAAGGCGGTCTGCCGGACGACTGATCAGTATTCACATATTCTGATACATAAAGGAAGTCCGCTTACCAACGATGATCTTATGCATTTGTACAATAACTTCAAGCTTAGCTTTAGGCGATCTTCGTTCTGGTTCTTCAAGCTTGCGCAGTTCGGTGCCGCAAGCTTTCGCGATCGCTTCTACTCCAGGTCTGATTAGCCTCAGATCTGCTTCCCTTTTCTTGCTGCGTTTCGGCGGACTTGACAGCTCGTCTGCGTGGTCTGAATCTATGTCAAGCCCTAGATTTTCAAGAGACAGCTGCAACAGGTTCAGACCAGCTATTCGAGCAGAAAGCGATTCGTCATCATCCTCGTCTGGCGAACTGCGAGAGCAAAAGAGTCTACACAGGAGCTCTCTTCAGCTAGCAATCATCTTATGCAAAAGATGGCGCACCGATCGTAAAGCAGATCAGTCAAAACCTCTTCAACGGCTTCCAAGACTTTCTCCACCTCAAGTTCAAAGCGATCAAACATCTCTTGATCCGTTTCTCCCTCATTCTGAATAGGAATCATGCACTCCCTTACTTCTTCATAGAATTCTTGCACCTCGTGTCCAACGTCGATCATCGAACTTTCAAACAATGCAATTCTACTTCCTGCATTGCCGCTGCTGCTGCTGCTACTTCGTCGAGATTTCTTTTTCTCCGGCTGGAAGCGAGCAAGAAGATTGGTACATTTCTCGATTACTTCATCTTCGCCTTTGATGCCCATTAAGAGCGGTCGTAGGCGAAGGCGTAGAGTGGATTCATTGGCTTTCCCAATTACATGAACTACTTCAGCATATCGAATTGCTCTGTCGATGAAATAGACCGTGCAAGTCAAGGTGGGAGTAGTTGTCGTGGTTGTGAGAGGTGTAGGAAGCTCGACATCGTTTGTCGACGATGATGCAGAAGATGAACGTTCTCGGCCTGTACCGGCAAAGAGAGAAGCTAATCGAGAAGTAGTGGAATTGGTTGATATGTTAGGTCTAAGGGGTGGTTCTTGCCGAGGTATAGGTAGGTCCCTTCTTGAGCCTTGTACAGCGAAAGAAGGACAATTGGCTAGATGTGGAAGAGAGGCGTGACAAGGCGTTAATGTGGGCGAAGGGGAAGCGGGAAGAACAGATTGGAAGTAGACTGTATCGTCTTCTATATGACCTCTTAATCCAGACAGAGTTGTAATCTCGTCTGATTGTGATGAACATATGACCAAGTGATCAGCAAGGAAAGCTGCAGTAGACGCTTCTTCTCTTGAAGCTGTAGGATCTTTCGGTAACAGTAAAACCAACGAGGACGACATGTTCGATCCATTTTCCATCACACGAATCAAACGATCCCATTCTTCTTTCTCTTTCTCTTTACCTTTGAGTGAAGGAGGGGCCTCATTGATGATAGCGAGGAGCAAAGCGTAGCCATGCGAGTCTGGTCGCAAACCTTCGGCCTGAACTTCAGCTTGCAGATTCTGTATTGCTAATTTGGATGTAGCTGGCGATAATGAAATGGAAGATGAAGACGTGCTGGATCCAACACTAGACGAGAGAGCAGAGCTTCGAGTCGGACTGCTAGATGACGCAGACACTGTACTTGATCTAGTCGAAGCCGTTCGAGAGGAGAGCCTCGGCGTGTAAGACACAGCATAACCCATACCTGACGATGGTGAGGTTGCCAGACTTGTGGAGGCATTGGAAGGCGGTGATAGCAATGGATGCGCAGACTCTTGACCTGAGCTGGCCTGGATGTCCAGCTTCTTGCCTGCTGCTCTGCCTAGCGAACCACTCAGAGAGTTGAACATTGTCCCTCTTGAAGAGATTTCAGCACGTTGTGAAGCTGGACGTTTGCTTCCAAGCCGGTCGAAGTGCATAAGCTTTGCTCACTGAAGGTCTATGTGATATGCAAATGCTTTAAGGCGTGTTAGAAGGTCCCAACAAGTACCGCTCCACCTTTTCACTGCACTCGATTGTTTATATTATGATCGAGCGCGTCACTGATTACGTCCAGGTGCCCTGCGAGCAGACTTACGATCAGTGACGAGGACGCAATTTTAGGGATATAAGTACCTCCCAATGATGCCAAACTAGCGCTTTAGACTCCGCGTCTTCCCCGTAAGCACTGCCTGAATGTCTCTGTCCAGCTCCGAACTACTCGAACATTAGTGATAATATGGACACTAGACCAGATTGACTTACAGCGTCTATAGGTAAGATCAGTTGAGACCCTACAACCAGAGGTTCTTTCATCCGATGAAAGCTAGACCAGCGATCCAAATCTTCCTTGTAACCTAATTCTTCATTCATGACATCCAATGAAGCTCTGCTCAAAGCTGGTGGTCCTGCAAAAGCGGGTCCTTTTTTTGTACCATCGTGTTCAGTGGTTAGGTATCAGCGCAAAGAGTTCTCTCACCTCTGGGATCAACCTCTACGAAGCGATTATGTTCCGTCTTCCTCATTTCGATATGAAGGTTTTTGATAATTCGTCGAATGGTCTCTTCCACCAATTTGGATCTCGGTTTGCTCATCATCGCATGGGATGCGAAGGTCGTAGACATCGCTATAGAAGAGCCAGAAGTCAGAACAGGCAGAAATCTAGACATGGTTCTTGAACTTACTCCACATCCAGGACCTAGCAATCTCCGGATCTATTTCATCGATCTCTATTCCTACTATCGATTCGATGTTTGGGTCCGAAAACTGCTCCGGCGTTGCCCAGTCACGAACCGGCACCACACAGTGAGTGTCGCCATCAGCATCTGAAACGCATACGTCAATCTTGCTATAGACGCGAAGGCTACCAACTGGACTGACAGACTCCACTACGAGATGATCAGGGAAGAACGACAAAATGAATACATGAGTTTCACTGACCCATATGCATACAATGCCAAATATCTATCCAGATCCGATCGATAGATGAAGACCGGAGATTCTTTGAGAAAGTGTACAATGTCAGGCATATGAGAATAAAAAGTCTTGAGCAACGCTTGTTCGAATTCATCTGTTATGATTCGGGTCTCGTATTCGGGATTCAAGTCTGACCAGGTCTTGTAGAGGGACTGATCTAGTTCCCAACCACTCAATGCAGTAGTCCAGATCAAGTTGGTCCAGTTTGTTGGCGATTCATCCCTTTCTGCCCGTAGTTTGACAAGATTGAACCCGGCCGTGATTCGCTCATCAACACCAGCTTCATCGAGATACAAATCATATTGTCCGTATCGAAGAGCGACCAGACCAGAATAAGGTATTGATCGATGCAGTGAGAAGACAGCCAAAGTCAGAATCACGGAATATAGACTAATCCTGATGTTGCTACGGAGCGCTTGACGCAAGGAGAAGCAAGATGTCATGTACGAATCTATCGATGGCCGATACGAATGTGATGGTAAGAACATGTATAAACTACGTCGAGCGAAGACAGGTTCTCTTGAGCACAAAGGGAAACTAAAAACAGCAATTGATGAATACAGATAGATGATTTGGAGGCCGAAAGACAGGCAACGGATGCCGTTTCCAAGAAGTGAGAAGCATGCATATGGGCGAAACGAAACAAAGCATCGCCAAATAGGCGCCAAATAATCAGCGATAGCAGAGCAGTGCACTATCGAGGTATATCTGTGCAGCTCGGGTGATGTCCAGACAGCTTGTTACCGTTCAAGACAAGATCAATCTCCTTAACAATTCGCAGCGACCTTCGAATGTTTCACTTCAGCGCTCCAGCAGCGGACAGGGTCTCTTCCAGCTATGTACCGAGCAGGCCGCATCGAGGGTTATCCGAAATGGATCTGGACGACGAAGATTTTCAAGCAACTGTCAAATATACTGTTCCAGGTGAAGAGATAGCAGATGCTAAGCAATGGATGCGGTTAGGCGTCTGTTCGTTGCATCGAAGTCTATAGGCTCATACTATACGAAATAGAGGACATTGGACATACTTGGATACAGCAAATAACGCAGTCTTGGCTGGAGTAGCTGGTAAAGTTGAAAGAGTTAACAAGCTAGTCTCTGTCCGGCCAGTCAGAGGAAGATACAAGCCTGAAGTGGGTGACCTGGTCGTTGGCAGAATTGTGGAAGTGCAAGCGAGGAGATGGAAAGTCGATGTCGGCGCAAGACTGGATGCTGTCCTTATGCTTTCCTCTATCAACCTACCTGGAGGTGTTCAAGTTCGTCTTTCCTCTTACATTGTTGTCTGCAACTGTCTCATGTGGAATACTAGAGAAGAAAACTTGAATCCGATGAACTGCAAATGCGAACTTTCTTCACCGAAGGCGATCTAGTAGTATGCGAAGTTCAAGCATTCTTTCAAGATGGTTCCATATCTCTACATACTCGATCTCTGCGGTATGGTAAATTAAGAAACGGTCTACTCGTTCGATCGCCTTCTGCACTCATTTCTCGACTCAAATCACATTTCATCATCTTACCTTGCGGAGTTCAACTTATTGTCGGTCTCAACGGTTTCATTTGGGTCTCCATTGCTACTTCACCAGTTAAGGAAGAAGATGGGGATGAATCTGCTTTTTCGCTCTATTCGAACAAGAATGATGATTTGCCTTTGGAGAAACAAGAAGCCATTTCTCGAGTTGCCAAATGCATTGAGATCTTGGCCGAGTCGGGAGTAAGAATTACTGAAGCTAGAGTTGCTACTTTATGGGAGGCAAGTTTGGAAGGCGAAAGTATTTGGACTGTCAAGGATTTGTGCAAGGGTGGATTTGGAAGAGTCGAGCTAGTGCAGAAGCTGCCTGTGTTGTGTGAAGCTTGAGCAGACCGGGTAGATTGGCTGCAGGTTCGGTCCAGGCTCGGTACTTGTCCAAGTTCTTGGAAGGGGAAATTTGATTAGGCCTAAAGGTGGGCCAGCTTAACGGTTCGGAACGGCTATATGTCTTAATGCTGGTGAGCAGTGTTTCTTCTTATCACAACGAGTCTTCTCATCACCAAACAGGCGAATGACTTGTCTAAGATCTTCAAGAGCAAAACGGCTGACATCAACATTGCAATATCATATATTCCTATACCCCTGCTGTCTGTCTGCGTAAATGGCGGAACCTGACGAGTGTCATGTTTTCAATTTCTGTTCATTCTATTTCAATCTCAATGCTTTCAACTTGATACATATAATCCTCTTCCTACACCTTTTCTCCGTATCTATATTAAAGTACCCTCGAACTTTGAAGGGAAAGGGAGATACTACAATAAATAGAATATATTCACAAGAAGCCGGAAATTTAGGTGTGTGTTACAAAAGCGATGCGGGCAGGATGTCATCTGAGACTAAATGCCTTGTAAGATCGGTAGGTGGTACTGTGATCAGATATCAGACCCAAATACTAATATGAGAAGTAATAGAACACACGCTGAGTGAATTGGCCAAATTCGAGCACTTCGAATTCGTCCGACACAACTTCCGCCAAGGTAGAAGAGCCCGGTTGGCTATTAGGTCTGCTCGATCAGCCTTGGTCTGGGAATGTTGAGCAAATGCACTGACGCTGCTGCCAAAACGAACTTCAGGCGATATCTTCCTGCAACTCTTACGCTCAAATCCCCAAACACGAAATAAGCGACTGCTTCTCCGCTTGATCCTTCAACGGTCTGCTTAACGTCAGACACTAGTCTGCCGACTAAAGCTTGTCTTTGCTGCTGCTGTTGAGGCAAGAAATCCATGTCTTGGTTTCCGTTGGCTCCTATCAGTGATGCGCTGCATATAAGAATGTTGGAATCCGTTCTGTTTTCGCGTACACATGGCAGAGTCAGCAAAACTTTTCTTCACTATTTGACCTTCATGGAGAAAGAGGACATACATTTCTTCTAATTCTAGCTCTCTACCATCTTCTATGACAACGAGTTGCAAGACAGGAGGTGGTTGTATCGGAAGTCTACCAAGCAAGCGCAATTCTAGGCCTGCTGCCAGTCCTCTTTGCGGTTGTTGAACTATTCTGAGATCCATTCGTCTGTTTCGATGTCTCATCAGCACCGTCTCCTGTTGCTTAACAAGAGAAGAAGTCTTGCCTTTCTGGAGTAAGCGATAAAGATAATCTCTGTCTTCCGCCGCGGGATGAGGTTCGCGAAATGGAAGTAGTAGGCGAAGAAGAAGAGCCAGAGGATGAAGGTGGGTAAGCTGGTTGTTGGTGATGAGTAGTAAAAGCTGAGTCTTGCCCGACAGGATGGTTTGAGACCGGTTGTTGACCACGAGGAAAAGAGGCCATGATGTTCTTCTGGTAAAGTGGGATTCTTATCCTAATCTATCCACGCCTGGACACGAGGAGTCAGAGGCTAGAACTCTTGGGATGGCATGGCAAGAAGGGAACGCACCTTCTGTCTATTCAGTTGTCGGTAAGATTGGATTGAGATTAGTGATGCGCGAGAAGATTGACAAAAGATGAGTGAGTTGATACTGCTTTGTTATAAGCCGGGACGATAGCTGATGGGATCTGCCCGAACAGGTATCGATCAGTATTCCGAGCACCTTTGCGGGGGTGGAAACAACTCACTATTGAAATGCCAATACACAATCAGCCTCATTGCAGAACGCTGCAAAGATCCAATGAATGCAAGGTCAAATAAGCGGTCGAGAGTAGTTGTTTCAGCAGAAGGAGCGAGTGGACAGAAAGCGGACTCGGTGATGTAAGGGTATCTTCGTTTTGTCTGTTTTTACTTTTTTGCAGATCCTTTCTTGGTAATGGCGACGTAATCCAGCAGTGAAGTAAGCGGTAATTTTGAGTTTTCGCAAAAAGACGAATGCCGTTTTTGGGCGGCTAGACTAAGCAAAGTTTTGAAGGACCTGACCCTGATAATCCGGTCCTGATTCCACGTCAAGAAAGCAAAGAGTACTGGACCAAGGGAAGAAGACCGAACGAAGGGCCATTCGCCGAAAGGCGCAGCCAGCAAATCAAAGTGACGTTCAGAACCTGATAACAGAGCCGGAATCAGGGCGCGAAACTTTAAAACTTTCCCTAGTGCCCAAAAGCGGAAGATCAGCAATCGGCAACGCCAACAGCGTTTCCGGCTCTACGTCAGCTCTATGCACATTGTGATTTCTATCCTACGTGATGCTCAATGTTCTAATTCCCAACATCGTCAGCGAAATTTGCCAACGTCCCTTTAAATGAGTCTCTTGGCGGAAAGCACAATAAGGCCACGTGTGTTGAAGAAGAGAGACAAGTGATTATTACTACAGTCATGTAATTGCAAATCGGCAGAAATCCACGAAATCCATTGTTTCCGTTGCCGGCTGTGTCAATGTCTTCATGGCACCAACCAGTGTCTATCCTTCTCGTTGATCTTCCTCTTTGATCGCAAGCACGCGCATGCAATATCATAGCGAACCCATCAAGCAAGAAGGCAAGAAGAAGTAGCTAGCCCTTTGTATGCCGTAGTAGACTATCGCATGCAATAATCGAACAGCAGCTGTCCGGCTATGACTACCTCAGGAGACAAGGGTGTGCTCAGGCTGTCAGACATAGCAAACAGCAGGATAATGAGCGCATGAGTCTCTTCGTCGCCTAGTCTGCAGCTGGTATACAGGACAAGGATAGATCACAATAGCGACAGACGGAAAAGCGTGCCAGCGCAAGGAAAGAGAAACAGACCCAAATCTGAGCCGGAAAGGAAAGGGATGCTGTAAGGAGTAGATTATAGATCAAAGCAGGTTGACCAAGTAGACACAGAAAGAGCTAGACCGATACCACGAGTGAAAGAGGTAATTCAAGTATCTGATGTTGTTGGTCAGAGAAGTGATGTGAAAATGCAACCAAAATCTTGAGCGCTAGAGTATTTACAGGAGTTCTTCTTCTTCTTGTCTCGATCTTCTCTTCTAAAGCTCCCGCACTTTACGTGATGTACGGTTTGACTGATGTCCAAGCACTGTATAAAGCAACAAGGCTCATCAGCCCCAAAACCGATTGAGTATTGAACCGCTTCTTACGCTGCACCGGCAGTCATCAAACCACTAGCGATCAACATCGGCCTTACACCAGCTGCATCAACGGATATAAGTATATAACATCTTCACTCGAAGTAAAGTCTACCTGTACTCCTCCAAATAGCACCTGTCCCAGCCCCAGCAGCCATGCTCCCCCAAATATCGTGCCTTCCTCTATATTTGTCTATACTCGAGTTGATTCCATTGTACAGTAAAGCTGTTCATGAAACAACACGTCAAAAACCATCACACAGTTTTTAAATGACATGATTCCAACGAACCTAATACACCCGCATTGTTACCGACGAAAGATCCTCTACTCGTCATAGCGTTCAAAACGGTATTCAACCTCAACCTGAACGGTGCCGATTGTCTTATTGGTGCTTTAACTCCTCCTGGCTGACTACTTCCTGCCGCCGCCGCTGTAGCTTCTGAAGCAGCTGAAGCTTGATTTATAGGTAATCCATCCACTCCAAGTTTACCAGCAGCAGCTTGAGCAGAAGCGATTGGCGAAGGCATTGATTTAGAGTAGATTGGTCTGAAAAAACCTTCCCTTAAACCCCATAAACCACCTAGCGCCAGACCGGAAAGATAAGTAGAACCAGTTCCATAACATAGTTCATCACCAAAACCTGTGTCTCGCAACATCAGGCGCCATATTCTACATGTATATAGAGTTGTCTGATGTTGAGCACACCTCGGGATGGTAAAACTCCCTTTGTTCCTTCTAAAGTATTCAACTGTCCATCTTCTAATGTCAAGTAGTCGAGTTGGCCTGATTGAGCTTGAGCCAAAGGGTGAAAACGAGAGAAATCATTTGAATTTGAGAAAATGGCTTCAGTGCTTAGTGAGTCCCCCAAGACAGATGATGTAGAAGGTTTAGAAAATTGTGTGCCTCTCAGTATGGAAGAAGCAGTCTCTGGTTGCTGATCTGTCATTGTTCGGCTCCAACACAACATTTTATTCGCAATGAAGGTTTCAAGCATGTGGCGACGTGTGTTGGCTCTACCTAAGCTCTGCAAGGGTACAATATCAAGTTCCCGACTACTTTCTACACAATTAGGTCAAATTACACCCAAACTTCGAATTTCCTTCACTTGCGCTGCACCTTCATGCAATTCAGTCAGATCAACGCACGAATTCTCTAGACTAGCTTATGAAAAAGGAATTGTTCTGGTGAAATGTCCTGGTTGTGATACTAGACATTTGATTGCCGATCATTTGGGTTGGTTCGATTCGGATGATTTGACTAGTGGTGGCAAGTTTAAGGATATTGAAGCTATCATGAAGAACAAAGGAGAAGAAGTTAGGAGAGTTAGTACGGAACAGGAATTGCTTGGTGGTGATGCAGAGATTGAGCAAGGCAAAGTTGTCGAAATGGGTCAGGTAGTAGCGGATTAGTGAAGTAAGGTCTTTGAGCGAAAGACTGGGAACAAAGCTAATCCTTGCATCTAGCTGGAATATCTTCTGTATCTTCTGTCATTATCGGCCAGAAATCACCCTTGATGAAGGCTTATCGTTGGATATGGTCAAACCTTGGAATGCATTGATCGGTAGAGTACGAACCGAATTTATCTAATATTGTATAGTAGAGGTGAGATTCCTTTCCTTTTGATTGCGAATCCATGAGCTGATCCTGATATCAAAGCTTGTACATGTTGGCATTGCATTAGCACAACTCGTTCGATTGTCTGACTCTTTCCGACCTCATAGCGTGGCGCGGGTAGCCCTATCTCCCTGCTATATGCTCGAGGATGGGCAGCTTTGATCATGAAAATCCGTTCGTTGTAAGCAAGGAAATGCTCTAAAGTATGGCGTATGTACATTTTTCGCTCGTTCACAGCTCTAACTATCCTCCTTTTACTCTTCTCTGCCATGCAGCTCCTCATACTCTAATCCTATACATCAGTCAATGGCGAAAGACAGAAAAGATTTAGTAGTACATCTCTTCATCAGCTGAAGAATCGCTTAGATCGTCCCTACATTCTCTATAAGCTGAAGGATGACCGTATGATCTTGCTTGCGAATGTGAATAAGGTACAGCGGAGAATTCCCAATTCGAAGAATAGAAAGGTTGTGCTCTGTGAAATTGTTGTTGCTGATAAGCTTCAGGTCGAGCATGACGAGAGTACTGAGGAGGAAAAGGATGACGAGGGTGCTGGTGAGAGGGAAGAGAGTATGCCGATGCAAGGTAAGGATTGAATTGCTGATGCTGATGGAAGCGTTTTGCTGCCATCTGAAGGAGTATCAACAGAGAACCTTGGAAAGATGAGACGAGGATCTACCTGCGATTGCACTGCGTGATGGTGTGCTTCTCTTTGCTGCATTTGAAGCATATGGTGCATTCTTTGATCCTGCAGAAATATCAGCTGTACTCATATAATGATGACAGGTGTAAGACCCACCTGCTCTGCTCTTGTACGGTGCAGCTCTCGTTCTAAAATCTCAGCCTTTCTTCGGTACTGGTGTATCAGGCGACCATTGTCAGCTGCGCGAAAACATGGTGAGCACAGCCCACGCAAGCTATTGAAAGAAGGGACGCACAACCTGCGAACCTTTCGAGTTGAGCATACTCTTCGATGTTCCGATTGTCTAGCTGGCGTCTGCGCGAATTGAGGTTGATACTAGCGAAGACCTATTCACACAGCTGTCAAAGAAGCGATGTCGATACCAAATGTGTACTCACACTTGATTGCATAGCAGCTAGACTCATCTCTAGTCTATCCAGCTCTCTTGTAGCTCTCAGTTCTTCAATGCGCATAAGGCGATCTTGAGCAGTAGGCGCATGCCTTGACAGAATATATCAGCGCAATCCTGAGAGCTGATAGGAGACAGAACGAACCAGACGTTTGCGCCAACCATTCTGAGGCAATTATTTGAGTAGAAGTGAAATAAAGGTAGATGTGTGAAAGAGAAAGAAGATGTTCGTACGCTTAAACACATATTGTACACACACCTGATAAAGGATGCGAAGAGATAAGAAGACTGTGTAGCGGACTTGGACCCATCGGATTCTAAATCATCGGACACGAAGACTGCTTCGGGTTAAAATGAAAGATAAGAAACGGCAGTGATAGCTCATCTGAATCACTATGCGAGTAGAAGAAACTCAAGATGTGTTCCCAACTGTCAGTATAGCAGTGAGAGAATTGTCATCGCTCATAACGGACAGAAGCACGGACAAGAACAGACCATGGATTTAGAGTTCAGAAGGACTCATCTAGCACTCTGACCGCGGACAACTCTATCTTCACTCCGAAGCAGCAAGAAGTGAAGTAAGCTTAGCGGATTATCGAATATCACAGTTTTGGAATGGAAATCGTTCTTTAGACAGTGGCGCACTTTTACTATATTTCAGAGTCAATGTCAGAAGAAAACAACATCTTCATATGACGGTATGTACTCACTATACAGTATGAAGAATTTTACAGCTCACATTGTCCTGACATTGAATTTCCCACAGCTGTCCGCTATCTCCTAACCCCCGAATGGTGTATTGCAGTGGCTGATGCTGGCCAAATGTGATCGTCTATGCGACGTGTCGGCTCGAAGCGCACAGCAGCCAGATACGGATTGTGTCGAGCTCTGGCGATTGCTTCCTGTAAGCGCCTCGTAGCCATCTTGAGTGAAGTGATTAGTCCACGGCGGCGAAGAGCACAAGATAGAGCATACCTCTGCTTGCCTAGCATGCGCTAGAGCCTCTTGATCTTGCATATGCAATAGATGTCTCAGTCTTATATCCTACACAGCTCTCAGCGGGCACAACGATAGTAAGCTAAGAACACACCTGCTCAGCTTGAGTCCTTAGTAAACGCTGTTCGAAAAGGCCAGCTTGCTGTCGATACATGTTCATCACGGGTCTGTGATGGTCTGTGAGAGACGCCTGAGTACAGCTACTGAAAGAGCGTAGCAGACTTACGACCTGCGAAACGATCCAGCATAGCAAATCCCTCCACATTACCGTTCTCCATTTGTGTAGCCCTAGCTTTCAGATTCATGTAGTAGAATACCTTTCGCACAACTTAGCTTCATCATATCCTGTTGGAGGTATCACTTACATTAGATTGCATCATGATGAGACTCCATTCAAGTCTGTCCAGCTCGTCAGACGCTCGTCCTCTTTCTATCGCCATAAGCCGTTCTTGTGATGTAGGTGCATACCTACAAGCTCGGCAGCAATCAATGAGTTATTGATGGCAATACAGATGT
Source organism: Kondoa subrosea (assembly GCA_039545335.1). Taxonomy (NCBI): domain Eukaryota; kingdom Fungi; phylum Basidiomycota; class Agaricostilbomycetes; order Agaricostilbales; family Kondoaceae; genus Kondoa; species Kondoa subrosea. Next base: position 1,088,564 of record BCIN01000007.1, read on the forward strand.
TACGACTTACCACGCGTGCCCTCCGACCATTGTTCAGTATTACAGCCTTAAATGAATTGGTTTAAAAGTGTCCGATGAAGATCAAAAGATTCTTATGAGGGGTAGCTTTCCAGCTAGGAAGCTAGGTGCAGTGTAGGTGGACGGTTATGAGAGAAAAGGAGAAGGCAAAAGCGAAAACAGGAGACAGAAGACTGGTTCTCGAAAAGTCAGATGACCTTATGTTCCGGGTGTGAACCCGTCTGACGGTCATCAGGCTTGATCAAACAGACTGCTCGGGCAGTGCAAAAAGCTTAAACCGCCAGTAGTGTAGAGAAGAAAGACGTATGTTCGATTTGCAAGAGAATCGAGCTGCAGTTCGGGAAGACAGTAGTACAGCTGAATAAACAATGCAACCCAAGCCATTTACAATTAAGCTAGTAGTATTAAGAGGAACCGAGGTAGTAGCGAATGTAGTCGAGAGTTGACTAAAATACTTGACAATTGAAAGAGTTGTGACAAATCAGAATCGCTGACTTCCAGCTGGATAGATAGATTGAGATCGAACAGGAGTGCCATTTGCGAGAGCCATTTGTTCTTGCATAGCCAGGATCCGAGCTGGTTCATTGAAGGAGACATTTCGACTTCGAGGGCTGTTGAGAAGTGGAACATCTCGCTGAGTATTATTGAATAACGGAACCTCCATCTCATGCGAAGAGCGGCGCCTCGGTCGCATTCGTTGAAGAGGAGGACCAGATGTAGGAGGAGATCTATTAATTCGCGGTGAAGGCAGAGTGGCACTCCAGGGCGAAGGCGTAAGAGGTGCAACAACAGTACCAGGAGAAGGGAGATCAAACATCCATGGAGAAGGCGTTCGAGGAGACAGAGGCGTCCGAGGAAGTATAGGTTCAGATAAGCGACGTTGCCGCTGGGGTAGCGGTCGCATGCTAGAGAATGTCGTTTCTTCGTAGGGAGAAGCCGGAGTGAAAGGTACCCGCTGCACAAAAACACAGGTTAGTCCGCCGTTGGACATGATCAGAGGCAGGCCAGAGGCCCTCACCATGTTTGCGGCAGCTAATCGCTGCCTGTTCCTCTCGTCCTCTTGCCACGCTCGATTCCTTTCTCGCTCTTCCAGCATGTTTCTGGCTGCGTTGAGCTGTCTTTGAGCTTCTAGGCCCCTTTGTGCTTCCATGGCTGCCCTTTCTGCCTGCCTGACCCTTCTATTCTCTATCTGAATAAGCTGAGCCTCCCTGGCACGTTTAGCTTCAGCATTCATGATCATCCTCTCTTGTACCATCTGTTGTTGCGCTCGCCCTCTCCGTTGCGCTAGCTGTTGTCGGCGCAAGAAGTCCTGCCGCAGAGCCAATTGGCGAGCTCGTTCAATCTCAGCGAGCCTATATTGCTCCCGTTGTCTGTGTAGAAGGAATTGATTTGGACGTTGTTGTCCGTTATGCCGACGAGCATTAGCATTAGCGAGATCTAAAGCTTGTAGCCGATGCAGCTTTGCATGCTGTAGACGGTTCTGCTCGAATGCAAACTCGTTTTGCCGACGGATTGCAGCCCGTCGACCTCTTTCTTCCAATTCCCTAAGTTCGCTGTTCTGTTCCGTGTGTTCAGGCAGAAGCGAATCATACACTGAGGATATACTCACACGTCTGTGTCGCTCTTCAGCATCTTCTTCTTGACGAGCTTGTATCTCTTCAATGCGCATCTTAGCAATCTTGAATTGCCTGGATTCTTCCGTGGGAGCAGACCACACTTTAGCCTTCGGCCCATCGCTGAAAGATCGCAGAAAAGGCATATAGGTTATGAACTATAGCAAAGGCTACTGAAGGTGCAAGGGAAAAGGCCAGCTCTGAGCAATACGGACAAAGTCTTCCTGCCAGGGACTTGAATGAACGAACTGCTTGGCAACGAAAGTTGCGATGCAGATGCTGTACCAAGACTCCTGAGGAGCGCACAAAGAAAGCAGAAGTCAGCAGACTGAGGGCTGTGTTGCCCGTCGGAGTCAAAGGATAGAAATTGGTCAGATGAGTTTGATTCAGCCTGATTTTGAGTCGGAATGCTTGAGAAGGTGCATTCGAAGTTCAGCGAGAGGCACGTCATTATAGAACGGAGTGGACCTATGCTGCAAACGGTTTGGCGCAACATGAAAGCCAAACCGGACCTGGGTCATAGTCAAGAGCAACCGCAGGCTCATTTTACAGAGATACTATACCCCTATACAGTGTGCAGATCACATCTACATATCTCTCGCCCGGTAGACCTAATGCAGAAATCCTGACTTCTTCCACGCCTGTACAAACTTCGTAACCAGGTCTTGAGTGACCGGTCCAGCTTGCTGAAGACTACTGGAGCGTAATGCCTCTGTGGTATCGACCTTGCGACCACTTTGTGGCTTCCCTGAGTACTGCTCTTACTGTTAGGCTGAGCTGAAATGATAGTGAAGCAGAACATACAGCTGATTTCCACAAATCAAGCAATGCGAGACTCGGAACAGTGTCGGCACTCTCATTGATGTCCTCTAGTTTCTCCAGCCATTCTCTAGGTGGAGTAGATGTGAAGTTTAGGCCGGCAGTATGCAACTGATTGAGGATCTGAAGCCAAGTTGTGCTGACATCCGGATTGTAAAGATGATAGAAAGCTGGACCAGGATGTTCCGCTTGCGCCAGCTCAAGCATAGACTTTGCTGCAAGATCCACAGGTAGCCATGAAGGACTCTGCTGTCGGATCAGACAGTGTGTCAAGAGATGCGGCAATCTACTTACATCTTCGATCTCAGGCAAACAGCCAGTAGGCTCGCAAGAGTTGATGAGCAGCGGCCAACCTTCAGTCTCGTTCCAAATTCCTTGTTGTGTATCACCGCACAGCTGACCCAAGCGATACACAATCACATCCAAGCCTTTCTGAGCAGCTTTCGCACATAGTTGCTCAGCGACCCATTTCGACTGAGCTTAACCCATAACTGCTGAATCTTCCGGATGAGAGGACAGTTCCTCGACTGCTGGACTTTCCCGGCTTGGATTCAATACGGAAGCGATCGATGAGCAGAAGAGAAACAGCGGGCTGCTTTCGGTTTGTTTGGTCATGCACAGGTTCAAGAGATGAACAAGACCTGTTCAGGCTATTAGCAACTAAAACTTAACCTCTGTAATGACGAGATGAACCTTTGACTTGACTACTTTCGAAACTACGCAAAGTCCAGCTGAAATTAACTGCCCACGCGCACTGCTGAAGAATCAGATCACATATCAAAATGGGAAGCATGCTCTCACATGTATCACCACATCTATTCGTGTCAGCTTCCTATGAAATTCCTGCGATAAGCCAAGATTGTCTTTCGATAAGTCGCTTGCCAAGCAAGTAACTTTCGCCATATCAAGTTTCACGAGACTTCTCTGCTTGAGTGAGGAATTGACTCGTGCGATTGCATCTTGGTCATCTTTGGCACGACAAAGGCAATAAACTCGTTCAACTTGGGTATTTTGTGACAGCTGGTTCAGTAGATGGGCACCCAAGGCACCAGTCGCGCCTGTCAGTAGCTACAGGGGAGATCAGCTTTTTGACTTGAAGCTCACAGTTTTTGTGTACTTACTACTGTACCGCAGATTTTCCGCCGTTTTGAACGATTCCGGTCGAATGATGCATTCTTGATAAGATCAGAGTTTCTAGCAGCCATATCTCTCATCAAATCTAGAACATCCACTTGAGTAGCATTAGATTGATCATTCTCTTGCAAAGCATGAATATGAGATGTTAGACTGGTCGATACATACTCAGCGCCGTACGGCTGAACAGAATCCGGATACTTACGACTTCAGAGAGGGATATTCAAAGACAACATTGCTAGCCAAAGATTGATTATTCAGGTTAACGGAACACTGTATTTGACTTCTTATTCTAGTCGCTTGTAAGGAGTTTACACCCAGAGCAAACAGATCGGTATCTTCCTCTATCGCTTCTGACTTGACGTGTGAGGAAGCAACAATGATAGAGCGCAAATGATTCATCAAATCAACCTTCGAAAGTCGTTGCTGGCTTGAAGCCGACTCTGATTTCGCCAAAGGAGGATTGTATAGTTCTTCGATAATCGCAGAGTAGACTTGCTCTGCTTTCTTTTTCTGCACTGTTCCTTTACTGGTCTTCGGTAGCATAGAAGCATCTTGCACGAAAGCAATCATTTCAGGACCTATCTGACCAAAACTAGGTGCCGCGGCATTGGCTCGCTGTAGTGTGTCTTTCAACGCTTTGAGCAACTCTTCTCTAGTCAAGTCGACATGGGATGGAGAAGGAAAGAGCAAGCAACAGACTGAAGGTCGGTTTTGACCATAAATGAGGCATTCGCTTATCCGAGAGTCTGCCTTCAAGATTGATTCCATAGGCGCAGGTGACACTTTCTCTCCATTAATCTATAAATTGTATGAGCCCAGGCAGAATGCACTTTAGTTAAAGCTCACCAGTACGAGCAAGTCGTCCGCTCGACCGAAATATCGCCAAGCGTGAGGTAGCGAAGAATGCTTCTCGTACAGATCTCCAGTAGCGTAAGATCCGTCCGGTCGATTTCGTGCGTTCTATAGCGCATGTCAGCCCGTTGTCGGGCGAATACTTAGCTCGCGCACCAAAGAAGGCCAGTCTTTGTCAACTACCAATTCGGCCAGATCTCCTCCGTCTTGGATCTCAAACTGAAGCATATCTTGTTGACCGATATCACGAAGATAGCTCCATTCCTTGTCTTGATCGAATTCCCTCCAAGAACTCATCAGGACTACACACTCAGATTGAGCACCGTTTTGAGGATCTGAAAGAAAAAAAGGAAAGGGAGACGAACAACCACATTCGCTAGATCCCATCCTACTGACTAATTTCCAGCCATAAGCCTTGACCATCTCATCTCCGATTTCTTCTGGTAAAGGAGCACCACCAACAGAAATCATTTCCATCTTCGCCAACAGTTCTTTAGTTTCTTGGTTTTCGGCAAGCATATTGAGTATATATGGTACAGCTAAGAAATATTTCACATCTTTGCAAGCTTGTATTGACGCAAAGACATTGGAAGCGGTTATTGGTTTGCTTGGCGTAAAGAGGTAGAGCACGCTTTCAGACATCATTGCTCGAAGTAGATCAGCTAAACCACCGTGATAGAGGGGAGTTGTGGTGAATGCTGCTACACCTGCTTTGCGAGGTAATGCAGTTGTCCAAACTTGATGAGTTTGATAGATCGGTTTCGGCATGCCTGTTGAGCCAGAAGTATGGAAAGCTACTGCAAGTGTTTCTGCTTCTTGTTTATTTGATAGAACCCGAGGGAAAGATTCGATGGACTTGGGTAAGGTAGACGTATCGAAGGAACGAGTTTTCATCGGTATCAGTGGTACATCAAGCTTGGCAGTTGCTTCTTTGGCTAGTGCGGAAGTACGCTCATCATAGATCATTGACAAAGCTTTTGTACTTTGCAGTAGATTAACGACTGCATCAGCAGAGCATTGAGGTCTACCAGAAACTCAGATAAGTCACTAGCAGTGAGCATTCAGAGACTAACGCTATCAGAAGACCGGCATAGCCTAATCGAAGCAGAGCTAGCCAATGTATAAGAAAGTCCAGCGAACTTGACGCCAGGATAGCGACAATCAATTGACTGGTTCCTTGCTCCTTCGTTCGAGCAGTGACTAGCTTTTCTTCTACTAATCGTCTTGCCAGAGCGTTAGAAGCTTGGTGTAGCTGAGCATAAGCTGTAACACATGAGCTACCACTTTCACTTCATCTTGCACAGACTCACTCAGGTCGGTACACGCCCATTGCGGTCCTCCTTCTGAGGTAGGCTCAGGCATGCCAACAGCGACCTGATCAGGAAGTCTAGCAGCCAGATCATCTAAAAGTTGATTGATCGAAGTGATATCATGCGGATGCTGGGTATTGAGCTGTGCTGCCAGTTCACCTGTAGCAACCACATAGGGTATATCTTCAGCCTTCATGCTTGTGTCAGAATAAGATTTCACGCAGAATCGCACAAGAGAGGAAAAATTACGTAATCCGGAGTCTGCCATAGCGAACGATTTATCAGCGCAAATGCGACAGCACCGTCTTCGAAATCTCTAACATTTTCTATTGGACAAGGTTTTTCTTTCTATCTAAAAGCCTCTATATTTTGTCATCTTCTTGTGGCACCGCGGAAGCCCTTCTGCCTCGAAGGATGGTTCTGAAAGTTCAAGCTACGGGCACTCAAAGACTCTTGCAGTACTAGCATTGATCCGTACCCATTTCTTCTGCTTCCAGAACATTTGCTTGAGCAGAATCTAAAGTTCAATTTAGCGACTATTCTCTTCCGAACACAATAGAACTCACCCATGTCCACTGGAAGTGATATAAGGCAAAGAAAGGTATAGGATCTTGTAAATCAAATGTCGGGTCCAGCGTATCCAATTTCACATCTTCCCAAGCTAAACTTTCCCAATATGGATGGACAATTTCCGTCGCTGGTAAAACAGCGGCTAAGAAACATGCTGGTATATCATGACCTAACCAAGAACAAGGTTTCGTGCCTTGAGGTGGTTTAGCGATACCCATTTGTTGGGTTGAGAGGTAAGCATGAGCGAAAGTAGGATTCGAGCGGAGAAGACATATTGCTGTGTGAATGCGAGGATTGCATTCGATTGGATAAAGCTCGCCGTCATCGGAAAGAATGAAGTCCTGTGGCCATCTGTCAGCAATGCGCGTGCTGCTGAGAAGAAAGGCAGACCATCGAAAAATGACCCTGCAGTATCTCGCTTGGTCCTCGCTCACTTTTTGCCCAGCTGGAAAGAAATTGCTCTGTCCAAGCTTCTGCTTTGGTGCCAACTTCAGTTGCAGTGTGATCCTCATATCGCATTCTACTCGGATCGTCAGCTGAAGCTGTACTGGGCAGCCTTGCACTTACAACATATCATTACTAGGACAACAAACGAATGCGACCAGTTTCCCATCTTTGACTGTAGCATGCGTGCACCATTCTGATCCTTTAACGAATTGCTGAAGGATATAAGGTGTTTGTTCCGTCATGGGCACACTCAAGCCCTTTTGTAATCTTTGTAAAGTCTTGGGATAATCAGGACCGACATCTCCAGCTAAAGGGTAATTGGTCATATCGTTTCGTCCTAAATCATCCAATACAGCAGTAGCTTTGAGAATCATTGGAAATTTGGATTGCTTTATTAGTTCGAGAGCTTTGGAAGGAGAAGAGACGACGTGTGATTCCGGAGTAGGCAGACCCATATCTTTGCACAGTTCCATAAAGAGGTCCTGTAGGCCTTTTTAACTTTCCTGAATTGCCGCTACCTTCTGACGGGACAAACCTTTTCGTGTAATGTCTTAGTCAAGTCTGGAGACGGGATGAAGCATTGTATTCTGCCATCACTTTCCTTCTTCATCATTTCCGCAGCTTTAGCATCTTCGACAGTTGTACCGGCGCCAGAACAAGGTATAAAGAGGTCAAACTTCTCCATCTCAGCTATACTAGCTAATGCATCCACATAAGCGTCCAAAGAATCTTGATTGCCTGGAATAGCGATCGGTAGCTTGTAGTACTTTGAAGTATATTTCGAGAACCGAGTAGCGCTGAAAGCTCCGTCTCTACAGACACAACAGATTAGTCATCAACTTCCCATCTACTTTCATACGGTCTGCTGCACTCACAAGCCTGATTCAGCTACAATCACTCGACATCCAGCTTTCCCTAATGCTCTCACTATCCCTAGCGATTTGTACATCTTTGCTCCATTGACCAAGACAGTTCGTTGAGGTCGATCATTGCCAATGATGCCATTCCGATTCAAGCGCTGGTAGGCCAAGGCAAGAAAACATGCAAGAGCTGAAAATGGAGCAAGGCAGAAGGACAAGCCCAAGAGAAGGGCAGTAGACAGCAGGAATTGAGCCTGTGTAGGTAGAGGCTTATTGCCCATTCCTCACAAATCGCTGTCCAAGAAAGAGAGAGCGGCTCAAATTAGGCGATCATCGAATTTATGTCATGGCAAAGTACTCGCGTCAGACTAGGGCTGCAAGAGCCGAAGAACAAGCTCATGGAGCGCATAGATATAAGTCACGTAGCATGCAATTGATCGAACTAGTTTTCATACAAAAATACTGAAAGGAAAGATCCCAAACCTGTGCATAACAAAACGACATTGCCCTACGTCCAGCTTGGCCAATGCTTTTAAGTCGAGTCGTCGGAAATTTTGGGGGCCAAGTAGAAGCGCACAGCACCTCCACCGAACTCATAGGCGACCTGGAATGCCAAGTCAGTATCGATTTCAAAGCATTGAGTGAAGAAAGACGACTTACTAGCAAAGGTACTTCATTGCTCATGTGTAGGTTGACATACTTGGACAGCGGTGTGCTCTTTGCGAAGTTGATCAAGTACTTGATTGAGAAAGTAAGTGCTACTGATTGTGAAAGTGTGATGGTGACCTGTAGGCATCAAATCCAATCGCAATCAGACACAAGACTGATCCAGCGCTGCTCAACACCTACATCGCGAGCTTCCTCATCATCTTTCTTGCTCTTGCCTTTGCCTTTCTTAGCAGTTGTCTGTGCAATGGCGACCCCGAGTTAGTTTGACACAGTAAACTATTCGTCGACTGTACGCACCTTTGCAGCAGGCTTCTTCTTGATCAGGCCTCCATTCTTAGGTTTCGCTTTTGCTTTACCATTGGTCTTTTCCTTCTTTGCCGAAACTTCAGGCTTGACATCAGAATTTGCACGTTTGCGTTTGTTAGCTGGGGTGTTTGAGTTGCTGCCCGTGAACTCGACTTCATCGTCATCGTCTGACTCAGCGATCGTCTTCTTCTTGCTCTTAGCCTTGATGTCAGGTTTCACATCTTCCTCATCTTCAGATTTCGGTTCCTGTTCAAGCTGTCATAACTCACTGCGCAAAGGTAGTGAATGAAAGCAGCGACGAACCTTGTCATCTTCATCCATAGCAGCTTTCTCAACCTCTTCTTCCTCTTCCTCAGATCCACTCCCTTCCTCACTTTCGCTCTCATCATCCGAATCTTTCTTAGTAGAAGTATTGGTAGGTCTAACAGTAACGGCAGCTGTTCCAATATCTCCTTCAGCGGAAAACTTGATGCCTTCTTTCGTTACTTCAATTTTGACCGATTCACCCAATTCTTTAATGTCTCGAACGATGCGAAGGAATTCTCCTGATGGCATAGTGATTTGAGCGTCGTATTGAGTATCAGGAATCGAAAGGTGTTCTACGAAATCGATACAATCTTCTAAGCATTTGGCAGCATGCATAAAGAGATCGCACTCGCCTTGATCAATGTCCATCAACTTCATCTCATACTCTCCCATCCGATCAGATTCTGTACGCGATGCATAATAAAGAAACGACCTAAATCGATGCTAGATGTGATCACGCACTTCTGTTTTGGAAAACCATGCTCAAAGAATCCGAATCGTCGTCTGCCCTAATAGTGACTTCATCATCATTTCCAGCACACTTGAGTATTTTCTGTAAAGAGTTCAAGTTCATTCCCAAAGACATGTTGCGATCGCAGCGGTAACCATCTTCGAACATGCTTGTTCCTAATTCCAGTGAAACCAAAGCGATGTGGGAGTTGTCCATAGCTTGCAATTTCTGTGAGTATTCAGAGTTCGTCAAGCTTTCCAGAAAGCAGTATGAACAGATGCTACGCACCATTCCTTCTTCTGAACAGTCCCAGTTGGCATCAGTGACCAATTCTTTGATAGCTGTAAGATTGAAAGGTGGCCTTAGACTCTGCTGCGGTCTGCTATGCACTTCGCGCTCACAATCGAGAATCTTTTTTAGCTGTTCAGCTTTATCAATCTTTGCTTCCTGTTATCGCGTCAGAAACCAATCAGCTACTGCCCGTCCATCACGAGTGAAAGCAGTGAAGGAATATGAATAAAGTCGCGTCGAATTGGCCAATGCAGCATAAAGCGCTTGCAAGTGGTACGCGCGTGAGGGAGCACAAGGCAATCCAAAGGTCTGGGAAGACAGCATACAACATGAGAAGCGCGAGACTTACAAGCATCTTTGTCGAGTTTGAGAATCGATGGGAATCAAGTTGCTGTCGAAGCTGTCGAATAATGGCTTTCAGTACAGCGATCAATCATCGTATAGCTACAATCTACTTACTGTAGCAGGTGTAGAGAGATGGAGAACAAGAAAAAGAGAAAGTCACGGTTTGAGGTCGAAAGCGCGTCGTGAAATTGCAGAAGGCGAAAGTGAAGGCAAACTTGTAAAGTCAAGTTGTTACAATTCATTTCACTATTCTTACAGTCTATTACAATGTACCCTAATATGTTCAAAACCCAAGATAATAACCACTTCCCTTCACATCTTCCTTCGAGCAAACTTGTGCAAGCTCGCTGTTCTCTTCACCATAGTCTTTTCTTTGCGCGCTTGGCGTAAGCGAGGGTTGGTGGTCTGATTTCTTGGTCCTTCGTACGCTTCAGAAAGGATGTTGTAATCGAGAGATCGTTTAGCATTGTTCTGGAAAGCGTTCCAAGCTGGTTCATCAGTCCAGATCTAATACATAATCAGTCAAATGTTCAAGACATGTCAAAGTGATTCAGAAAACTTACCTCGAAATCACTAGCACCGGCACCAGGTTTCACAATTTCCCAAATCATGTTACTGATTCCAGCAGATTTCATTTGTGTGACGAAAGCTGAAATGACGTTGGCTTTGTTTGAACCAGAAGCTCCCCATTCTTGGAATTCAACTAAAACAATCTTTGGATCAGTACTTTTCTTGATGCGAAAGGGAAGGAATCTCTCACCTCTTTTATTGACTGTCTGACCTCTTGCAATACCAGCTTGCAAAGCATTAACAGCAGAATAAGCATCCGTTCCATAATCATGTACCGAAACGATATCGATCGCAGGACAGTTGAAAGCCCAATCCGCTAAAGAAGTAGGGATAGTGATTCCTCCTCCTGTACCGACGAGAATACCCGTGTTGGCTGGCATATTTTCACGGATTCGACCAGCTCGATCGCAAGTCCACATAGTATCAACCATGTCCATATGACCCTGGTCAGAAACATCAGTAAAGTGTTGACTGTGGTAAGAAGATCGAGGCTCACCATTGGTTCGTTTTGAGGTTCAAAGGAGTAGACTACATCGTCCAATTGACCCCAAGGAGTGTTGCCCATCAAGGCGTTTTGATGATTTAGGATATGGTCAATTCGCTGATCGTAGAAAGTTTTCGCATCGTTGCTGAGGTAGAAATTGGCCGCATTAGCTACTCGTTGAGCTCCGGACCCGCCCTAGGTTATGTTGATCAGCTTTCTGTACTGCAGTGAAAGGAAACAATAACTCACGGAAACGATGCCGTATTTCAATGCATAAGCGTTGGTGTCCCAAAAACCAAGTGCGTATCGATCGCCCAAAGCAATAATGAGTTTCATGTCTGTCATCCAAGCAATTAGCTACTTCTCCGGGTGTCGGACAGACTTGAGAAACTCACTTCTAGCTTTCACTTCCACCATCAGTTGATCGACCATTTCCAGCATGGTATCATCATAAACTCCGACAGTATTTGGTTCAACTATAATTCCTGCATTAACGCTGTAAAACCATACTGAAGAAAAAGAGAAACTCACCATCATTCACTTGAGGGTTATTGCTACCTTTGTTGTTTTGCATAACAGCAGTAATGAAGATCCGAACAGTTTTCATTCCAACACTTTGCATGGCATCCAAGATAGTGTTGCGATCGCCTGAATTGATAGTATGGAGATAATAGCTGTTTGCACCAATAAAGTAAGAATTGAGATCGATAGGTGGTCGACTTGTAGATGCAGAAGCGGATGGGGCTGAAGATGCTGAAGCCGAGACAATAGTGGATGTGCGTGGTCTAGGACCTCGAGTAACGGATGCTGCTGTTGGTGAAGCGATAGTTTGAGAAGGATTGACAGAAGAAGCAGAGGAAGCTTGAGCTGTTGAAGTGTCGGTGGAAGTGTCTTCTATGCTTGAAGTCGATGATGCAGTAGGTAGAGTCGAAGAAGTGCTATCATCGTAAATGGCTGAAGCAGAAACCATGATTGGTACTGGTACTGGACTATTGCGGTTCGCTCGATCAACGAGTTCTTGATGTGCAGCAGCAGCTCTTCGATCAACGAGAGGTGATGCTATGCATGTTGAAAGGAAAGCGGAAGCAACGACCAGCGAAGCAGATGTAATGCGCATGACTTGTAGTATTTTGAGTGATTGTGCTGGGTAACGATAACAAGCAAAGGCTCAGCCGATGAGTGCTCGGAGGTATAGAGTGGATGCAAGTAGAGACCAGCTCTTGAGAACGATTAGCGGAAACGAGGGAATTGGACGAATGGGAAAGAAAGAGAAAGAGATGGCACTGCTGAAGGGTATCCTGGGACCTAATTACACATGACGGCAGTGCTATGCCAGATATGGGCCTTAACAAGAGGGCAAGCGACAATGCCATCTTTTCCAAAAGATGGCTGAAAACTCTAAAAAGTAGGAGTGGCAGGTACGGGAGCCAGGAATGCTCTGCATCAGAGGTCTGTGTAGCATAAGTAGAGCGTGCAAGTTGGTTCATGTCGTGGTTGAGCAAGGAGAAGGGACATTTGCGGAAATTGACATGGAACATATGTAAAGGTAATACAATGCAATGTATACTGATGCTATATGCAGGTGTGACTCGCTTCAGGCCATAAATCACCTGCAGTGTGACGACCGCAGTCGCCTTTCATCTCGTAATACCCAGACTTCCGATGATTGCAAGTCAATAGACTTGGAGTATCCCTACTGCACTGCGAGGGCAGTAGTGCTACGTAGCCAAAGAACTGATCAGTTCACGTCAACAAGACGAATGGAGCAACGCACTTAATGTATAGCGAGACAGGGTTAGACGCGAATACATTCATCAAACCGGATTGAGAGTCGAGCAGAGTCAACGAGTTTAGGTGGCAGTAGTAATACTTGTAGATCTGACTTGCTGCAAGATAGCGGAAATAGTTGTTGCAAATTCTTCCATCAATTTCTTTTCCTTTTCGTCAGGTGGTGAAAGTGCTTGATCTCGATTTCCAGTAAAAGCATGACATCTTCCTCTTCCTCTACCTCCTCTACTTCCTCGTCCACGATAGGAATCGGAATGACCTGGCATTCGAGGTAAATTCTTCTTCATGTGAGGCGCGACTTCAGCCAAATTCAGTAAATCAAGCAATCTTTGTTCAGGTGCGATAGTATCGGGTGAAGCAAAGATAGATTTAAGTACTTTACAGAGTTCAGGTTTGCTAGAAAGAACAGTTCGTAGTTCGGCATTTGTAGCTGCAATATGAATCAGCAGGCGAATGAAGGGGAAAGACAGCTAGAACAAGCTGACCTATAGCTTCGTACTCATGAGGCCGTAAAGGTTTCACCTCATGTTGAGTCAACGGATCATCCCACAACGAAGGATCTGGTTCGTCCTTACATAAACTTGATCAGACGAAGTCTTATCGTGAAGAAAACTGTACACACAGGCCATTGTAGATCTCGCAGTCGCTTAACGGGTCTTGGCTTGGCAAGAACACCAGTTTGATCGGACACTGTTAACAGAGGGGTAAGATATAAAGCCTCTCGGTATCCAAGCGAAATGGATTCGTGGGACTTACCTTGATCCTGCACATCCACAGTCACCACAGCAGATTGGTTAATACCCTCTTTCAGCACTTGATAACACTTGACCGAACAACTTATCAGATCAAATTAAAAATTGCGTCTTGGCTTTCTCTCAAGACTAGCCTCACTAGAAGATCTCTTGCTTGCTTCCTGGCAGCTTGTATTTGCCTTCACCAATACTACATGCTTGACAATGTTGCTTTGACATTGGTCGGTCTTATGCAAAAGAGAGTTTTCTTTAGGAATCTTACTGCCAGCCAGCAACTTGCTGCTTCCCCTGACTGTACCTGCTGCATTGCCTTCAAGTCGCTCATTTGAGTTGGTACTGATTACTGCAGGATATGCTCATCGTTTCTTCTTCTTTTCACGTCACGCTTTCGCCTAGTCATCAAATTTCGCTATCTTCTCAGTCGTTCCGTGTACTGCACCACGTTCACTTGGTGCTCTTCATCTTGGGAGGCGCTTGCCGTTTTGTTTATTCTGTCAGCAAGACAAATCACTTGCATTCACTACTCGTGCTATATAAGCTTCTATTAATCGATGCATCGGTCGTGACCTGATTCTCAGGATCCTACACGCGAGCTAGGCGCTGCTGGGCGTGTGACCGGGAAAACAAGCAAGATCTAGCACATGCTTCTTCGCGGTGGACCGCCCGCGGCATTTGGCAACGGACACTGGATCGGATCAATAAATAAGCATTGGCTTGCCCTGGTTTCTGCCCCTCAATTTCTCTACACTACACACACAACAGAGTCTATTGCTCAGTTGAAATCAGAACAAAACACAGGCTTATTCGAAAGCTCCAAGAAAAAAGCTACAAGTACCGCAATTTGCGCATAAACATTGTCTCTTACCCCAGTTGCGATTTCTCAGCACTTTTTTTTACTTCTCAACAAGCAACCAAATCGTATAAAGAAGTATGGCTTCTCACTATGAACCTCATCAGAATCTAGCAACACCTGTTCTTCCTACTTTGGCAGAACATGGCCAATATACTCAAACTCAACATCAACAAGAAACAGCTGGACCTTCTTATGAAGTCCACGCTCAAGACTACGCTACGACTGGCAGTGGAGCGGCTACTCCTCACCAGTCTCAGCACGGACATCATCATGAACATCACCACGAACAGCAAGCAGGATCGTACCCAGAAGGCGATCCATTACCTGTTGGACCCGGCGCACCTCTCAGCGCTACTAATCACCCAATGGGTATCGCTGACCCTTTAACTCCCTTCTATCCGTATGTATTCTTCGATTCAGCGAAATTCATGTGCTTATTTTTTTCTTCTCTGTGTACAGAGGCGCTCGCCGAAGCAAGCAGCAAATGGTTACCGGTCTGGGCCGAGCTATGCCTACATATGAAGAGATGCAACTTAAGAAGGCAGCAGAAAAGAGACGCAAAGAAGGCGTGGATGCCGAAGGCATGTCAAGACAAACCACTAACCTTCATGGCGCTGGCACTGCTGCTGCTTTGGATTCACTCACTGATCCAAACTTGCGTGTCGTTTTGGCTGAAATCTTGCACGCTCTGGGTGGTCATCAAGGTGCAATGACACCTTACACTATGTCTCCCCCTCTTTCTCGTATTCCTACCAAGACTGGTGCCCCCGTTGTCAGTTCTGGTCCTTTGAGTCGTGTTCAGACTGCGCGAACTGTTGCGACTGTCGCAGGTCCGTAGTGAATTTACCCGCTTCTTTCCCTGTCACTTACATGTGCTTACGTATTCAGCGGCCGAAGAAATTCTTGCTCCCTATGAAGAACCTTTGCCAAACCCTATCGCTCGATGGGCTGACTACATTCGTGAACCTGCCGCCGAGTTGATTGGTACTATGTTCTTGCTTATGTTCGGTAACGGTGTCAATCAACAGTCAGTTGTCACTTGTGTGGTAGCAGTTCAGTCGCTTATACTACCAATACAGATTCTTCTTGTCTTACAACGAAGGTGTTTCTGGTATTTTGCGTGGTACTTACCTTTCCGTCTCTTTCGGTACGTTTTGCTGCATTCGGCACGGTCGCGACCTTTTCTGATATATGTGAGCAGGTTGGGGTATCGGTGTCATGGTGTAAGTCGAAGATTCAAGCAAAAAGCGCTGTATTAGATGCTCACACCCCGAAATAGCGGTGTCTATATTGCTGGTGGTATTTCTGGTGCCCATCTCAACCCTGCGGTCACTCTTGCTCTGGCCGTCTACCGTAGATTTTCTTGGAAGAAAGTAATCCCTTACTGGATCGCTCAATTCCTCGGTGCCATGGCTGGTTCTGGAATTATCCATCTCCTTTACTCACGAGCTACTTCGATGTCAGTCTGCACTGGAATGCAATAGCATACCTGTCGCTGAATGTTTATTGCAGCTATCAAGGTGGACCAAACATTAGAACTGTTCTTGGTGCCGGAAGTACCGCTGGTCTTTACACCACATTCCCTCTCCCTTACATGAGCGTTGCCGCATCCTTCTTCAACGAATTCACCGACACCGCTATTCTCATTGCTGTCATTTTCGCTATTGGTGATTCCAACAACACTCCTCCTCCCGATGGTGTTGCACCTTTGGTTCTTCTATTCTTGATTGTCGGTATTGGTGCTTGCTTGGGAAGTCAAACCGCCTATGCTATCAACCCTGCTCGTGATTTGGGTCAGTTTACAGGTTTACATTTGCTGCTCCTTCTCTGACCATATGTGCAGGCCCAAGAGTCATGTTGGCCATGTCAGGAGTGCGTGCAGTAGCTTACATGTAAGAAGTCGATTGCTAACAGCCTTGCAGTATGGTCACGAATTGTGGACCGCTTACAACTACTAGTATGTCAATAATGTTTTCTTCTCTGCTGAAACTGATGCATCGTTGGCAGCTTCATCTGGTGCCCTATCGCTGCGTGAGTACATTGAATTCTGCTCAGGTCTCGAGACTGATTTTCGATGCAGTCCCCTTTGCGGTGCTCTCGGTGTGTTTCTTTCGCCTCTTTCAATGCTAGGCTAACCCGTCTACGTAGCCGGTGGACTCCTGTATGATTTAGTAGGGGAAAAGAAGAAAGAGCCTTACACTTTGCTAACTATCGTTCTCATCTTACAGTTCTTGTACAAAGGCCTCGAATCTCCTTTGTATGCTACTGCTATACACTGCTTAGCTACCTGCTCATTGCTTCGACAGGAACGCTCGCTGGGAATGGTCTTCCAAGAAGAGGAGAGAACAAAACCAGCAAACTCAAATGATGGCACCAGTCTCAGCTGCCGATTCCAACGAGAAGCACAGCTCTGGCGAACATGTCTAATCAATACACACGGACTTTAAGCGCGTGTACATAAATCACTTCACTTGGGGGTTCAGTTTTTGGAAGGTTTATTATGTAATCGGGATATCTTTTGATTATGCAGTTGTTATACAGCAAGACACTGGATTATTACTTGTACCTTGTTACAGCAGTTGAATGAAAGGCATTGTCTTGCTACTTCGTCAAAAACGGAACAGCGATAAATATGTAATGTACATTGGCAAAGTTTTCCGAAATTGAACAGATGATTTTACAAAGACGCATACTACTCTTCGACTAGACGCTTCAGTCGATCGATGTATCACTTGCAGCTGAAGGAGTGACGCCTAGAGTCATAGCACTAGCCATTCGAGGCAATCCGTTACTCGCACAGGGTTGACAGAGACGTGAGGTCTGTACTTTCACATCAGAGGAAACACGTTTGTGGCTAAATATAGCGCTCACCTGCCAGACTGCACTCCTTTGAACAGATTCGTCCACTTGACAACCACAATTTGAGCACTCAGCAGTATTAGCTGACGAATTTTCTCTGCTTCGCTTGCGTCTTTCAGACCGAACATGTTCAAGCTCTTCTTTGAGTCTTCTGTTCGTCTGCTTCAGCGCATGTAATTCAAATCTGCAACATGAATTTGTCAGAACTTGGTCATGTCTGAAAAAGAAAGGAGCAAAGAACGCACAGCCAACTCGTGTTTCGAGCAGTACCCAATTCTTCAAACACATTGTCACTCTCAAAGTCTCTGAAAGGACTGATTGCGCCATTGATGGAACCCGAACTGTTTGATCCTCCGCCAAAAGGTAAATCAATAGACATGCCATCCGTTGAAGAGAAAGGTGATTTGACATCTACATTCTCAGGTTTAGGTAAATGAGGTACAGTAGATTCTTTTCTTCTTCTTCGAAGTTCAGAAGAATATTCATTGATTTGGAGTAAGACGAAAGGATAGCGTGAACCAGACTTTGGTTCGCCAGAGGGGTAGAAATTGGTAAAGACTTCAACGGGTTGACCGCGACGGTTCTTGAGGAAATGTCTTAGTCCAACTGCTGATCCTGTCGTTGCTTGACTTAAAGCTTGACTAACAGCTTCCGCGTGTTGAGGTGCAATGAGCTGGAATAAACTGGTGCCCTTCATTTCGGAAGATGAGAAACCCAGAATGTCATGCGCTGAAGGAGTGGTGTAAAGGAAAAGACCATTCGAGCTGACTTTGCTCCAGCATTCAAGTTCACCAAGTCCTCCAGCCGAAGTAAGCAGACTCCAGTTGAGTGAGTAGACAGGTCTTGGTCTTCCAGCAAGAATCACGGCCTGTCATTTACAGCGCACTTTCAAGCTTGACCTTAGAAAGCTGAAGATACGCGGCCACTAACCTTTCTGTTCTTAGTGGGTTCCAGATGCAATTTTCCAGAAAACTCTAACCAAGCCCAACCAGATCTCTTCCTCTTCATCCGATAGAGCAAATTAGCAGTCGAAGTAGGAACAGCATTCAAATCCTTGAATTCGCGTAAAATGGAAGCGACATCGCTTGTACCGGAAAGTATTGACACGTTCTGGTTCAGAAGTTCTGCAGAGTCGTACTCCAAGAATCGTTCGGTTGCTGGTGAGACGTATAAGAGAATGCCTTTGAGGGACATGACCATGATCAAGCCATCATTCTGCTCGGATTAGTCAGTCAAAATGAATTGAAGCAATGAATTGACGACTGACTGCTGCTAATAACGCTTTATGCAAGGCAGCTTTGCCAGGCTCGACAGAATCAGATTCACTGTAGGAGGAATCAAAGCTTTTCGGATTATAGTTTTGAGCTTTCATAAGTGATTGCGCCAAACTTTCTGGATCGTTTGCATAATCCGTGACTGAAGGTGCACCAGTCTGAAGTGTATGATTGACAGTATAAGTACCAGCTTGCATCTGTAGACGACATACATCACTTTCTAAGCTATGATACAGCTAAAAGCAATGTTCCGCCTACATTACCGATAATCAAATTTGGCTGTTCAACCAAATCCAATTGGAACCCAATAAAGTATGCAATCTCATCGGTATCCCAAGTAATAGGAATAATGGTAACCAAGTTGATAAAGGGAGTTCCATCTTTCTTATAATTGACTAAAGAAGTTTGCATTTCTTTTCCAGCCAGAATATGAGTCTTCATATGAAACACTCCATTTCCATCTGTATGTTTTCTTTTATCGCCTTGAGAAACCAATCCATCCGGTGCTTGCAAAAATCGACAATTTCGACCAATAACTTCAGCATTGGTATAACCGGTTAAACGAGTAAAGTTATCGCTAGCGAAAACAATCGGGAAATCATATTTTCTAGCGTCGACGACTAAGAAGGAGCATGAAGTATCTACTGGTCCAATATCAATTTGTGGGTAAGGTCGAGCTGCTACTCTTGCCAAAACGCCCATAAGATCAAAACCGGAAGATGAATAGAGACCAGGGAAGTTGCCTCCAATGACTCGAGGTAGGCCAAGAGCATGAGGGTTGAAATCGTCTTTACCTCCAGAAGAACCGGATGCGTGAGGTTGAAAAGGTGCTGCGAAATCTTTGAGACCACTGATGTCTGCTGTTTTGGAAAAAGGTGTTAGATCTGGATTGACTGCGACTACAGAAGAGCCATAAGGTGAGTAGACAGGTCGTTGAGGATCTGGGACGTAAGGCGCTGTAGAAGGTTTCGGATGCTGTTGAGCATGATCACCAAATGGTCGTTCTTGGTTGCTTCGAGTATTCTGAGATACTGCAGACTGAGGAGACATGCCAGAAGACTGCTGAGGCTCTTGTTGAGATTGATTACCAAATGCAGAAGCATAGTTTGGGCGGGAAGTCAAAGCACCGCCAGGAGCAGGAGCCAAGAATGAAGGAACTTGAAAAGTGATGTTGGAAGCAAAGGCATCATCACTGAGACCGTATTGCGAATAGTCGTCTTTGCGGTTCGAAGCAGCGTTGTTGCTATTTGCAGTGGAGGCATTATTTTGGGTAGAAGTGCTGGCTTCAGGTTGACTACTAGGCTGGCCATTATGCAGAGGCGCAGGAGACAGCAGCCAAGAGGAAATATTGAATGGGCTAGCCATGGTCAACTTGTTTGATTTGTGTAGATTTGTCTTTGATAGTCGGACAGAGGACAGAACTTTATAGCAATTGCTGAGGTGCGTCTTCTAATCCACTTACTCCTTAGCTGTGATGGCCTCAGGACGGGGACGACTTTCAAAAGATGGTTGAGAACGGGAAAGCACGCAAAGGCATGTGAGTTGACCTAATCAATTTGACGGCGGGAGTCGGAGACGGCACGGGGAAGCATTTGAAGATCACAACGCATTGAAATGAACTAACGAAATCTAAACCTGCATACATACACGCGAAAACATAAAAGGATGCCCTGGTAGTTGCTCTATTTGTCATTCCTCGACCTCATGCTCGAAAAAGGTGTCGCTCCAGGCGTAGGACTGACAGCTCTTTCGAACTTGTCTCTCTGTTTCCAAACATCAGTATGAAGCGTGTACACATTGAACTGGACATGCTGACCTTATCGAAAATTGACAACGACTTTCGAGGTTTGGCCTTCCTCGACAATGAAGCATCGTTGCTGGCCTTGATGACTCTTAGTGAAGGAGATGACGGTGGTGCGAGGGGCACATTCTCATCATTGGCTTGATGTTCATGCAGGTGATGGTGACTAAGAATGCCAATCAGCCATGACCATTGTTCTCCCTTGGTATGACATACTGATGAGTCCTCTTCTTGTTAGCCAGTGAACCAACATCATGTTTCTCGCAGCAGATCCTGACCTAAACCAACAAAGTGAGTAAATCACTCCCGCAGTCGCAATGGAAATGCTCACATTGTCAAGATCGTCATAACCATCTCCGCCAGCAGTGTCCATACTGATATCATTCGCATCAACCATTTCCAAACTTTCATCACCCAAGAAATTATCTCCAGATTCTGATCGATAAGTTCTAATACTTCTCGGACTACCGTAATTAGCTGCATTGTCCAGATATTCAGAAGCTGGTGTTCCGCTTCGTTTGTTATGGAAGGTATTGGTCGAAAGTCGACTTCGAGGTCGACGCATATTGAGGCGAGATTCCGAAGCAGAAGCGTTAGCGTAAAGTGGTTTGCTTGATCTACCGACTGTAGGTGTTGAGAATTTGCGGCGATGTTCACGAACTGTACCGCCGTGTTCAGGACTGGCTAATTCTACTATCGATTGAGAGCGAGGAGAATCATTCTTGATTGATGCTGCATCTCCTTGCGGCCGGGCTAGAAGATACTTGATGGCCTAAAGAGAGCTCTATTAGCCTAGTCAAGGTCCATATGATTTGAACATCTCTTACGCTATACCACATGTCATGTCTTTCGCGAGTCGGCGCAGTAATCTTGATCTCTCGATTCCTTGTCTGCACCATCAAGCTATGTTGAGATAGACCAGGAGGGAAAGAGTTGTTATCTATCACTTGGCGAACACCCTCAATGAAGACTGCGCAAATCGCGTCAGCATGGCAGCACAGAATTGGGCCAAAAATGCTTGAATACGTACTGCTCTTTGAATTGGACTGGTTGACATTCTGCGCTCCTGGATCCTCTTCACCCCAGTATAGAGTCTTGGTATAAGGATGCATCCAGAAGAAACGCTTATGCCTGTTCTCTGAAATATTCTTGCCAAACTTGGATCGAGTGTATTTGAACAAGAACTCGCCAATCATAGTTTGAGTTATTGCGTGAATGACTGCTGGATCGGTAGACTGGCCGGGCAAGCCAGTGTCGTTATGGGGTCGATCTGCAGGTAACCCGTCTTCTCGAAGACCAGTATCGCTTGTCGCTGTAGAATCGTACGATTGCTGCCGAGAATGTCCACTTTCCACACTAGATACCACTGAGGCAGCTGAGGATCCTCGTGGCCCTGTCCGACGCGAGCGAGCTGTACCAAACTCGGTGACGTTGTTGCGCAGATTCTGAGTAGACAGAGCGGTTCGAGGTGCATTCGACTTTCGCGATTCAAAGGCACTTGCAGGCATACTTGCACCCTGCTGGCGTACAGCTGATGCACGAGGCTTGAGATAATTCGATGTATCAGCAGAACTGTCCATCAATTCGTGTATCGGGGTTTGGGCTCGTTGCAGTAGATCAGGAGGTGGCGGTGAGCTAGGACGAGGAGGTCTTTTGACTGTGCTGGCAGCAGAAGTAGGCGCATTAATGGATTTACGAGGTGTAAGATGCTTCGGAGGAGGCATAGACGGAGGCGGCGGCATAGCAATGACAGGAGGTCTGCTCTTGTCAGGTGCAGACGCTTGAAGGACAGGCAGAGTATTATTCGATGCTGTTGTCGATTGACTAAGCGTTGACATGCTTGAATCCGGTCGCATAGTAGTTGACTCTGGTGATAGGGATCTGCTGCCAACAGTCTGGATATAGGTAGGACCGGCTTGAATTGGTGGAGGAAGATTTGCATAGGCTACACTTTCATCTTGGGCGCCGAAAGTAAGGGCCGACGCGTTGGAAGCTCTTCGAGGCGGTCCAGTATCTCGAGGCCCGGTAGCGTATCTATTGGCAATAGGAAGAGAAGAAGGATCAGGAAGAGGAGGATCTGTTTGGATGCCCATATCGATGACAATGGCTTTCTTAGTTTCCATTAGGGACATCATGCTGCGGCGATATTTGCTCTTTGGACCAGCATATGGCTGCTTCTGTTCCAATACTTCTTCTTGTGCATCTCCGTAGATACTTGGTGTTTCGCGGACAGAGTAGAAATCATGCACAGAACCGGAAGGAGTCATATCGACTGAAGGCGTTCGAGCACCAATTGTTTCGCGAGCGTCCTCAAAGTCTCCTTCAGTCTCTGTACCGAATCCGATGGTCTCGGCATCAGAATTGTCCCCATCTTGAGTCGGATGCTTTCGCAATCCTTCAAGGTCAGCAAGTCGGGCAGACTCTTGTGTTCCTCTTCGCTCGTTGCGTTTCTTGGTACTTCTACGGCGAATGGCACTTGGCGTCGATCCAGCTGCAGTGACAATGGTTTCGGCAGAAGAAGAGGAGGCCAATACAGGCATAGGCGGAAGTAAAGATCTCGCTTGAGCTAGACGTTCTGTTTGCACTTGCATTTCAGACACTTGCTTTACTGATAGTGTATCGGTAGCTGTGGAGGCGTGAGAAAGATCCTTAATCTGTGATTTACGTCAGCCTTGTTCGATAGTCACTCCTTTCAGACCTACAGGTAGAGGAGCTTCGATATAAACAATTCGTGGCTCAGGCTCCGGAACAGCTTCGGTCTGAATAGCGAAGTCGCTCGTCGGTACAGGTGTTGGTAGAGGAGCTTCCTTTTCAACGTATACAATTTGAGGTTCCGGTGCAGGTTGCTGAACATAAACGATTTCTGGCTTTGGTGCAGGTAGCTCGACAGTCTTCTCGACAATCTTGTCAACGTAGACGATCTTTGGTTCCGGTGCCGGCTGTTCTACCACCTTCTCCACGATCTTATCGACGTAAACGATCTTGGGCTCTTGCTCAACAAGTTTCTCGACTACTTTATCCACGTAGATTGTTTGTGGTTCAGGTGCAGATTGATGAATGAGTTTCTCGACAATCTTGTCAACGTAAACGATTTGCGGCTCAGACTGAACAAGTTTTTCTACGATCTTGTCAACATAAACAGTCTGAGGTTCAGGTGTGACAATCTTCTCCACAATTTTGTCGACATAGACTGTCTGAGGTTCTGGTGCAGGTAATTGAACCAATTTCTCAACAATCTTGTCGACGTAGACTACTTTGGGTTCAGGTGCCGGTAATTGGACATATTCAATGCGAGGTTCAACTTCCGGTAATGGATCTGTCTGTACTGATACTTCAGAAGTAGGAGTAGGTGCGTTGGTTTGCGTTGCGAAGTGCGATACTGCAATTGGATCTGGCATAGCTTGAACAGACATATCGATTAAGGAGGGCGAGAAAGCTTCTACGCCCATATCCCGAAGTTCGGGCTTTGTTTCGATATCTTTGAGATGATCAACGGAACCGCTAGCAAACATGCCAGAGCTAGGTCGAGTTGCTTTGTACAGAGAGCCATCCGAAGGCTTGCGTTGCAAAGTTTGACCAAGACCTATGAGAGAAGAACGTTTCGAGTCAAAGCCCGAAAGACCCGTCCCAGAATTATCCATGCTTAAATTGGCGAAAGCAGGATCGATGCCTTCCATACTTGCAAGACTAGCTGTCATACGAGTTTGAGGTCTTCCACCAGAGATATTAGCAGGAAGAGGTGCTAGTTCTTCAAGCTCGTCTTCGTCTTCTGCAGCATCTTCTCCATGATCAATCATTGACGAATCAGCTTCTGCAGCTTCATCTTCAGATCCGCTTTCGCCAGCAGCAATCGATGATTTGCCCAAGCGACTTCGCACACCTCCAGTGAAAGCACCACGTCGACCTCTTCTTGCGCCTCTACCTCTTGTAGCGTTCCGAACGGGTGAAGGATCTTCTTCATCACTTTGAATTTGACCAGCATCTTCCCATTGGGTTGAGGTATCACCAGAGAGTCTCCTTTCCTTCTCTCTAGCCAAAGCATTGCGTAAAGTAGTGATAGTCTTCTTCGAGTGAGCTAGAGCGGTTCTCAGAGCTTGGGCTTCCATTTGATCTTCGTTGCCTAGACGAATACCGCGTTGAACAGCAGGAGTTCCTTCAGGTGTAGGAGTTTCGCCGTCGCTGAAAAGACCATTCGGATCCAAGAAGTTCAGACCCTCGCCAGTCTTGCGTCTGCTAGAAGCACCACCGCTGAAAATATCCGCATCAGACTCTTCCTCCGTATCTTCTTCTTGCAAGTCCTCTTGGTCGAGTTGGTTGACTAAACCACTCTTGCTTCTCGCAACATTCCCACTCAAACTTCTTCTCGCGACTGATTTAGCCAGTTCTCCTTTAGTCACTTCGAGCGTAGATTGTAGATCACTCTTTTCTCTTTGTAGACCGGCCATTCCACGACGCATTTCAGCTAAATCCAATTCTTTCTTTGCAATAACGGCTTCAACAGAATTGTTGAGTCGTTCAATTTCAAGTCTTTGCGATTCAGTTTCGGTACGTAAGGAAGCTAGTTGCTTGGTTGTTCGAAGTCGTTCTGCTTCAGCCTTGGAATAGGAAGTTGACATCTCGTTGTGTGCCGCTCTGATTTCTTGTAACGAGACTTCAAGGTTCCAATTCTCTTCTTTGTATTTCTCTATTTCCATCGAACATCAGCATGTGATTCACCTCTCGAGAAAAAGAATACGGACCGACTGATTCCTCTGTACTTCGAACCGCTATATCCTTTTCATCGATTGAAGTGGCCAGAGTATCTCTTTCTCGACTGAGATCTGCGATCTGTTGATCTCTTTCGATCATTAACGCTTGCAGTCTTCGGACTTCGCCAAGTAGAGATTGTCCGATTTCGGTTGCAAATTCGATATCGTTTGTTCGAGAAGCTGCGTTGTCTCTTCTTGTTCTACGCGATGCTTGTGAGGAAGACATATTGCTTTCATCGGCGAATGAAGAGTCTTGTGATAGCTGTGTACACCGATCGAACAAATTAGCGCAAAGCTGGCACTACGCGTCGAGACAACGCACATCTGCCTTCATTTCCGGCGCGGCCGGTTCTTTCGCTCCAATCTCACGATAAAGCGATTCATTGCCTTGATCCCAAACTAGCATTTCTTTCTCAAGGGCTTCTAGTTTCTTCCTCACTTCTTCTCCCAAAGCCGAAGGAGCTTCCACTTCATGATCGCTCTCCGCTCCATAAATATTGTTCCTGCTTCTTTCTCGAGGTAAACGAGTTGCTTGATCTTCCAATTCTCTGATCTTGGTCTCTAGTTCGGCTTGTTGATGTAAAAGGTTTTCGCCTAATCGGCCGGCGAGCTGGATCTCATTGGATTTGGCTACAAGTAGCGTTTCTAAACGGTTCAGAAGTGTGGAAGGAGTAATATTGCCGCCATTGGTAGTAGTTGTAGGTTCTTGAGTTATTTGAGGTGATGTTGCGATAGAAGTATTATGTTGTGACCGTAATGAGCTGTTGGATGGATTAGCTTTCATTCGAGGCGCCAATGGGCGCGTAGAAGTAGCTAAGAAAGGATCCATATTTGAGGATCAAAGCACAGAAGTCGTTCGACAGGCTGATGAAAGGCGTCTATAGAGCCTTATACAGGGCAGGCTACTTGACAGCTATGCCAAAATGCAGTCCTAGCGCGGATAGAGCGCGATAAAGCTGAAGTAAATTCCTCCAAGCACTTGTTGTTTGTTTTCGTAGGTGAATCTCTTAGACCCGAGTGAGCTGCATTCGTGGTCGTGCAGAGCGCGCAGAACAATGGCACAGAGGGTATAGGCAAGCGCTCGCGAGTGACTTACGTCGTTCCGAATCAGCTTCGACGTTTTGAAATCGCGAAGACCACATATGCCACATTCAAATTTCAAAGCACAGTACATGCTCTCCTGACTTCTCAGTAGCTATACGACGATGCGTGCATTGTACTATCACTTGCATTCAGATCCTCTTCTTCAACGACGGTTCTTGCTTCATTCGAGCGAAAGCTGCACTTGCTGTCGCTGCTACTAATGCGCTTGACCATAAGATCCCGGGCTTGAGAAAAGGTCGTCTGGCAGTGTCGTCGATCAGGAAAGCCCCAAGAGCTGGGCCCAATAGTGGTGCCGGAGTGCAGACGAGAATACTAACACCCAGAACATTGCTTTCGACAATGTCAGCCAGTTGCAGAGATATCAAGAGGACAGCATACCCTCGATCAGATGGTGTAGCAGCTCGCAGAATAGCAGCATCTGCAAGATTGTTCAGCGCGCCAGACCCTAATCCCCAGAGCACAGTGAAGACAAGAGCAGTCTTGCTGTCGTGTATCGGTAGAAAACTTCCCCCTTTGATCCGATAAGCGCATTCTCTCTGAGCAGGAGTTACGCACAAGCAAACGCTGTACAGATAGTCAAAGACATCACTAAAGTATCGAGAAGACCACTTCCATCACTGATCCAGCCTATAGCGAGTCTAAGAAGATACTTCAGTAGTAATCTACTGCCAAAAAATATGCGTACCGGGATATGATGGCACAGACTTGAGAAATGACCCAAAGCTACATAAACTGTGAGTGCGAAGATAAGTTGCTCACAAGAACACCAACGTAATCACGTATCTGTCTGAGGTCTCAGAATTATACAAGTAGCAGGTATGGAAGGCTCACTGCAGTATGCGACACTCGATCGGCCAGCGTTTCAAACCAGACAGCAAATCCCCATACAGCAGACATCAAGAAGAGCTTTGTCAAGCTTAAGCCAAGCATGCAAGGATCTGCAAGGCATCTGAGACGTGGGATTGCATCCTTAATATTTCCTTTTACGCGCTTCCTCTCTTTCGGTTTGAGAAAGTAAGTTGCCAGAATGAGTTGTGGGATGAGTGTAAAGCCAATAATTCTGTTCCGCCAACTCGCACTGACTTGATTCAGCTGATGATACAAAATAGTATAGATAAGCTAATACGGGATTTAGCTCGCTAGTGGAACGGAAGGCTATCTTACACATCCAATGTGCAAGCCAGATCCGACTATTGATAGGATTAAGCCACCACGTTTCTCGTAATAGGCTTGCGGAACAACGAAAGCTGGGACGACGAGTAGAGCTAGCATCGATAGACAGTGAGTTTCGAGTTTGAATCAAATATGTCAACGAAAACCAACCCATAGCTATTCCTGTAGTATTACAAATACGATGAATCATACTCCAACGATCAAGAGAGGATTAGCAAACCTTGAACTACTCCTTGTGCTAGAAATATATGCCATAATGCAGTGCACCACGAAAGCAGGAGAAAAGAGCCAACCATGAGAAATGAACCCAGCACAAGCAGAGGCGTCGGACCAAAGGAAGCCATTGCAGCGCCAACGGGAGCGCAGCAGACATCGGTCGTCGCTATATTGACACCTGCGATGAAACTCTGTCCTCAAAATTAGACGCTGTAATGGGCTTTTCGATGAGGCTCACCAGCTCGGCATATGAGTAAGAAGGGAAATCCGTCACGTAGTCAGCTAACCATACGCCGATTGACATCTGAAATGAATTGCTGCACGAGAACAGAATTGTGGAAGCAAGCAAGACAGAAATCTTTTGGGAGGTTAAAGGTCTGTCAGCAAGATCAGCAGATTCCACCACTACATCTGTAGCACCTGACAAGTCTGGAAGCGATTCCAGCTCGTTAGATTCTTTATGCTGTTCCTCTTTCTGACTTGGAGACATCCCTATCGGAGGCGTACAGGTCAGGAAAGTGACAAGAAGACCAACAGGAAGCAGGCGGGAAACGACAGAGAGTCAAAAAGAAAACGTATAAAAGACATGCATACAAACGTCAACTTGAAAGGTCAGAAGAACATGTACACATGTAAGAGCTCTGCTCAATGGCAAGCGGTGCGCTTGGTTGTGAAGACACTCTTGCATATAATGGTGCAATGAACGGTATTTTCAGAGGGCACAGTGACGGTCAAGAGCAAGGGAGATCTTGAGAACTATATATGCAAAGACGGATCGTTCTATTGGATAGCTTCCCAAAACATTAATTCAGTCACTCTCCCTTGTCCAGCGCTTGAAATCCTTCCACGGATATTGTGAAATTGAGGACCCATTTAAGAAGACAACTCAATAAGTCGGTCTTCATATCAGGTGATACTGAGCGTGTTTCTTCACGCAGCTGTATCTCGCACAGTCAGTATCAAAGATTTCACGCAGGAATGCACATCTCTCACCTCATGACTAATTCAGCATCTGCTTTAGGTGCAACTTTGTAGCCTTTCGCTTCAGCCCATTCTCTAACCACTTCGAGATAGTCAGTACTGTGGAAATACATTAGTCTTGCCTGTTGTACGAAAGAAGTAGCGACCAACATTATCCCATCTACTCCCCACTCGTCGAGTTGCTCAATCGTGTTCAATCTGTTAACAGTCCAAGGCTAAGAAGGGAAACACCCAATCAGCTCAGCTTCCTGACTGAAGGTGAAATATGCCTGACTTTGACCAGCATTCCCAATTCATGAGCTCGATTGATCATGCTCTGGTTGACGAAAGAGGTGTATCCAGGGTAAGAAGGATCTAAAGCTGTGGTATTTCCGTTGTAGGCGATAGCAGAGGGAGAAAGGATGTCCTGTTCTCGGTACTTCAGCATCTGGTTTCGAGGACAGACAAGGAGATGCTCACAGCGTCGATTGAGTTAGCTGCTTCAGCCAGTTTCTCGCCAACGGTGGAGCCAGGGAAAGCTGCTAGGTCGAGGTTGAGCCAGGAAGAGTAGCCAGAAGTAGATTCCAAGTCTCCAATCTTGGCAAAGATGGTTGTATCGCTGATGGACAGTTAGCCTGTCTACCAGATGTGTTCCAGGAGTGATCCTCACTCAGCAAGAGCGGACTATATAATAGTCTCGAAAGTCAGATTCTGGGATTGACATTTGATATCGGAGGACGTACTGTCCTCAACGCGGGCATAATCTTTTTCGCTTGTGCAATCGTTCGCCAGTCGAAAGACTGATAAGTGATTCGATCTACCAAGTCATAGTCTTTGAAGACTTTCAGTTGAGCGTTTACGAAATCTTCAGGTGATCTAGTATAATTAGGGAAAACAGGGTCGACTTTGGATTCGATGTCGAAAAAAACCTCTGATTTAGTGCATTGGACGAAATCAAAAAGCTCAGGCAAGGTGGAAATCTTGATTCCTGGTGCTTTGAGTTGCAGAGGGAAGCCTGAAAGTCGCAGAGAACCGCAATCCAATGTCTTGATCTGAGCTAAAGTGAGGTTGGCTACATACTGAAAGGCAATCACTCGGCCAAATTAACGGAACGGATACATGCTATACTCACTTTGCCGACATATGGATAAAAAGGATCATTAGCGAAGGCGGGACCGGTATCTTTGCACTGCTAAATACATCAGCGCCACGCCTGATGCCCTCGAATGAGATGCATCACCTTTGTTGCGTCGATACTCTCCTGCTCGGAGAATAAGAAAGATCATCTCAAATAACACACCACTCACATCGTGCCACACAATTGTATGGCCATCCTTTGTCAGGCCATTATCCAATTCAAGTGTGGTAGCTCCGTTCTGTCAGACCGCATTTAGATAAGCCGACGAATGCCTTCAAGTAAAATACTCACCATCAAAGCCAAACCGAACGCAGGAATGACAGATTCGACGGATTCTCCTCTTGCTCCCCTGTGGCCTTGTACATCATAGTAACTTTCGTAAGCCCAACGTTTCTCGAGCTTATTGAAAGGAGAAGCGGAGACCGAGAGTGCGAGATAAATGACAGAGAAAGCGGCAGATAGCATGATGAACACGAGAGGAGATAGCAGAAGAAGAAGGGAAAGACAAAGAAGACTCTACTACAGCACGCCAAGCAACGTTTACAGGAGTGACATTTCAGCTCTTTAGCCAGAAACAAGCCCAACGTTCTGTGTACAAGCATTTGAGGCAGCTCCGACGACGAATCCTCGAGACATGTACAAGTGGCAGACCAGATAGTCTTAGCTTTTGCAATTATGTAGGCATGGTCTTTTGGGAACAAGCACGCACTTTTCTTTGACTCAGACCCGCCGGCAAATTCTGTGTCGTTCTCTGTAGAGGAGTGCATAATGTCTACATGTGGTCTTATTGGTAGCACAGGCTTGGTCGTCAGCGCTTTACCTCAGCCGATCTGTATCTTTCGCTGATTACCTAATACAGGGTGGTCATATCTTGGAGACTCTTTCGACCCTCGGAGGAATCTCCCAAGTCACTTCACTCTCTCGTCGAGCACCTTCGACATCCTCCTCTTCGCAAGTCTCTTGCTTGACTGAACCTGATACTTCCAAATGGCCTGAACGTCTTTCTTCGGTCTCTGCTTTTCCTACTATCTTCTTTTCAGCTCTGGGTACGACGAAAGCTTCAGCTAGATCGATAGAGAAACAAAGAGCAATAGATTACGATCTGAATCTCGCTGCAGCCAAACAAGCCAAAGCATCAGGCAGCAAGGTTTTCGTCTTGATCTCTTCTGGAGGAGCCAACGCAACTTCTTTCATTCCTTATGCCAAGATGAAGGGACAATTGGAAGAAAGTGTCAAGGAATTAGGATTTGATTCAACCATCATCCTTCGACCTGGATTGATCGTGGGAGCTAGGGAAGAGAAGAGACTAGCTGAGGGTCTTTTCAGGCAAATCGCTTCTGTAGCGGGAAGCGTTTCGAACCGTTTGACGGACTTCTGGGCCCAAGATGCTCAAGTGATTGCGAGAGCTGCTGTAAATGCCGGACTACAAGCAGAGAAGGGTGAACTGAAAGGCGTCCATATACTCGGGCAAGCGGACGTGGTTAGATTGGGCAGAACCGAATGGAAGTATTGAAGGTATACGAGGGAAAGCAAGTTCAAGAGAGCTTCAGTCGAGAATACTCTCAGCAAGAATGTATCATGCCAGAGAGGTTAGTTCGGGTCTTGTGCTGCTCGTCTAGTATACGTCTCAAGCTTTTGACCTCTTATCGGGCAGCGGAGCCGAATCATCTATACCAATGTACAATACCGCTCAATGATTATTTGCATGATCAGATCATTTCAAGCTATCAAAGCGCTGGTGTGTGTCTCTATCTCTGAGCTTGAAGTGTACAACATTTTGCCTCTTCTGCCTCTGCTTCTCAATCACAAAAATGCTGTTCATGCCTGTCTTGATTTTGGTTTCATGCTCAACTTTGTATTCTCCTCCGTAAATGGAACGGTAGTCTACCTCCTACTCATTGTCTACTTGCTTCAGCGTTCGTCCTTCGAACTTAATACTCATATAACTTGAGCAGACTTGCATGAACAGTCGCACTCGGAACGTTGCTGAAACGAGATGAACCGACAGAAGAAACAGTTCGATGCTCGGAAAAGCTACGGCAGTCAACAGCTGTAACAAAGCGAATGAAATGGAAAGACAGTTTC
Organism: Kondoa subrosea; assembly: GCA_039545335.1. Classification (NCBI taxonomy): domain Eukaryota; kingdom Fungi; phylum Basidiomycota; class Agaricostilbomycetes; order Agaricostilbales; family Kondoaceae; genus Kondoa; species Kondoa subrosea. The sequence continues at coordinate 1,120,363 of BCIN01000007.1, forward strand.
ACTGTCCTATATGCTTCATGGAAAGTGCTCCTGTGACATCGGGAAAGCATTCGATATGCTAGTTCGCGCGTAAAAGGAGCTTCTCAGATGACGATATACGTTGTCTAGACAGCTGACCAGTACATACTTCGCCCCATTCAATTGTTTATGCCAACTCCGCGCTGCTTCTTTTTTCAACCCACCACAATTTGCGCTGTGACCAGTTTCAAGTCCACCAAAAACTGATGATTAGCAACAGAGTGCACGTTTGCATCTTGCTCTGTTTGCTGTTCTCCAGCAATTCCCAACATTTCTGAACAACCCTCCGAAGCAAAGTTCTCACCTAGTCCGCTTACCCGACTGCTGCGTTGACGGACCGTAGATCTACCTATTCAACTTTCTCTGTCTGCTCTTTCTTTACTCAAGAACGATGACAAGCGAGTCTACAATTCAAAGCGAAAGCTATACCTCGTTTGCTGAACTCTTGACGGACGACTGCGTTCCGATTCAGCACCTGGAGGAATTGCCAAAGGTATGTAAAGCTTCTCTCGTATGCTCGATACCATACTCATTCTCTCTCTGTAGCAGAATGAAAGTCTTCTAAGTAGGCTACTCATGCGGCCTTCACCTTCGACAAAGGGCTCTTCCTCTTCCGGCTTACAACGTTGGTTGGACAGTGAATCTCCAATGCCGAGTCCGACCTTATCAACTCAGTCTTCACCTACTCCAGTCCTTGAACCAATTTCATCACATGATTCATTCTTCTCACTCATTTCTCGGCCTTCTTCACCTATCAAACAATCATCTCGTCCTACTATTCGACCAATCTATTCGTCTCCTGCCGTACCTAAACGCAAACTCAAGCCGAACGTAACCGATTTTCAATCAAACCCGTTACAACCCCGCAATCTGATCAATTCACAACCGCGAACGGTTTCTATGCCTACTTTAGCGAGAAGAGCGAGTACGAGAGGAAGTACAAGTCAAAGAATGTCAAGTGAATCAGTTCAATTACGTTTCGACGCGAAATCATCCACTTCATCAGCAGGAGGAGGAGGAAGGAAAAGAAGAGCCAACACCCTGGAAATGGATGCTCAAGGTTTATTAGGTGGATTGAAAAGGAGCGGAAGCGTTATCAGCCGACCTTCGAGCAGACCTTCTTCCAGAGGTCCAGTGGCATGACATTGCATTTACATGGGTTTTTTCCCGGGTGGACTCTATTTTATGGGATTATCATTTGTATGCACGACAACATTCATAGCATGAGTATCACGAAACTCTTCCTTTAGCATGAATCATGCAAACGACACGCACGAACGAAATTCATCGACTCTCGCTTTGTCTCTCTTTTACGTCCATCTCTTGTACCAGCCAGCTTTTCCGTGCGAGGTGTCACCAGTGTCACCTTGCCATGTGACTCGCTCTCTATCTCATATAATGTTCCTGGTCTGATGTTCTCAATTGCTCTGCTTGTCCGAGTCATCTGTTTCGATTCTGCTTCTCTTGTGCTTTCTGTTGTATGCTGTGCATTAGCAGCTCAGTCGGACTCACTCTTATGGCACGACTGCCTCTGACAGCCCTCAGGGCGTCTTCATGTCCTGACAGCACCGATCACTGATGGTTTTGTCTCATTATCGTCGTTGGTCTTCTCATAAGTCTTTCTGTTGCAGCACAATTATGTGTACTTCTTCTTGCCCTCAAGCAGTTGTCTTCCGCTCTCATTACCTCCATTATGTATTTTCACCCGCGCGCAACATTCATCTGAAGCATTTGAACAACCTCCTCCAGCTCTGTCGGCTTGTAGAGGCTGAGAAGTAGCCTACCTACCGTTTAAGCTCAACCTCTAGTTCCAGAACGACGCAATATTTCAGCTCAATCATGACACTGCGCGAGCGATGAAACGATGAAACGAGATTCTCGATTGGCTTCGAAGTCAGCTACAGCCAACAACTACGGTACAAGAGTAACCCCTCGCCCCGCGCCAATCACCGCGCCCTATCGACGCACCCATTCCTGCTTCATTTCGTACATCAATGTTGTCTTAGAGCCAGCTCATCACTTGCGTGATCTTTTGTCTGAAATGTCCTACAAAATTTGCAACGTAGGTTTCTATATGTCAAATCAAGTCGCGCATCTTTCGCCCGTCCATCGCGGCGTGGTCAATCTTACTCAATTTAAATCAATCAATTTAACTCAACTCAACTCAATGTACTGCTTCAATGCCTTTGAAGATCAATCAATGCTTCCACTGCGAACAGCAAAGGATAAAGTCCACATGGCTTTTCTTTCCACCCCTGACGTTGTTCCCCATTTCCCAAACGCCCAAAACTGATATACTAGCAACTAATCCAGTAGCCGCACATTCTGTCTAAGCAGGAAATGACATTTTGCGAAGATCGTTCTCTCAGCAGCTTGCCCAAGCAAGCAGTATATTGAATGAGCAGAATACTCGCACAGCTTGAACTCCATATATCTGGTTGAAACATCGATCCCTTTAGGCTACCATAAGTTCCAATGTTCATCAGACAGTACTCTAGAGATTTTGTATAGCAGATCTATGAGCACAAGATCGATTTTGAATGACTTAGATTACGTAATCCAAGAAGTGATGGGAAGTCGACATCTCTTTCGCAAGCATCCATCCAAGAATCCTACTTTAGTTGCCGGTAGGGCTCTTGAGAGTACTCGCCTCGCTCTGTATGAACAGCATCTTGTCTCTGGTAAATCACCTCAATTGACAAAACTCAAAGTAATTGAATCTCACGGACTCTTTCCAATAGACAGCCGCCAACTTCACAGACAACCTCGTTCTTATATCTTCAGTCGTAGTAGGCCTCAGTGCGCTCTGTCAATGTGTGATAAGCAAATAGCTCTATGCTGATTTCATGTGTTCGCGCAGGTCTATTGATCGCTTATTGGCCTAGAAGTACACCTTCAACCCAGAAAGGAGCAGAAGAACAACCGAAAGCCAGTATGATGCCTCCACCTGATTTCACGCCTGATCCGCCAAAGGATGATCGTCGGTTCATGCTTTGATTTAGTATTATGCACTGCCTGACTTAGTTGACCAGCATACACGCCTGCCGATCTGGCGAAATGCAAGTGAGTCTTCTACACAAGACTTTGTGGGTCGTTCTCAATGCAGCGCAGTGGATCTGATCCATCCAAACCTATCCTTGTTTGCGTAAAAGGTCAGCTTTACTCGGATCTCTACTGCACACAAGATCACTGATTCCGGCGCAGGAACGGTCTTCGATGTGTCGAGCAAGCGAGATGTATATGGTTAGTCCGCATAAAGGCATAGTGAAGTCGCGCTAATCTGTTGAATAGGTCCAGGATGTGGCTATAATGCAGGTCCACCCATCTCTGTGCTTATTGCTCAGCTTACGAAAGATGTGCAGGTCTTTGCTGGCAAAGATGCATCAAAAGGTAAGGGTTTGAGTACTTGCTCCACGTGAGGTGGCTCAAGGCTCATAACCTATTACAGCTCTGGGCAAATCATCACTTGATCCAGCAGACGCTATTTCGGACTACAGCGAACTGACGGACAAGGAATTGACCGTACTTGATGATTGGAAAACGTACTATTCTAAAGTGTGTCCCGATTTATCCTTATTGACACTTGGTCTAATTTGCATGGCAGCGCTACAACATCGTAGGGAAATTGGTCAAGGAATGAGGCAGATGATGTACATGCATTTTACAATTTTTAAAGGATATTTAATATATAAATAGTGTACAACTTCGAGAACATGTCCGTTTCAAGCCCTCCGGACTCTCGGAACAATTGTCAATGACCGGCTACCTCGGTAGCAGGCTATCGAACAGATCATATGTAGTCAGACCATTATCCGCAGGTGGACTGAAAGCAGGCGTTTGCAGACCAGTAGGTTGATACAGGAATGTATCATCGGTCGCAGACAATGAGTTGAGTGGGTAAAATTCATCTGTTCCTCCACTGTATGGATGATCGAAAAGCGGTTCGCTAGCCTGTCGTTGAGGTTGAGGTCGATCTCCAGCTGTGACAGGTCGACTAGTTTCTTTGATCGAGAGATTAGCTGTAACTTCAAGTAACTCTTGCAGACCGCATGCTGAGTTGTAGACGAAAGCCAAAGGTGAGGCGCAACTTGCCCGCATAATTGTGCAGATATCTTGAACTGAGAGAGGGTATGTTCAGCCGCCGAGCGGGTCAAATATTCAGTGACTTACTTTGCGGTAATATAATCTCTGGCCGTAGTCCCAAGTCTGCTCTACCTAATTGTTGCATCCTCAGGGCTTTCATCAGGAATGCTCCAGCGACTATCGCAAGCATAAGCATAGGTACACGCGGACAGGAAGAGAAGACAACAGACATGCAGGTGTGCTCGCCATCAAATTTGGTAGTTGTCCCAGAGCTGATCTGATAGCTTCATCTCTTCGAACCATGTCGACTAAGGCCAAAGCTGCCGAGACTGCCGTGTTTGCACTGAGATAACCTTCCGTTGTAGTGACTGGCTGTGCTAGAGCTGAAGCGTTAACAAAGAGTCGAGCGTATTGATAGTACATGTTTAGAGCTTTCTGATCCCATCCAGGTGCAAGTCCTGTACAATTATTAGCTCTGAAGATATTGGAATCGAAGCTAGTCTTACCAGTCCAATTACCGCCAGCTAATCTTTTCTGAGTTGATATGCAGCTGCAGAAACTGTCAGACAAATAGACCAAGCTAGGAGAGCGAACTTACTATTCGTCGAGGGAAGAATTAATTGATTGACGCATGGCAGCCGTGGTACCTTTCCGATCCACTCGATGCAGTAGATTCAGTAATTGTAATTGGGTTGTAGTGGCTATAAGAAATGCGATCATCCATTGCTCGAAGCGGATTCGATCGTAGACTAACCAGCGAAAGTCGATATAGCAGCAGGCGAGTCCAGTAAATCATTAGCATCTAGAACAGTAGGATCCGTATTCAATGGAGAAGGCGTTTCTGCGACCAAGGATTGTTGCAATCTGATGGTAGAGAAGAAGTACCATGCTGTTAATCGACGAATAGGACTGGGATCACCACTGTTGGCTACGAGACTGCTGAGTTGATGACCGCTTTCATCTCGGACGACCTCTTTCTGTATGCCACAGATCTCTTCATCAACGACTTATCGTCGTGATGAAAGCAGTAGCGTACGAAAGCCTCCCGTAATTGTGCGACTTTGTTCATAGCGTTGAAAGCAGCATCCGAAACGCCAACTTCGACCCAATAAGCAGTGCCTAACCAAGTTTGCGCCATGCCTGGAAGTATTATCAGATTATGTTTCTCTCCCTTCCTTCAGAACTCACAAAGAGCCCACATATCGTCTGCTGCGTCTCGAGCGGAAAGAATGTCTTGTGAACCATCATGCGATTGCCATGCGTCCAAGCGATCTGCAATTATCCGTTAAGATTTCCCCTTGCAATACTAGCATTTGGCGCTCACATTTAGCTACAGCGGTAGTGCGGGCTTTGAGAGGTGCGGAAAATTGTGCCATGCTCTTGTTATGCAAAGCAGCACAAGTGAGGACCGTAGTATACAATAGAGGTGATCGCTGCCAAAAGAAAATTCAGCCTCCAGTGACAGAGCTGCGGTCGTAATGTGAATATACTTGTTCGTATTGTTCGCGCGTATATTGAGGTGGTTTCTGTTTCATTTGTTAGAGACTAGTCGAATTGCAACAACGTCAGCTTACCAAGCCGTACAAATGTTGACTTGTTCAAAAAGGTTAGTGGACATCGCGCGTGGAAGAACAGCAACGGACTGTAATCTTTTGTTGAAGCTGAAGAGAGGTAAAAAGGACAACAAGAATCAGCTCAAGATGTTCTGGGACTGTGTAATATGATTTCGCAATGTTTCGTTTCATGATGCGCGGGCCAAATCTACAAAAGAGACAAAAAACATGAACCCAAAAAGCTACCCAGGAATGAATGACAACGACGCACCCCTTGGCCTGCCAAAGAAGAGTGTTGCATCCAAAGCGAGATAGAATATCGGACCAATTCTCCAAAAAGAAAGGTTAGGCTCACAAATCTATCAATCTATCCTGTTCCAATTGATTTGGCATCCTTTGAAGTTCCGCAGATCCTTCAGAAGGTTGTCTGCTATCCGCCGCAACTCGATCCGCAACTTGTCTCAATAATCCATCAATAGCCGCCAATCCTGGATCTGAAGCGAAAGAATAGCGAGCTTCTGGATCGAAATGATTCGTCAAGCTTTCTAAACCCATATCGGCATGAGGATCGGACGGATCGTTGTTCGGATCGTGTGTACCAAAACTTGCAAAAGAGTCGTCGAAATTAGGAATACCGGAAAGAGGTTCAGAAGTGAGTCTACCAGATCCATTACTGCCATACTGATATGCTTGTAATTGATCGTCTGGTTGTAGTGAAGCCGAATTCTGCGCATAGCTTGTTGTACTCGTTGGCTGATTGCTTTGTGGAGGTGGACAAGGACCTTGACCATTAAGGAAAGAGAGAATACGGTCGACAGTCGATGCGATGATCTCCACTCGATGTTCGATCCGACTTTGCCAAGCTACATCTTCCGGGCTAACCAAATATTCAGCTCAGTCTAACGAGACAAACTAGATACCTCGACATACTTGAGTAAGTAATCCGCTCGCCTTTCAAAGACACAGTCATGCCCTCCCGTTTGACAACGCTTGCAAGGTGGATTATCAGCTCCCTCACATCTCATCTAATTGAGTCAAATTAGCGCAATCGCATGCGTAGTGTGCAAGGCAGCACCTTCTGCTTTCTACAGTGTACTGTGAAGCATGGTAGTCTACTATCAGCTGTGGATCACAGCAGAGAAGCGACCATCACTCACAGCAAGCTCTGCTCGTCCTCGGCGCTGAAGGCTTCATCTTCTTCTTGGGCGGGCCTTCGACCACAGGGGCTTGTTCCTCATTCTCATTGTATGTAGGATCAGTATTGATGTCGCCTGCTTGCATGACTGCTTAAAATCTTGTTATGTTCCAAAAATGCGGTAGTTATGCGAAAGACAGGTCGCAGATCTGCAGCAGACAGAGCAGATCAGCTACCTGTGATGAAGAGTGCTGGATCCAGCTCACAGCGTTGGCAAATATTGAGGTGATCGCTCTCGGTTTGGACGTCGAAGAGGAACAGTTATCAAGTCACTTTTGAATCCAAGGTCCATTCAGTTACAAGTTACAGGTTACACACAGTGCCTAGCAGTGACATCCCTTCATCGAATTATTGTACAAATAGGAAGAAACAGAACTGAACTTCTTCACACCCAAATCACTTCACTTCATGCAGCAAAGGGTTTCCCTCGGGCAACTCCGTATGCCTCGCGCAGAGCTAGCTTCACATCTTGTTGCGCTCTCCATTTCCGACTCGATGTGCTGTTATTCACATCAGCTCTGGAAAGTTTTCGAGGTTACCGAACCTACCTCATGCGGGAAATTGCCATGATCGCCAAAGCTGCGGACTTGAACTTATTCGCACTCTTCTGCGGCGGCTCAAAGAGATTGCTAGGCAGACCAAAGCGAGTCAAAGTCGTAGTAGTCGCATCGATCCTGTTTTCGAAATTCAGCTTGAGGCTACTGACGGAAAGTTTTGAAATTCACCTGTTCTGCTTATGCTGTAGGAGCATTTGTAAATAGATCTTCTGATGTGCCAAATCACCACGTAATGTTGATTCGCGGGTATACTTCTCTTTAAGGTATGAAACGATTGCGAAAAGACCTTTGACTTCCGCTATTCTAGCTCTGGGATTTCTGTTATCAAAGTAATCTCGTCAACTTCATACTCATCATATGAATTGTATGACTCACGATGTCACCCCACCGCCTTCTCGAGCAGTAGCGATATCGCAACCCAATTCCACAGCATCTTGTCTGACTCTTTGCAAATCCGCAAACAAGCCATTCACACCACTCAAGACTTCTTCTCTAGCAGCTTGCACTTCTCTGAGTTGTCGTTGAACTTCCTTCAGCTCGTTCGTCTTGTTTCGAAGCATTCTTTCCAATTCTTCAGTTTGTACGGAAGAAGAAGCAGCATTGCTCTGCTGTTTGATAAGCCGTTGAATCTGATATCGAGCAGAAGAGAGTTCCGCTTCCAACTTGACTGTTTCTTGTTTCGCTGCTGTAAGGTCTTGATGAGATCCAGCTGGAGAAGTTCGACCTGTTGTTCTTTGTTGTTCCAATTGAGCAATTTTTGCTTTGGCTGCAATCAATTCTTTGCCAGTGACTAAGTTGCCTCGGTTCGCTGCTTGCAACTTTGCGAGTTTGTCATCTAATTCAGAATTGGCTGCTGCCAATTGATCGTGTAGACGTCTGATCTGAACTTCAAGTTTCTGGATTTGAGCCTCATAAGGAGTAAGAGTAGCGTCTGATTGATCGAAGGGAGTCATCTATGCGAAAGTTAGGATAATACAAGGCAAGTCAATGTGCAAGCTCACATTGCCCAAGAACTGTCCAGGTGTCCTAGGTGTAGCTATTCCAATAATAGGTCTGAAAGCCATAGATTTGCTAGGTGTTAGCATCTCCGATTGTCGAGCAGCAGAAAGCAAAGCGACTTGTTCTTTCAATCCGCTGACCCGAACTTCAAGAGTAGCTTTCGCTTTGACCAGATGATCGATCTCGAGATCTTTTGCATCAGCCATAGATCGACCATCCAAGCCAGGACCAGATAGAATAGCTAGACGGTCCATTTCTCTTTGGGCATTGTCAAGCTGAACATGTAGATCTGCTTCCCGTTCTTCGTAACCCTGCATCTTGCTAGACAGAGCTTGAACTTCAGTACGTAATTCTTCAATCTCTTGCTCGCAGTCTAGAAGATCTGTAAGCTTCTGTTGTACTTCTTGATCGCGTTCGTGTCTAACTTCATCGATCTTGTGCTGAGACTGAGTGGCTTGCTGTTTCAGGCTTGTGACACGCTCAGTGAGGCGAACATTCTCCGCATTGACTGTTTCGAGCAGACTGTCTTTCGCCGCGAGATCAGCCTGCAGAGAAGCCAGTTTGGCGGTAGATCGTTCTACAGGACTCGTAGAGCGAGCAGAAGAGGCAGAGGCTTGCTTGAGATCAGCTTGTTTGAGATCAGATTTGAGTTGATTCTTTTGCTCAGTCATTGCTCGCAAGTCTTCTTCGAGCTGAACGATCTCGTTCTGGAAAACTTCTCGTTCCAACTTCCACTCGTCTTGGCAAGTTTGCAGTTCTTCAGACTTAGCAGCGGCTTCCTTTTGAGCTTCATCCAATTGGCCTTCCTGTTCTTCCATGACAGCGCATAATTCTTCTTCAAGCTTCTTCATCTTTTCACTGAAATCCAATTCTTGTTCGTCTAATTCAGTTTTCAATTCTTCAATCGCTTGATCCTTATCATCCAATTCTTTCTCCAAACTTTCCAACTTCTCATCATCTTCTTTGAGTTGATCTTGCAACTCAAACACTTTGGCTTGCAAATCAGCATGATCTAATTTTCGCGTTTCTTCTCCCTGATTGAGCGCATCCAACAATTTCTCCCTCAATTCAGCCAGTTCTTCATCTTTGGCTTTCAAATTAGCTTGCATTCGTTCCTGTTCAGCTTGTCTTTCTTCTTTGACCAATCGACTCATTTCAGCTTCTTCTTCCTCTGTAGATTGGTTGGATAGTAGAGATTGCAACCGAGCGATTTCAGCATTCGAATCCGCTAGATCTTTTGCCAAAGAAGAGTTTTCGGTAGTCAGATGAGTATTGAGATTGTGCAGGTAAGAGTTTAGTTTGGCGCCATTGAAGCGTGTGGCTCCTGCGTCGCCCAGAGGTAGAGAAGTGTTTGCGTTAGGATGAGTGGTAAGATCGTTGGAAGTAGTATCGGATATGTTTGAAGAAGCATTGACTGACCCGGAATCACTTTGATTAGCTGACATATCATGAGCGTATGGTGTGCCCTTCTTGATTCTCGCTCTAGCTTCAGATCGAACGGCAGTAAGCTGTAAAGTTGCTAGAAGATGGTTCTTCCTTCTGTCTATATCCGATTGACTACCTTGAGGTTTAGGCGTTGCAAAATTAGTAGCTGTAGAAGGGGACGGTCGACGAGATGAAGTAGAAGAGCTGTTCGAACGATCAGATCGTATATTTGCAATTTTGGTCGAGACGAGATTGGCCAAAGTTCTGCTGAGAGGTGTTTCATGTACTCGACTAAGTGCTGCATTTGATGGATGATCGCGAGCTACACCAGGTGACGACTCCTCAGTACGATGATTCTTGGTGTAGGGGGATTGATATTGTTTAGCTGGAGAAGAACGACGTGAAAGAGCAGCTAAACCCGTTTGATCTTCTTCGCTTTTTTCAGTTTGTTCTCCAACAGAGTGAATAATAGATACTTGATCATGCTGAGATGCTTGAGAATCGGGAGACAGAAGAGTTCCAGAACGGGATGTCGCATAAGAATGAGTAAGGCTCGGAACTCGATCGCGACCGGCAGTAGAGCGCTTCTTACGATCCATAACTACATGATGAAGATCAGGACGTCGACTTGAGGTAGAAGCTTGCGAGGCTGGAGATCTATCTTCCGTTGGAGCGGGTTCCGTATCTTCAGGAATTGGAGACGGTCTGCGATAAGAAGGTTGAGGACAAGGAGAGTGCTGTGAATTAGCATAGCTGTTATCTGTAGATTGAGGTGCACCCAGTTGCGCACTGAGGTCATCCAGACTGGGAGATTGTAGCGAGACATCTTCCATTGAGTCTTCGTGAGATGCCTTTCTCTGTTTGCTTTCAGCTGCTTCATCTCCCGAGCCACCACTCCCAGCTATCCTCATATCCTCATCGACACTACTGGCTTGATCAATTGACCTTTCCGTATCCTCTATGCTCAATTCGACATTGCTTCGAGACTCGCTCCTGCTTCGAACTAAAGATGACTTGCGACTTGAAGGCAGAGATCGTAAAGAAGTCGTTCGGCCTGGTCCAGCAGGTCTTAGAGTAGACTGTCGCATGGAAGTGACTGTAGTTTGACCAGGTGTCGAATGCAGCGGGGAGTCTATGCCTTTCTTGAGTACATCTAAGGACTTCTTACGCTGTTGATTAGGACCCGGAGAATCGAGCAAGACTCTTTGTTTGGGCGAAGGTTGTATGAAACTCGATGTTTGGCCATGGACATGAGAGTCTTCAGCTGATGAGTCCGCTGGTAAAGTAGGCAAGTCATCCAGTAGTTCCTCTTGCTTTTGCAGGGCTTGCACTCGCTTCCACACTCGAGAAGGCGTTTCCATTGCAAACATTGTAGTGCTAGCAATCTGCGAAAGAGAAAGGTCAGAGGCTGTTGCTGAGAGTTGAGTAGGGTATGTACCAGCATACAAGCACTTATGTGCTGCGCTAGAGGTTGCGGATGCGCTTGATAAGTTGATGGAAGAGCGCAAGAGAGGTTTGTTGTTTTTTTGTGATGTCGGTAAACTCAAGGGTCGGCTTTATTTTCTGCTCGTAAGGCTGAAGCAAGAGAAGTTATATCGTCAGATAGTACGTATGGCCATGTCAGACAATCCCAAAACAGGCCCCGAGAGAGAAGAAAGTCGCGTCAGTCAATTCTTAGCCTCAGGGAACCTGCCAAGCCCCATCAGAACAGACTTCACAACAGAAAACGATGCAAAGTTGAATTGCAATGGGATGCTGTGAGCTATAGCATGCTAATCTATAATACAAGTGGTTTGCGATTGAAATGATTTGGATATAATGAGAGAAGAAGCCGCAGTTGATGCGCTTCAGCATGCAATGCCCAACAGTACCGATAAACCCAAGAAGTGAGAGTGAAGAGATTTTTACGAGCCGCGAGAGAGATGAGCTTCATCAGTCATCTCGCATTCAGCAACCGATTTAGGGATTTGAATGTCTTTGTGATTGCCGTTGATGCCGTTCGCTTTTGGTTCGCCAAAGAAAGGTGAGAAGATGGCGAAAGGATCCTTGTTGCGATAATCGTTTCTGACGATATTCACTAAGTAGTAAGTATTGAAGACATGGTTGATCAAATTCCTTGACTTGGAGTCTTCATCATAGATGCCAGCCCATAGTCGACCAAGTTCAAAGGCTTCGTCCTGAATCTGAAGCGTGAACACAATGTACACAGCATTTAGAACAGGAAAGATTACCTTCCAAGCCATGAAACTTAGTCGCTCTACTATAGTAGGTTGCACAATCTCTTTGCCAGGGAAAGAAGCCCAAGTCACCGCATTAGGTACATCGACTGTTGTATTGGTATGCAGATCTCCACATTTTGTAACGGCATAGTAAGAATTGGCAGGATCAGCTAAGATGCGTTTGAGAAGAGGCTTGAACATTTCAGGTGAGACGAAGAATTCCAAGTATGCCTAGTCCATAATTCAGATATATTAAATGCCCAGAGAATGAAGTCTGACCTTTTGATAACAATAGCCATTCGCAGGGCCCCAACCGTGAATAGGGTCTGTACTGTCCACGCCATCTACAGCAGGTTGACTGTTGATAGTGAGGTAACCCATGTCGTTGAGCTTTGTCAGCTGTTGAGAGATCTTGGTCGTTTCTCGTGACATAGTCGTTTCCGACCAAGGTAGAGCAGGGACTTCGCCTCGACAGTAGCCCGAGAATAACTTGTTGATATCTTCAGCTGTTTCAGGGTATCCCCAAACCTCTCGGGCTTGTTTGCGCTGTACAGACATCAAATGATGCTTTGCCCTACGACAAGGAGAACTCACATCGTATTTCAAACTCAATCCATAACCGTCCAGATCACCATAAGCAGCACTCCTAGCATCTCCCCATCGACCATTAGGAAACTCGTCCCAGGTTTCTGTCCGGGCAAGGTAAGATTTGGCTCGATTTGACCAGAAGATCGGTCGAGTAGTCTCTTGTCGCCGTTTAGATGTGAGAGACTGTATGACAAACATGAATTCACACAATCAGACAAAGTCTGATGATCTCGTCAGTCTGCTTACAGGTCGCCAAGGCAAAGGATTGAGCACATCTACTGAGGGAACGAAATTGAGCTGTTCCAATAACATCCTCACACCCTTCTCCAGATTCATGGTATACAGATGGAAACCATGTATGTTCAAATCAGTTGCGGCCAAGATCTTCTGGCACATTTCCACAACCAAAGCGGTTCCAACATCTCGCACAGCAGAATCATCTTCTTTGACTGGCTCTAATTTGTCCATGAATGACTTGGGTACAATGGTCTTTGCAAAGGAGGTTCGACGGATGAAGGCTGCATAGCTTTGAATAGGCATAATTCCTGGCACAATGGGTACTTTGACTCCAATCTTCCGGAGATCTCGAGCCCATGAAATGAAGACTAGTAGTCAAAGTGAGCTACATAAAGGTATGGGGAGAAAGAGAAAGAACGTACCATCAGCATCGTAGAACATTTGGGTGATGATGAAATTCGCTCCGGCGTCGACTTTTGCCTTGACATGCTGCAATTCCTCTTCTCTTCCTCTTGAATGAGGATGACCTTCAGGAAAGCCAGCAATAGCGATGTCGAAATGATTGCCAAAGTGTTTCCGAATATATCTGACTAGATCGACTGCATGCTCAAAACCACCTTCTGTAGCTGACCATTTTTCTTCGCCTTTAGGTGGATCTCCTCGCAATGCCAAGATATTCTCGCAGCCATGTTCTTTGGCATCAACTAGAGCTTGATGGACTTGCTCAACCGGCATATTGGTACATGTTAAATGCATGCAAGTTTCCAATCCCAGCTGTTCGTGCGCCGTTCGGACAATTTCAGTTGTTGTATCTGCTGAGCTTCCTCCGGCACCCCATGTCACATCTGTCAACATCCTCTAAGTACTGATCTGACCAGATGCCGCAGAGTAGCTCACCAATGAAAGTTGGACCCAGTTGAGTCATGCGTTCCATACGCTCATATAAGTTGATCAGCCCTTGTGCTGTCTGCTCTGTGTATCAGCTGGTTATGTATATCCCAATTTGAAGATTGCTCACTTTGGGCGGAAACTGTCCAGAGCCGAGATAATTCAGCGTCTGCTCGATCCTAAGTAGTCAAATACAGCATACAAACTCGAATGAGCACCTGTCAGCTCAACGATCGCCTTATGAGTGAGATTCACATAAAGGGAGCTTTAATGCTGACCATGGCTTTTTCTCTGCTTGTGAAGCCAAAATCGCCTGTGAGATCTTCATCCTTCTATGGTATTATGCTCTAGGTATGCCCCAAGCTGGTCTAAAGGGTATCGATCGAACAAGTTGGGGAAATAAAGGTGGAGTGCAAATTTTCGCCTGACGAGGTGCAACACGTTTGTAAGAGGTGTCATTGATTTGGTATACATGCTAATTGTACAATGCCTTGATGTTGACTATAATGATGCGAGTGTATTATGCCATCATATGCTGTGCTTCTGCTTTGCTGTACCTTCCTGCAATGCTGCTGATATCGTGATGCATCTCTTCATCTTGACGAGGCATTCGGGCTGGAAGCAGAGAATGGTGAGCGTCGTTAATAGCAAGATAGAGCCTGCGCGTGCTCCGCTTTTCTTGTCCGTCGGAGCTGCTCATCACTTTAAGCGTCGCAGATGTGGCGCTCCTCAATTTCCACGAAGTTGTTTGGACGAAGCTCTGCCTGGGCCGAAGAAGAGCCAAGAAGGCTTATGGCGCTGGTAGATGACGACGGCATACGGGACTGAATCGCATTAGCTCTTGTGCAGACTTGATGAAGCGAAACTTACCATTCCGACTTGACTGCCAACCAATTCTCCAAGCACCTTGTATGAGCGATATGATGACAAGGAGGAACCTGTGGTTATTATCAGCCTTCTTCAAGAGTCCCCATCGCGGTGAAACTCACCATATAATTCCATCTTGACAACCTCGCAACATCAACCATTGCCTCTTTCCTAAATCGATCCAACAATCTCTCCTTTTCTTCTTCATCAGCAGGTTCAAAAGTATCTTTGTCTTTAGGTAAAACGATTCTTTCCAAACAAATCACACAATCAACACCTCCATCGGAAGTTTCCACATCTGCTGGAGGTAAAGCAGGATGGTAATTCCACCTTTCTTGTTCTGGGAAGATGTGCATGCCTTTCGGTATGAAGAATCGAGCGCCAAAGAGTTCTTGTAGCAAGATTGTAGACATTTGTAATAGTTGATAAGCAACCAATAACCAAATCCAACCTGTACGATTCGCCTTCTGACCAATTCTTAAGATGCTAGGACAGAGGCAAACATACGAGAAGGATCTTTGAACAAGATATTGCTTGGGCAGCCCCAGATATAGACAGGCAAGAAGAGTCGAGCGACAGTTGTACCAATTACGTATTCCTTGGTCAGAACTCTTCTGGCTGAACCACGCTGAGCATTCAAGTAGATTTGAGGTAGCCAATAGCTATATAAGATCATAATCATCGAGACCTGAAGCACTTTCAGTCATCTCTCCTCCCGTCTAGATTCCTATGGAACAGACGTACTGCAAATCCGAAGTAGATGAAAAAGAAAGCCACAGTACTCATTCCACCGTAGAAAAGTATCAGCCCTATTCGATGATTAGCCGATTCATGTTCAAAATAGAGAGAATCACTCACATATCGGAGAGGAATCGCCTGTAGCTATATCGCGCCAGCTTCTTCTGCTTTCGGTCGGTACTGCATCGACCGCTGTTACATCTCCTTCGACAGCCGTAGTCTGGACTGGTGCAGCAATTGATGGAGGAGACGAAGAAGGGATAGTCGCAAGACGAATGTTTGCGCACCATCGCAGACCGAAGAGGAAGCCGGATAAGCAAGCGAAGAAAGCTGGTACAAATAGAGCGAAGGCAGCTCGTTCATCTGCACATATCAGCAGGCTTCTTCGCAAGCAGAAGAGGTCGCTCACCAACTAATGAACCAAGAGTAAGATGCGCGACCTGTCAGTCAGAATCGAACAGGTATGAGATTAATCTCATTACTCGCAGATCCCACTGACAAATGAATAACTATCCAATGCACCCTGGAATACTACAGTCCAATAGCTGACTCTGACTAATCTGCTAGGTGTATTACATTTCTCCATTTGTCGAACAATGAGAATGACTTGAACCAAAGAGATGACACCTAGGAAGAAAGCGAAATGCGTTGCTTTCGCATACCAGAAGTAGTCGCCGTTCGTGCCGCTAACATTCTTGACTTGAATAAGAAGATTGCAATCACCCGAATGAACAATTCCGTCCCATGACATTGGAGTAATGTATGGTAATTTCCGACCTGTTGGGTTCGACATTTCTTCTTCATAAAGTAACATCTGATCGAAAGTAATGTGCGGGACAGCTTCAAGTTGACCATAAATGCTGAAAGTACAGTTGAGCGAAGATTCAGTCTCTTCACCGTCTGTCAAAGTTGGAGCATTGCCTTCTTTCAGTATCGTTTGCATTCTTGAGATGCGGGATGAGAGTTCCGATTGAACCGCAAAGATGGTTTGGTTGAGTGACTTATCTACAGGTGAAGTAAGATTGCTTGATGGCGTGCTTGGACTGTTTGGAATGAGAGCCGGTAGTTGTCGAATATCGAGAGGCAGTTGTGAAGGTGCACCAAACATCTGGTAGTACTCGTTAGATTAGTAAATGCCTTTGCTTCGATATACTCACGAAGAAGGAGCCATTATTCAAGAAGCTGTGCAAAAACAAAAGGAATGAGATCGAATTGATCATACTTTAGTGCCCACGCACTGAATGCCTTCAACATCAACTTCCGTCCCAACTGCATCATTATCCGTTCTAAACTCCATTGCACCTCGCACAAAGCTGACATGCTCATCCAAGTCAAGATCTTTGCCTTCTGTCGGTCCATGTTCTCTTACTTTCAGGTACACTCTAGCTTTCGTTCCAATTTCCCAAGGAAAGACACCTCTCTTCGTCTGCCATTCCGGCGCTTTGTCTTCGCTGCTATTGATTTGAGACCCAGGCAAAGAAACGTTGAGGATGTCATATTGACCATTCAGAAATCCAGAAATATTGCGATGATAAACTGAAGAAGTAGTTGTGCTGGAATCGAGATGCAAGACTTTATTGACCAAAGGCTGAACTAAAGTCTCTTCTTTCCAAGTTTTCAGCTCAAAGGTATTATTCCAACTTGCTGTTTCATTAGAGGGTAAAGGCAGACTAGCATTCCCATGAACCCAATCATTGAATCGATTCAATTCTATAGATCTTCGAGCGATAGCATTCTCAAGACGTGTATCGGCAGCAGGATCAGGTCCATTATTGCCTCCGGACATGACAAAGAATAGGAAAGCGATAAAGAGCAAGTATGACACTGATGGACTTTGGACTTGGCCTGTTCTAGTACCCACAGGCTGAGGTAGCGCTGCCTCCATCGCTCGCGGTATCTATTAATCAAGGTATCGGCCTATCAACAGGCATCCAAGCCAAGACTGCAGTCGAGGTATATATATTATTGTCGAGGAATTGGTCGACAAGGGACAACGAAGCTACGTGGAACTCAAGAACTCTGGCAAAGGCGATGCAATGAGGCCACACGATGCAAGACAAGAGCAGCTATGTAGTGCATGCGCTGAGAAGGGATCTGATGCGCGGCCTGGACGTGTGTCTGTTTGCAACATTTCTCAGCGTTCGCTCGTCTCCTTCCGCAATACTTGGCTCTCTGATGATCTTATGATCGTAATGATCAGCTCTGGTACATAGATCACTCGACAGCACAATTCATAGTACGCTGTGTCAGCCAGATTCAGCATTCGAATCCAGGTTTGGTGCATCCAGGTCAGCTGATGTTCCATGCATACTAGTCATAGGCTGATAAGAAGATGTCACACAACAGATCGCCCTCTGTCCTTCTTCGTCGCTTTCCTTCTGCTGGTCAATATCAGCTTACTCCTATATCATCTCTTTACCCCTCTTGCTCAAGCTGGACATCATCGAGAAGGCTCAGGTCTTCTACTAGACTTTATAGGTCAAGGTAAATTCTGTGTTTCTTTCTCTGTTCTTCCCCTCTCCGGCATTCATTTGGGTCAGCTTATGAATCAATTCTTATCTTCCCACATAAATCCTCTTCGCAAGTAGCTCATCGTACTAACTCATATCTCTTTGTGAATTATAGATCATATACCAAGCAAGATCTGGGTTCTACTAGCAGATCTTTTCATCCTTTTCGCTCAATTAGTTTTCCTCATAATAGCATATGACGAATCCGCTTACAACCTTTCACTCACTTCTTCTTCTACCACTTCGGATCCACTGTCAGACGAAGATGATTCAGAAGATGATTTTGGTAAGTTTCTTTTTCTTTGATCGTATTAGACAAAGAGAGAGAATTGATTATTGGGGTTCACATAGAGGTAGAAAGGGAGAAGAATGCACCGATATTGAACTTAACTTGGAGAAGTACAATACGGCGTGTGCTACACGCACGTATTAGGGATGAAGAAGGGGAAGAAACGAATTTGACTGCGAGAGGTAGAAGAGTTCGAGCAAGGAGAAGAAGGCAAGGTTTACCAAGCGATAATTTGGCAGGAGATGAAGAGAATGATCTTGGAGTGAGAAGAGGAGAAGGTTGAAAGAAATGCGGATGCAATGCATGTTATACAAGTATATTATTTGTACAGTTTTATTACTCTCCTTTTACAACCCCTTTTTCGTTCAAATCATACACACACACTCTTGCAAACGACCATCTAGTAATCTACTTCTCCGCCATAGGCCATTCCTCCTTCATCGCTCATCAATTTCGCTACTTGAACTTCTTTCGTTAAGCTCGTCTTCATTTTGGCTATCGTTGCAATCAAAAGCGTGCAAGCCGTTTCGATCGCTTGAACTGGTGTGATTGTTCCATCTGTTTGAATTTTGAGAAGGAAACGAGGTTCGAGAGGGTGCGGAAGTCTGTAACCACAGAACAGGACGGCAGGCATATTGAGCAATTGACTGTGCAGTTGGACCGCTTGGATCAGATGAGTCTGACACAAACATCTCTTTTACGCACGATCTCAGCATATTAGCTAATGTATGGTCTTCTTTATTGATTGTCACTGTTGCGGCATTGATGATTGTAGTATCTTCTTCCATTAGCAGTCTGTGAAGAACGCGACAAGAACCAATCAGAACCATGCTGAAGTTTCTATACAACGACCTCACCTCTTTTCACCCTCATCTAGGACATGGAAATCTCTTCGATCAGGTGCATTGATCTTGCCTCCCTTCATACTCGACATCTTTGATCAAGTCCTATACACAAACAACAAGCATCCAGTATAAGCGACTACTCTTTACGGGGAAGAGATTCAATCAGGAAGATTGTAGGTGTCATTCTAACGAGATTAAAATAAGTTGAGTCTTCAGCGCTGTCTCCAGCGAATTGCAGAAGATATATGTATGGATATTGGGTTAATCAGGGGTAAGAAGAGAGAGAAGTGCGCGTATGATAGCAAGGACGAGAAGCTACCTTGAGCGTGTAGTCAGATCAAGTGGAGATTGTCGACAGCACTTGTGATTGGTGATAGTAGACGACCAGCGACAGGTAACACACACAGCACAAGATATCAAGGACAAGGGGGGAAGGACAAGCTGTAACGAAGTTGAGGACAAGGTGAGATCGGCTCGCGAGCCGAAGGAAAATCAAAGCGAGAGTTGTTCTCCCTCGTTGAGGAACCTTTCCCTTCGACCAAAGAGGCTTCGTAAGTGACCGTTCCTGCAAGGCCTGGCTGGGAGAGATGCTGTGATATACCCCTGCGTCGCATTTTGGCAGCTGTCCGAAATTTATATCAAATCGCTCTCAAGCTCTGTCATGCTCCCATGGACGTTGCACGACGCTAGCTTGTTCTGTACATATACCCTTCGTTGATCTTTGCACGAAGAAGTCCAGTCTACAAGCAAGAACAAGCGCTGATTTACTACTGTTGCGATTTTTTGCAGAACTATGCCTACCCGTTTCAGCAAGACTAGAAAGCACAGAGGTCATGTGTCGGCCGGTTACGGTCGTGTAGGAAAGCACAGGAAGGTCAGTAGGATGTAATGGGTTTAGATTCAACGGAATCTAACTCGATTGTACTCTGACAGCACCCAGGTGGAAGAGGTCTTGCTGGTGGTCAACATCACCACAGAATCAACTTCGATAAGTACCGTTTGTCACCGCATTTGGATACAATCATCACGAAAGACTGATCCATTCGGGTATGGCAAACAGATCCTGGTTACTTTGGTAAAGTTGGTATGAGATACTTCCACAAGACTCAAAACCAGTTCTGGCGACCAGTAGTCAACGTAGACAAGCTCGCTACCCTTTTACCACCTTCCTCTTCATCTACTTCATCAAATTCCGAACTTGTTCCAGTCATTGATTGCACAGCTGCTGGTTACGGAAAAGTATTAGCAAAAGGTCACATTAAGGCTGGTATGCCTTTGATTGTCAAGGCCAGGCACGTAAGCAGGAAAGCGGAGCAGAAGATCAAGGGTGAGTCAGCTGCAGCTATTGACGAATCAACCTGACAGCAAAGCGGTTATCACAGAGGCCGGAGGAATCGTGAAGATAGTAGGTATGCATCCAATCGTTTGTTCTTCAAAGAATGTCACTAATGTTTTCTCGCAAACTTCTTTAGCATAATCTTCCACCAACCTGATCGAGAGGAATGCAAGAGAAGTCTTGGATTAGGGTCTTTTGCATTGCTCGAAAACTTTTAGCATCCCATTTGCTTTTCGCTACCTAGTTTTCTCTTGTTTTCTCTACTTTTTTTCGTTCGCCCGATATGCTTCCTTGTTTCTGGTTGATTGCTCGATGTCTGTCTCATTCTGTGTGCCTAATCTATCGCTCTGCAAATGTGCCGCCGCTATCAATGTGGTTTGAGATCGAGGAACAGCGCCATGCCTGTCCATCTCAATAATCTTTGTGTTTGTCAAGATCGGGACGAACAGTAACGACAACGGTGCTTCTGTAGCCAGGGCATGTCAGCACTTCTCTCATCTCTTTCTCTTATCGTCATTTCCTCTTCTAGTAAAAGACATCGCTGGTGTAAATGTGCGAAAGCAAGCGCTCAACTTGACTGTCTTTCCTTTTGCTGTGTCTTTCTATCTTGTGCCATCGTGATAGCCGTAGTCGAAGTTATCTGAGTGACCGAATGAAATGCTACGTTCTATCAATTTCAATGCAATGCTATAATTCCATCATTTATGCGCCAAACTTGGGCAGTACAAGCCGTCTAATCCAACCATGTGCTGGGAAGTTCTTGTTCCACTGATTGTGCAAGTGGATTCCGAACTAAAAGCAATGTTCAGTAAACCTCACAATGAGAGCGAAATTAGGAACTTACTATCGCATCAATATTCCTTTCCAGTTGTTTCCACCTCGAAGTATGATAACTTGGATCCCTCGCAAAAGGATCTGGCAACCTTATATCCAACTTTGTATTCCTCCCATCTACAAAACACCACGGCAAGACCCCAAACGGTTTCCTTCCTTCAGCAACCAGTCGTCTCCAAACCTTATAATACAACAGACTGCCCCAATCCGTCGTTCCTTTTCTAGGAGCTTTCGGTTCGTTCGCCATAGCATAAAGCATTTCGCACACAAATGGTGAACCAGTATAGAAGTGCATTAGAGCACCATTCAGGACTTGATAAGGTTTATCGTAGGCGTCCCATTGGATGACCCATTCACTTTCCAATAACGGTCTAAGATCTCTAGTGAGAAGGAAATCCATATCGACCCAAACTCCGCCGAAATTGTATAGTAACAGTAAGCGAACCAAATCTCCATCTAACCATGCTTTTGAATCTGTTGCGTATGCTAAACGAGGTGAAGAAGCCATTGGGGTATTTTGTGCTAGAGAAGGGATATCGAGTTGTTTGACTGTGAAACGATCTGGGAATCGAGCTGCTATAGGTTCGAGAAGTCTTGAAGAAGAACGAAGAAGTTTGGCTTGGTTGTTAGTCCAGAGAATGACGGAAGAATGCAAAGTAGATTGGGTTTGAAGAATGGATTGCAAGAGTAGGATTTGCCGTTCTCCCATTGCTTGAAGATCTGCTCTCCAGTAGACGTGATAGATGGTCTTCTCTGGAAGAACTTGACCTTGTATTGGAAGAGAAGGGAAGAGGCCTGCAAAGGAGAAGCAGTCCTCTTTCAACGAGAGGCCTGCATGGAAACTGAGATGTTTCGGCGCTTCGGCCAGACTTGTGTTGTACGACGAAGGAGCTGGCCAGCAAACACCCTCTGGCGCTAGCTCCCTCAGTGTCTTGACTTCGCGCTTGACCCAGCCTCGAGGATAAGTTTGGATTTCTACATGCAATTCTCGAGTCCAGAGAAAGAAGAAGATCTAATCTGCCATTGAGGCATGTAGTGTGAGCTTCCATTATCTGTCCTTTGCATTGTGTAAGTCTTACGAGTAGAGCTGAGATTGCTATCGGCCAACGAAATGCAAGAAATGGTCTGAAGCGCGCTCGCAACTCCCTTGACCTGCTAGACTTGTACAAGCCAGGCAGCTCTTGCTTGTTTGGATTGATCGAGTAGCTGCGTCGACCGCTCGCTTTTGCAGTCATCTCATTATCGTTCGTGGTTAAGTGCGACATATAAATGCTATTATGACTACTACGATCTCAAGGGGCAAACACGTGTAAAGCTTAGCAGCGCTCTTAGAGGACTCACGCTGCCTTAGTGCACCTCGTGAATTATACTTATTAGACACAGTCCGCTTTCACGCAATTCCGTGCTTGCCAACAAGAGGGTTTTTCAGTGAACGAAGAGAGCGTAGTTTCCAAAGAAAAGGCAGACCGACCCCCGAAGGCAGATAGAAAATATCCTTCGATGGTAAGAAAAAAGCGAAGCAACATGTACATTTCATACATGTATTGATGCAATAACCTGATCCAAACACCTGCACAGCATCAGCATTCATCTCTAGTCGATCCTGCAACCAGTAACTCACTATCGCAAACTATCCTTTCACACATGTCCCGGATCTGTACGTGGTGGACAATGGGCATTACATGCATGTTGACAGCCATTCGGAGCTCGAGGTCTGCAGAGTCTATGTCCATCGCAGCAATGGCCTTGAACGTTGACATGTACGTTCTGATGAGGTGCATAATGACCGTAGGGAGGTTGACCTGGAGGTGGATTGAAATGAGGTGGGGAAGGACGACCCAAGTGACTGTGTACAGTAGAAGGATGCGAATGGACTGAAGGTTGTGCTGGAGCAGGTTCAGGCGGATGATGCGAGCGATTTTGCGATGAGTGCACCGAGGGAGGTGGGTGTTCTGATGGTGGCCCAGCTTTGCAGGAGAACAGTTTCAATTCCAGCCTCGATTGAACACAGAATGGTAAAAGACTTACGTGGCCCTCCAGCGTTTGACACGGAGTCGTTAGGCCTGACTTCTTCCCCTCTAGTTTCAGAATGGTGAGAGGAAGCCACAGTGGGCACATGCGAAGGTGCTTTAGTCTGAACTCGAGGTTCTGATACACCATTGACCAGATCCTTCCTCTTCTTCCGTCCTACACGACGAAAGTAAGCATTATATAATCGAGTGAATGCACAACATACGTCGATATACAAACCAAGCCAGCAGAAGCAGGAGAACAGCAAGCACTATAGCAATAATCGCATAGATCCAACCTTGACTCAATCCATCATCATCATCGTAATATCTGATCGCAACCTTGTATTAGCGACCCTAATTCCAGCTGGAAACGAAGTGAGATCTTACCCTGCTCCGCCTCCTGATGGTGATATTACAGGTCCAGGACCTTCATGACAGTCTATATCCGTTATTCTCATGCTAGAACCAGCTGTAGGATCAGCCCGAGCGACAGTCACTTGACAATATCTAGCATAGGATGTCGATGATCCGACGATCAGAGTTTTGGTTTTTGTGACGGCAGGTTGGATGATAGTTGTCGGTTGGCCATTGATAGTAGTAGTAGCATAGTAAGTCACAGGCTTGTCTATAGTCTGAATCGCAGCAGGAGGATAGACGGTTGTGGGCGCTGCTTGCTGAGTTATAGTTGTCAATTGGCCATTGATGATACATGATCCATAGCAGTATGGCGCTCCTTGGCGCGGAAAGAGAGTAAGAGGAGCCATATCAAGCCATCGAGAAGTACAGCCTCGGAAGATGAAATATAGCGAAAGAATGTCTGGCGTCCGTATCTGTCCAGCAGCAATCGTACAGAAGGATACTGATACTGACCAGCAGTGAGCGAGCTTGAAAACAGCCGTAGTCCGCGAAGAAGAGCATCAAGAGATCGATGGATTGATAGGCTATGCGAAATTGGAGGCCGTGCAATATTTGAGATCAACTGAGAACAACAGCATCGCCAGATTAAAGGAAGAGCGCGCGAAGAAGGCAACGAAAGCAAGCACTGTGACGGCTCCGGTCGAGGCAGCTCAAGCAAGCAATGGAATCGCGGCGGATAAGATATGAAGACCTTTCCATACTCCAGCACAGGTATTTCCGACCATAGACAACGCTGATTGCGCAAAAGCCAGACATCGCTGTTGAAAGCAACCCTTTGAAATATTATGCGGTTGTGCTTGTACCATGAAGCTGTCCCATCTGTCCTGGCTATCTGTGCTGCTGAGCCTGAGCTCAAGCCAAGCGCAGACATCTGTGCCAGCAGCTTTCAAGCAATGCAAGCTGAACTGGCTGCAGACTTCAACAGGCGTCTCGCTGCTTTCTCATTCGTGCTTTCCTCTCGCTTCCATCGCTATCGCACACTGTCTAATCTGTGCCTGTGACACAGATTCTCTAATCCTTCCGACTCTCTTGCTCCTTCACTCAGTAAACCGCTGACATTGGACACTACTTTCAAACTCGCTTGCACCTTGGACCAATCTCTTACAATACATTACGCCTCAATCGTCTTCCGTTCAAAAAACGATGACTTCACTTTACTAATGCGGATCAGGAGAGCCAAGGGAGATCATTCACTCAAATCCGAATTGGATCTATCTAAAGCTCAAGCGGATATGTTATCTTTGGAAGGGAAAGTAGAGTATGGTCTTTATATCGCTTCGAACCAAGCAACAGAACAAATGATTGCACCTTTGGGTCAATTGGAATTCGCTCAATCTGTTAAAATTGCTATGGAAGAAGAGAGGAAGAATGCAGTGTATCCTGCTGAATGGGAAGTCGAGAAATGGAGCGAGCAACCTTTGAAGGAATATAAAGAGGTTGTAGTGGATGAGGACAGAGGTTTGATGTTCGGAATTGTTGGAACTATCTTCACTTTGGGTCTGCCTGTGAGCGTGTTGCTCTTCTTGGTATGTCCTGAAATCATGCCTTTGTCCAATATATTGACTCGCAACGGTTCCACGCATACAGCTAAGCAAGGTCATACCAGAATTAGGAATCAGCGTCTCCAATTACACTCCTCAATCTATTCTATTCCTAGCTCTCCTATTCACACTAGAAGCGTTGATTGTAGCTTATTGGATCAAGATCAAGCTCTTTACTATCTTGCCCTGGCTGGCGGGTGTTGGAGCAATTACTATTTATGTTGGACGAGGGGCTTTGAGGCAGCAATTGACGAGAAGACTAGAAGCGGAGAAGAAGAGGTCATAGACATTTCATTGACATCTAGAGCGCATTAAAAGCTGGAACAACGTCAAGCATGAGCATTGAACCAAACATGATACATTTACAACTTATGATGCCACTACTCAACGAGAATATGATGTTATAAGAAAGGATATGAAGAACTACTAATATGCCCAGACCACAGAGTTTGCGGCTTTTGTTACTTTTCATCTTGATCTGCTCCCACTCTCAGTCCCAACCGCCTCACCAGCGCTGTAGAATCAGACAATTATCAGTATATAATCTCTTTTTGCACGAATGTTTGCAGAACTTACGATCATCTGCTGGAGTATCAGGATGCACTTGGATGTTGCCCTGCGATAGCGCTGTTGTGCCTCGATTTGGGTTGATGCCAGCTGGATCAGAAAGACTTCCTCCTTCATCGTTTGGTCTCCATGCTGCTCCAACGCTGCAACTCTCTATCAGTAAGGGAGTTTTCCAGATATAGACAAGGAGACACATACCTCGACATGATCAGAGATGGAACCATTGCTAGAAGTGCTGAAGGATGTACGCCCGCCTTCTCGAGTCGTGCACTCTTTGTTCTGAAGGAGATCGATTGACCGCGATGGCGGCCACCTTTGATTGATGAAAGAACAGTAAGGTCGCCGAAGACCTATAGAGATAGACTTAGCCGAGACGCATTGGCCAAAGAGAAGGTTGCATACCTTTGTGATGCCCTCGTTCCAGTCCCCATGTGCTGCTGCCGGTGTTACGACAGGCAGAGCATTTGGATCAGGGTAAAGTCCCATCTTGATCATCATTCTTTCGAAAGGTGCAGTTGGTAGTAGTCGGATGACGACAGCGATAGGTAGAGATAGAGCACCAATGATGATCGAGATCGCCCAGTAAACTCCTGAAATCCTTCGTGCAGAGAAAGCAGCACCACCGACGAAGACAATCAATATTTGTCCACCAATCATGATAGCCCAGATGGCCATGAAGTACTTGTTCTTGAGGAAGCCAGTAAAGATATTAAGTTTGCGACCGAGGACACGAGCATTCAGAGCATTAACTGTACTTCATATTAGCTATATAACAGCCTGCGCGCAAAAGGACATACAGATCTGGCAGAAGACGAAAGTATTGAATACCAAAGTGGAAAGCTCTTCGTGTTTGTGTTGGTTGGTCAATGGATCAGGATCGTAAACGTTGAAAATACTTGGGCCAACGAAGTGTAGAATGAAAGCAACGATGAGCTGGAAGATAGATTGACCGATGATCATCTTCCACATGTCAGGGGAGATGAGAGGAGCCATCTTTGCGTCAGGTTTTCGGTTCAGCGAATCGCGGTTAGCTGGATCAGTAGCCAAAGCTAGGGCAGCGAAGGTGTCCATCTGTTTACGGATTGATTAGCTAAAGTCACGGCACGGTAAAGAGGGCAGATCACGATTAAGTTTACCCACAACAGCTGAACGGCAGTAAGAACAGATTCTTCAGAATCGGAAGCAACGGCGGTAACCTATCGAAAACAATGAGATTCTGTAATCAAATGCAAGAGAACAAAGCGTACGAAGGTTAAAATGACGGCAGTGATGTTGACGGAGATCTAAGACGAGACATAAGCGAAAGAATGTAAAACTGCAACGAAACTTACTTGGAATTGCAAGAACTTCTTGACCGAGTCATTGACACAACGACCCCACATGATAGCGGTAACGATAGAAGCAAAGTTATCGTCCATAAGAATGATATCGGAAGCTTCTTTGGCGATTTCAGTACCGGCAATACCCATTGCGAAACCCACGTTGGCAGTTTTGAGAGCTGGACCATCATTCATACCATCACCAGTGACACAAGTGACTTCACCCATCTTCATGAGATAAGCAACAAGAGTTTCTTTATCCGTTGGCGAAGATCGAGCAAGAACTTGAAGACGGGGGACAACTTCGCCCATTTGCTGTTCATTGAGTGTTCTGAAGTGAGGACCTTCCATAATGAGACCACCAGGAGTGAAGATGCCGCATTGAGTAGCAATAGATCTGTGCGAAGGAGAATAAATTTAGCTAAAAGATCGAGAGCACAGAACAAGAATGAAAACACACCGAGCAGTAAGAACGTTATCACCAGTGCACATCTTGACAGCTACACCAGCAGTTCTGCAAGTAGCAACCGATTCTGTGACACCTGGTCGAAGAGGATCTTCAATAGCAGTAATGGCGACCAAAGTCATATTGCGAGCCAATTCATCCCAGTCAAGTTCACCAGCTTCGTTCATTGACATTCCTGGTGGTGGCCAAGAAGGGAAATCACGGTAGCAAAGAGCGATTGTTCGAAGAGATTGGTTGGCATAAAAGATGATAGTGCGTTCGATGTTGCCTAAAGTTTCAGCGTTGAATTCAGCAACGCGGACTTCTCCATTTTCGTCAGCCGCAGAGGCAGCGTCGGCTTCAGAGTAAGATTGAGAAGAAGGGTTGCCGACATGAACGTGATGAGTAGACTTCTTTTGCAAGATTTCAGATGCGCCCTTGAAGAAGATACGAGCACCACCATTGGCAAGTCGGACGACCACAGCTGAAGCTTTGCGAACAGAAGAGAAAGGATAAGCTTGAAGAACTTCAGAGCTCTTCCTGACTTCATCATAGTTGGACCATCCAAGAGCTTTTGAAAATGCAAGAAGAGCGGTTTCAGTCTTGGAACCGACGAAACCCATGTTGCCCATTTCATCCTTGCCTTCGAAAGCAGTAGAGTTGATTGCGATAGAATCGTTGAAGAGTTTGCGAACGGGACCAGTAACAGCACGATTGAGTTCAGCCATGTCGAGTGAGAAATCCTTGCGTCCTCTCCGAGGGCCAGCAGGCTTCTCATCGTCGTTTGCGTTGGATCGACCAGCATTTTCAGCCAGTCGATCGGCGAATTTGAGATGAACACCAACAGATCCAGCAACGACTGACATCTTGTTCTGAGTAAGTGTACCGGTCTTATCAGTACAAATGACAGTAGCGTTGGCCATGGTTTCGCAAG
This sequence comes from Kondoa subrosea, assembly GCA_039545335.1. NCBI lineage: Eukaryota > Fungi > Basidiomycota > Agaricostilbomycetes > Agaricostilbales > Kondoaceae > Kondoa > Kondoa subrosea. Next base: position 1,148,779 of record BCIN01000007.1, read on the forward strand.
AACCCAAAACACGGACGAGCAGATTTTCTTTGGTCATTCGACGAGTTGCGAAAGCTAGAGCAAGAGTGACAGCTAAAGGTAGACCTTCAGGTACAGCTACAACGATAAGAGTGACGGCAATAATGAGGATGTCGATGAAGTTGGCGGCCTTTTCGTCTGAAGTTCGGTTAGGGTTTTGAGCCAAGCCGACGAAGAAGCGGATCATGAGACAGGCGAAAAGAATGAGACCAGCAGTAGCTGCAAGCTTGGCGATGGTTTCGGCCAATCTGTTGAGCTTGAGTTGAAGAGGAGTGATTTCACCGGGACGTTGTAAAGCTGAAAGAAATTGTCAGATAATAGTAAGACAAGAAGTCAGGAAGACTTACACATCATGATCTTTCCATAGTAAGAATGTTTACCAACTGAAGTAGCAACATAGCGACCGCTTCCTTCAATGACCTTTGAACCAGAAAGAACAAAGCAGTCCGCTTTACCAGCTTCACCAGCTTCGCGAGCCTTCATCAATTCTTCGTATGGAAGTTTCTTGATTGCATCAGATTCACCAGTAGCAGAAGATTCATCGCACTTGATGTTGTGACCTTCCAAAAAGACACCATCAACGGGTACAATTTCACCAGGTTCAAGAGTAAGAATATCGCCAACCACAACATCGTAAACATTCATGAGTTGTTCGGTACCGCCGTTTCTTGTGACTTTGACATTGCGTTCTTCTTTTTGAGCGTTGAGTTTAGCGAATTGACGTTCTTTTTGCCAATCATTGAGCGAACCAACCATGACGACAATAGTGATGGCAGCAATGATAGCTACACCTTCTACCCATTCGACTGCAGGCTCTACCACACCATTGACGACTTTAGGTTCTGCACCGACCGCTTGGTAAATACCCAAAGCGAGGGAAATGACGGCGGCGACGGAAAGAAGAATCAAGACTTTGTCCTTCATAGCAGCACCCATGAGGTAGAGAAGAGACTTGGACTTCTTGGTAGGTAATTTGTTTTGACCGTAGATGCGTCTGCGGGTATCGATAGAGGTATCGGCTGAACCTCCACTTTCGCTGAGACCAGTTTTGAGATCGGTGTGAAGCTTTTCAGCAAGACCGGTGAGACCGCCCATTTCAGTGAGCTTGTCGACAGATTTAGGATCGACCAGACCATTCAGCTGAGAGGGGAAAAGAGGGAAAGAACCCATTTCTTCACGGGAAGGATCTGGGATAGCGGCCTGTCCATAGGAGAATCAGTCAGTTTTGGAAGCAAGAAGAGTAGAATGACACGAACAGGAATGTAATGCTTGTCTTTCTTCTCATCCACTACTTCATCATCATCCTTCTTGCCCTTCTTGCCAAACATGCGCTTGACAAAGTTGGGCTTCGGAATGTCTGGAATAGCTTGCTTGGTAGGACGCTTGACACCTCCAGCTTCAATAGCGACATCATCGGGAGAGTTGTACTTCTCGATATTTCGACTTGGTTGAGGTGGAACGTCGAACCTTGGAGCCAAGTTTGGAGCAGTTGTAGCACCAGGAGCTGTAGCTGCATGGCTCTGATCATAAGGTACTGGCTCATCGGACAAGATGTTGCTATAGCAAACAAAACAAATGTCTTAGCATGAATTGAATCCAGGCGGGTTCATCACACAAACTTACTGCGGCGAATCGCCTTGGAAAGGTATGTTTGACATTGCTCTTGAAGCAGTCAGAAGAATGAAAGTGAAAAGAAAGAAATCGAAAGAGAAGCAGTGCTGTGAAGCTCTGGAAATGTATATGCCAAGTCAGAAGGTCGACTCGAAACACAAAGGAGCGCAACTCACGTCCAATTGGAGATGTGACTGGCTCAAGCAGGTGCAAGTAATGGTAGCGGAAAGAACGACAAAGGTCATCAAAATTCAAGATTTAAGTCAGGTCTTGGCACTCTCAAACTTGCACAGCCTTAATGTCGGAAAGAGTCCACAGCCTCAATCTCTTGTAGTGATCTACCCCTCTTATCTCCCCTGGCTTCTCCATGCCTTGCCCTGCCCTCTCGTCCTTGCATTGCCCTTTGACTCCGACGCAATCCCTTGGCAACAAGAAACGTTTTAGTTTTACGCAAGTATATCCGCCAACCCTTGCCCATCAGGCCCCTCAATCTCAGATCAAAGAGGGCAGCCGGGGTAATCGCTAAAAAGGAGGGAAGACATGAGCATAACCAAGTTGTATTACAGAACGTGAAAATGAAGTGTTACGTAATATACCAGAGATCCCGTCTCGCGTCCCATTACGAGACTTGCAGTAGCATATATGGAGTGAGATGAGAAGCAGTAAGCATGAAAGAGGGCCAACGATACAACAGAGAGAACACAGTAAGGCAAGGAAGTAAGGAAGTCCGAGGAAAAATCATGGAAAGAGGAACTGATAGCTTGATTCATATGACCTGAATAATGCGGAGGGAATGTTTACCACCCTTCATTTGCCAATAGAGTGCTCAGGCTTTTTCTCAGATCAGCTATTGTCCGGTGTGATAGGGCAATGAAAGGCTCACTCTAGGTTTAGGTAGGTCTTTGTCGGCCAACATCAACTTAATGTGCTCTTCAGGAATACCGTAAGTCTTCCAGAAGCTCGCCAGAATGGTAGGTGATACAGTCACACCAAAACCAACATTTGCGGTTTGCATGCTGCAAAAGCTTCCACCTCCTCCTCTAGAAATAGACACATTCACACATTAGACAAAGTATTCACACGCAAAACGGAGCGGAGTTCCAGCTTACCCAGTAAACTCGCTGCGAAAATCATCAACTTCTTCGCTAAAACCCGTAACCCATCCTAGTCGCTCATCTACAACGCCCAAAAAGTAACCAGTCATGTGATCTAAACCCCAATGAATGCATATAGGTCCTTGATAAATCCAATGCGAGCTGATTTGGCAATCTTGTCGTGGCATGAGTTTGATGTTGAGAGCAGAATATGCAGCTTTGTCTTGTCCTCTACACGACATTTCAGTCAACGCATGGCGGATGATACTGATGGTGCTTACTTCTTTTGCCGATACAGCGCCGCAAGAGAAGGAGTCATAGGATAAGGCAAATCCGGTGCGTTCATGATTGTATATCTTGGGCAAAGGAGTAAGAGGGAGAGAGAGAGAGAAAAGGCGTTTTACTTTGAGCTTTATAAAAGGTAAGACTTTGATTGGTGCGAAGCAATTTGTCTTCTCTTGCCTCGTGCCGGACTTCGACTCCATTCGGAATTCTCTTGAGCTAAAATAGAGGGCCGATAAGAGCAAGACGAAGTAATGCAGTGAGCAAACAGTAAACTTGATGGTAAAGGCGCATCAGCATCCAAGCAGATATCACTTTGTAACTGGTTTGACTCACTTTGTATGCCCTAATCTCCAATCAGTCTCTCACTTCATCTGACCACCTCAGCCCTAGCCAATAGCGCAATAAAAGCTCTCCAACCAGCAGAATCGTCGCTCTCCAGTAAAGCAGTATGACGAATCTTGACATTCCCCCATCGAGCACTCAATAATCTCACATCCTTTTTCGTAAGCTGATCTATTCTACTTAGATCTACTAGTCCTAATGAAGAAGGTGGGTTGAGGTGATAGAGTGTTTCGAGTGATAAGCTGTGTGAAGAGATGCTTGATAAATTTAATTCGACCAATTTGGAGGAGAGTGAAGTAGTTAAGAATGAATGGAGTGAAGGTTTAGATAAATGATCGCAAGCTGAAAGATTGAGGTGAGTTAAAGAAGACCAATCGGTGGAAGAAGAAGAAGGTAAAGCTCGTAAGCCAGACCAAGATAGATCCAATCTTTCTAGATGAGGAGTTGCTTTAGCCAAGAGTGAACCATCTTGGATTCTGCTACAGCCTTTCAAATTCAGTCTCTTCAATTCCACACCATTCGCTGACAAAATAGCCAGCATCGCTTCTGTCAAAGTCAAGCAGAAAGATAGATCCAGAGCCGTCAGTCGAATGAAGTCGGTATTCGTAAAGAAGGAAGCCAATCGAGACTCTTCGACCAGGACATGAGACAATTTCAGATTTTGGCATGACGGAAGAAGATGTGTCGATATTGATTGCGGTAATCGATCAAAGGCGGTATAGAGATCAGATTGAAAGAAGACCGAGTCAAGTAGCCAAGCAGAGAGATCGAGTTGTCTATAGCATTCAGAGTGATTCAAGGCTGACCGAAAGAACTATCGAGGTCCCCTTATCAGTGCCCATTTCACTTGGTGGACAAGTAGCAAGTAGACATACACCTCTACTGATAGCTCGAAGTCTCCAGACCTCAAACGGAGGCAGATAAGCCAGGATAGACGAGATCAATTCCAAAGGCAGATCTGCAATGTTTGTTGCTCGTTTGTGGAAATGCTTTCTTCGCTTGGCCCAATGCAAGAAATCCTGTTCCGATTTGATTTTGGTAGGACTTGCCAGCTTGATCTCATTCGATGGAATAAGTCGAATCACAGGTAAACAACCTCTAGGCGAGCTCATCTCTCCTCTTCGCATCACTTGCTGAATGGTGGTTGTGGTGCTCATTGTATACGCCGAGGTGGAGAGAATGCTCAGAAGGCGATTCTGAACGGTTCAAGAGCAAGGAAGGGAAATATGACCGCATTGAGCAGTTGACCAATTTCGGCCAAGCTGTCCTACCTCTTCGCACTGCGCAGCACCGCTTCTCGGGTAATCTCACAATCACGCAAGATGTCTTCCATCGCTACAGACGACAACTGTATCTTTTGCAAGGTGAAAGCTTTCTCCACTTTAATCTATCTCGCTCAGTGTCTGATGCTGCATTACCATATGTAGATCATCGCGTAAGTTTCAATCTTCTGATGTAACGCGAGCTATGTTGAGACGCTTTCTCACATGAAGGGGAAAGATCCCATCATTCAAACTCATTGAAACCGACAAGACGTTAGCTTTTCCTCGCTTAATGTCTTCACATTTCCGGGCTCATGCGATCTCTTTCTCTCTGCTTTCCGCTCTAAAGCTTCTCTTTTCTTGATATCGGTCCATTGAGCAAAGGTCATGCTCTTGTGATCCCAAAACGTCCGTTTTCTCTTTCAATCCTGTTCTTGCATGTGCAGTGCTTATAAGATCGAGATTATAGATCATGCTGCAAAATTACATGAACTGCCAGATGAAGCAATGGCTGAAATCTTACCTATCGCCAAGAAGATTGCAGTCTCACAAAAATTAGACAACTATAATGTCCTGCAGAACAATGGTCGAATCGCTCATCAGGAAGTTGATCATGTTCATTTCCATGGTAAGCACCTTTCCGTCTGTTATGTAAGAAGAGCAAAGCAGCTAATCACCTTAGCGATTAGTTATCCCTAAACCATCTGCTTCGGATGAAGAAGGTCTTGTTGTTGGCTGGCCTGCAAAGAAAGCTGTTATGGGTCAGTCAAAGCATACCATACGCAAGGGATCTTGCTCAGGGGGTTCACTGCAGATGAGCTCAAGAAGTATCACGAAGAGATCAAGTCGAGGTTGTGAGAGGGCAGGGAAAGCGCCAAGGGCAGACCTTCAACGGAGGACTAAAACAGCTATCTACGGAAGCTTTGAATGTCATCAACATGAATCGGTCTCAGAATCATTTTCATTATGTACGCCGGTGTATCAGGAAACAAGGATGATGGCACAACGTACACTTGCTCATTCGATCCGGAAGTCAGCATATGAACTCGCACAAAGCGTGATTACTCTGTCATTGCATCCAAACTCGAATCAAATATGTTACTGCTCAAGCTCTGCAACCAAACGATTCGGTCGGACTCTTGCAATGTCGCCACTGCTGTGTTACTTTCTACTTGTGTTCCACGAGTCTAAAGAGAGATCAGTCCACTTCAAAGACTAGTTAAGCAGAAGTTTACCTTTGTGAAAGCCGCCTCGACTTGTGTTATCCTCGAAAGCATTTCGCTGACTGTAGCTGACTTCTTGAGGTCTCGTTGTTCTGCTGAGGCTGATTTGCTCATCAAAAAGGTAGGAAGGACGTTGAGCAAATTAGGGATGACTTGATTGACCAATCGACCGAGTTCAGCGGGATTTGAATTCTTTCGTAACAGGTCGGGTAGATCGACAAGACATGCCGCATAATCGAGGTAGATCTATCTAGCCATTAGCAATTCATTCACCCACGAGAACACAAATTATTTACCTGTCCTCCGCTTTGCCAATCTGCGACATCGTGCTGAACCTCCTCCAAGTGGGTGAACAGCCGCACGAGCAAGTTCATATCTCCACGCAAGACAGCTTCTGGCGCAAGATCAAACACAAGTAGTCGATGAGCAGCTGAGAACATTTCCGCTTCCATGTAGAACTTCATTTCTTCCCAAACTTTGCCTTGCGATTTGCATTGCAGAGCTTTAGCTTCTGATATCCAAGATGACGGAATAGACAGATCATCTTGAAGGCGAGATTGCGATTCTTCGGTTATTTGGGTGACATTCCGGAGTAAGAGGTCTTTGATGCCTTTTATTCGACTAGGCCGAAGATCAGTTATTATTATATAGCATCACAAGAAATTGACATACCATTCAGGATGTGATAGATGCAGCAGAACGAAAGCAGCCAATTCCCATTGATCATTCAATTCCAATTGTGTAGCGTAGCTTTCCGTCAATTGATCCGCAATAGCACTAGTGGACCAATTAGGGTAGGCTTCATCTTCTTTTGATCCTTCTTCAAGTAGATCTCTTGCATCTAATCGATCCGCGAAATCTGCTACTTTCAAGCTCTTCGCCAACAGGATATAGCAATGCCAGGCCAACCGCACGTCCAAAGGAGAGGAGGAGAAACCTCTCGACAACAAGGCTTGTTCTAATCCATCTCCTTGCCCAGTAGCTAATTTCAGCAACTCAAATTGCGGATCCCAAACTGGTTCTTTCAGATTACTTTTCCACTTGATGATTTCTTTAGCTTCTTGGTACCATGTGATAGGTTTCGCTGGTTCTTCGGGGTCTGACCAACTTTCCTCGTATCGCTTGACAGCATATTCCGTTGACGCGTCAAAAGCGCCGTACCAAAGATGCAACCCGAGTACGCGTTTCCAATCCAGACCTTTCGGTATAGAAATACTTGAACACCCATCAATTGGATCATTCGGTTTGTAGCCTTCCGCAATAGAGATGTTTCCGCTGAGCAGTTCATAGATCTTTCGATAGCCTTGATCTATATGCGAGTCTGCTCTGTATTCCCTCCATTTACTCAATTGTAGGAAGAGATCGGCTCGGAATTCGTCATCGCCTCCTGCTTGAGCTAACAAAGTTGCGAGGTGTAGATCGTTGTTTTCGATTGCAGCATGACAAGCTCGTTCGATTTGATGACCGGAAAGAAGAGTGAAGATGGTATGAGGAACAGATTGAGAAGTATTTGACCGAAGATCACGTTCAACTGATGAAGAGACCGCTTCTTCTAACCAATTGGAAAGAGCTTGCCGCCGGCTGAGTGCTGTAATATGGTTCTTCTGAGCAAGAGTCGCTTGTGAAGGGAGCTCAAAGTCTTCTAGTTCATCGAATAGCGCATGACCGAGTTTCCAAAGACTTGTTTCGTGAGATTCTGAAGTAGATTTTGGGAAATGATGGAATCGAAGATCGGGATGTGTTGTAGCTACAGGTACCCCATCTTCTAGGAAGACGTCTGTATGTTGCCTCTGGATCTTCAATGTTTTGTCTGCGGATTCTGCTGCTGAAGACTGTTCCTGGCACCATTCGTTTTAGCTTTTGACAAGGCTCAATATCAGCTCGACAAACCTCATCTGTTGCTAGCGTTTTGAATTTGGAAGAAGACAGCCTGGTAGGGTTCTCGCGGATCTTTGAAGATCTGCGCCAGATTTAGCTCTCGCGGGAACAAACTGCATTATACTCACGAAGGATCCTCAACGCCTCCAACACCGCCCAAAGTGATCAATCTTCCGTCAGGTCCCCATCCAGCTCTAAATGACCTGCCTAGCATCAACCCAGCATCGCTCAAGAAACCTTCTTTGCCTTTTGTTATTGATTGCGAGGATGGTATGAGGACATGAGGTCGAGGTATCCGTTCTTTTGCCTTCGGTTGAGGAACATCTTTCGAAGGTACATTTTGCTCTTCTTGTGCTTTATGGGTATTCTGAGCTGGAGGGGGTACATTCCCGAAAGAGAATGCAGGCAGAGTTTTAGCTGTAGTCGAATCTTTCTTTGCTGGTAGAGGAGCTCGTTTCGGGGCAAAGAGACTAGCTTGCATAACTTTACTTCTAGCTGGATCTGCAGTGTGCGAAAGCATTCGATCAAGATTGGATGGAGCTGGTCTTGCATCTCTTCGAGCTTTTGCTTCTTCAAAAGTATCATCCACAGCCATATCTTCCTCTGAGTCAGAAGCAGCAGATTGAGTCCTTGAGCGTTCGTTATTTGGGTGATCATCGATTTCTAGCCCACTATCGCTTGACTGGTTGGATCTGGCAGGAGAAGGTTTGACAGGAGCTGGCTTCTTGCTGCTCTTGTGCTGTTTGACAGGGACAGGTTCTGGACTATAGCCATTGTCACTATCGCTCATTTCCTGATCATCGTCTAAACGAGACACAGGCGGTGGTGCATCTTCCTGCTCGCTCTCTGTCTCACTACCAGATTGTCCAGAGCTTGGTGACCCGCTAGACCGCCTTGAAGAGACACCAGAAGCTGAACTTTGCCGTTGTTTGCCTTTTCGATTTTTAGCGACTTGGGAAGAAGCAATAGACGTGTTGTCAGAGTCGGAGTCACTGTCTGAAGCTCCTATGTAGACCATAGCCCAAGGTGAGCAGGTTGCTCAAGGTATTGGAAGTTTGGAAGACAGCGTGCAGAGTCTTAACAGGAGAACTTGGCCAAGGTCAGCGGTAGAGTTGAATAAAGGATGATAGAATAATAGAATGAATCATGAGTAGTATATTGAAAGGTATGCTATATATTACATGTTTAAGGTGATCCCAAGAACTGAACGCGACTGCCTCTATCGAAACTGACTTCCTCCGACCAGCGGTTCCCTCCTCTGGAGACTGAAGTGATTGATGAGAGTCTTGAGCTCTTCACATCAGATTCGTAAGCTCTTTCGGAGCTGTTATATTACCAACATCAGCAGGATTTACGTGAAGACATTCAGAGCCTACCTTTGCCTTCGTAAGCTATTTGATACACAGCGTTGAAGAGAGGGTACGCCTCTACTCTGTTCCGCGCTTGCAAGAACTTATGTACTTCTTTTGCAGTCTGTCCAGTGACGGAACCGCATTAGCAAATATTTTGCATGCAGTCAGCTCGACGGACCTCTGTTCCTTGTAGCTTCTGACCATTCAGTAACTCCTTCTCTATTTGTTCAAATGTCTATCGATCCCTCTATTAACCAGATATATCTAGTCGAAGCTGTAAGACTATTTACCTTGCTACTATCTTTCGCAAAGGCTTCACCGCACTTCCTGTTCCGCCCTCCTAGACCTATTGCAGTGCATCAGAAATCGATCTTCCACAAATAGAAAGGTAGCCAACATGAAGTTATTAGATCGGCTACACCGCAGCTTTCTTCTACAAATGTGCCATCTTTGATATTCGAGAAGAATTCTGAAACATGCAAGCAAATTCGAGCGTAAGACCATCATGATTGATCATTGAAGAAGAGGGCATACCTTTAGCGAATTCCTTCATTTCGAGCAGACCAATTCTCATGATTGCAGCTAGTAACAACTCAGCTTATGCATGACCCTCTTTGGGCGACCAACCTTTTGTATTGCTGCCGTATCTGTGAGAGAATACTGGAGCTGTCAGCTGAAAACCAGCTGACAAGCATATTCTGCTCACCCTAAGCCATCTGAAAAGCCAGCAGCGATAGCTACAACACTGTAATACGACACTGAAATTCAGTACTACAGTACTGCGGAGATCAATGCTGCCTTACTTCTTCAGGGCTCCGCAAAGACTGACGCCTTCGACATCGTCTATTAGGCTGACGCGGAAATTATGCGTGTGGAACAGCTTCTTCCACCTGTGCACGACAATTTGCTTCCAAGTCAGTAAAATGACAGCGAAAGCAAGTTGCTCGCACATTTCACCATCTGCTTTATTTCGGTAGCCTATCGTCGTTTCGGTAAAAGCATCTCGCGCGACTGTGAGCTCGTTGAGACTCTGCATCAGCATCATACTGATAGGTCGTATCTGGTGCTCACCCTCATCTGCAATGTTGGCTCCCGACAACGCGGAACAGCTGACGCCTAATTGTTCCTCGATCACATTCGCGAAGATGGAGATCTCGTTATCTTTTACTTCTACGCCCTGTCCGATAGAACAATAATCAGCGAGGCTATGGCGCTAGACGATAAATCGTGCCGACCTTTATGAGTGAAATGCCTTTGGCACCTTTTCCTACTTTGCCTTTTATTTGCTGACAGGTTCTAGGTATGAACTGTTCATTCGTAATAACCTGAGTACGGAGTGTACACACCAGCTAGCAAAACGAACCTGATGCGGTAACACGAAGATCAGCGCTGTTGCTCCTTTCACAGCTTCTACTACGTCGCCAGTAGCTACGATGTTCCTAGAACCGCATTAGAGTAGCTTTGTTACTGGTGCGCAGAAAGACATACTCTGGCAACTTGACTCCAGGTAAGTATTTGGTATTCTCGTGCTGCTCATTGAATATATCGATCAGCGAGCGGCCTTCATGTTGTTCGTCAAAGACCCAGATCTGTCTTTCAACTTCAGAGGTATACAACGGAGTCAGGAGACTCTTTAATGAACCTTTACATCTTGTTCGAACATGTCAGAGTGCTTGATTACATTTTGACCAACGATGTGAGCTATAGCAGAGCCCTGTGCAAAAGGAACTGTACAATGAGCTGTGGAAACAGCCATCATCTTGATTCCACGCACCCAATTGCCAGAGCCTGGTAAAGAGCCAAGATTCAACTCGAGGAACAGTGCGCAAGGTGAGGAGCTGACCAACAATGGCTACTCTTTCTTTCACGGGCATAGTGCCAGCGGACGATTGCAGATGAGATGCAATGGAAGATAGACGAGTCTGCATTCGACGTATGAGCATGAGCAAGCTACATTTTCAAGGTTGTCTCAGAGCGGCCATGTAGTGATTCATCAGCAACATCAGAGCGCAGTACAACGTAGCGAAGCTGGCCGTGCTGCGAGAGCGCGAGATCCGCATCTCAGGAGTCATTTGTGAAGACTTGCAATTAATTACTGTTTGCAGATCCTGCCTTGTTCGAGTTTCCATTGAGCCCTCTCTTGTGCTCCTGTACCATCATCTTCAGTTGTACTGTATTCCACTTTCACATACGTTTCTTTTTCACGCATCTGCTTGCTATTGCTATACGCTCGGTGTCACTGCTGAAACAATAAGCCATCAACAAACGAAATGCTGCTGCTTCGCTTATCACGTTTTATTACGCTGGCTCCACGCAATCCCTTCCTCCGCCTGGCACAGACATCTGCAAAGAATCTGAAGCATTTGAGTTTCTTTGTCGCTTACAGTCAGCCTAATTGCAATGTCAACCTGTGCATTGTCTCCTCCGCACTGTTGAATTACATTGATAATACGGGAGCTGCGGATGATAACACGGGAGCTGAGAAATACTCCACTGAACCCGGATGCTAGCATCATAGAAGGTGCCGTTACTCGAGCCAAAGCTGCTACCCCGTATTTTCTCTAGGCACTGAACCTCAATCTCTCATTTGCTACAATACACCTGCACCTGCCATCCATATGCTTCTGATCGGTTGACCTCAGCATTGCATTGTTTCTGCTTTCAGATCTCGTTTGATACGCTCCTAGTTGCTTTTCGCCGCGGCCACAACTCTTCAAAGGTACTGCAATGTATATTTGGATTATGTGGTAGTATGGATAAATTATGAATGGAAAAAAGCATGGGGTTTACAAAATGAGGATGTATCATAGACGAAGAGAGAATACCATGACTATAAAGTATCGAACGAACCCTACCCAACCTTTGGACTTGAGAAACTAGGCGCTTGTTTCCTCAATGACTGGCTTCTTCTTGCGTAGCAAACGACCAAAGCGATGCAATAAGCCAGGCCTGAAATGAGGCACATCAGAAATATCAATCGGGTCGTTGTATCGTCATACCTTTTCTCCAACGCTCTCATAATATCTGCGAATCTCTGTTCATCCCTCTTATCCCTAGCCGCGAACTCTTCCTTAAAAGCCGCCCTCATCTTTTCCAAATCAGCTTTGGTAGCCATATCCGCCCTCATCTTTTCCAAATCAGCTTTGCTAGCCATCTTCGCCAACTCTGCCTTAATATCCGCCCTCATCTTTGCCAAATCAGCTTTGGTAGCCAAATGATCGAGCTCGGAAACTCGAGCTGCAGCTTTCTTGAAGTCACTGTCTAGCTGTTCAACCAGTGGGACGAGTTTTGCCAACTTTTCGTTAGTCTCGATGCTAGCTTCACTTTGCTTCTTGAGATCTGCTTTGAGTGAGTTGACATTATTCGAAATAGGTTCGAGATTTGCTATGAGTGACTTGACATTATTCGAAGTGCTTTCAGATTCATTTTGAAGGTCGGACATTTTGGACCTTTCAATGGCAACCCAGCTTCTTACTTGTTCCGCATCATGCCATGTTTGGACCAAACTAACGCCTTCGGGCGACAGGCCTAGAAAGTTCGTAAGGAGACGCTCGACACGTCGATCTAGTTCTCTCCTTATAAGCCTCTTCAACAAGGTAGTGACATCCGCGACAATGTCTTCTCTGAGGTTCAACATCGCAATGTTGTGAGCTGAGATTTGCTGCCGAAGCTGTGTCGCTTCATTTGCGGAGATGTTCGCCACGACTGTTGCAAGAAGACTTCAAGATCAGAGCCTGCGCTCAAGTATTGGAATGGAAATCTACCTTCCAATGGGGAATCGCTTCTATCTTCCGACTGCGCATCGCTTGCGAAGTCCAGACCTATAACAAAGACCATCAGCTGTAGTCTGGCATGTCAGCCTGTAAGAGAGCGCACTGATTGGCCTGGCATTTGTCGCCCTGTATAAATAGACCTTGATGAGATCACAACATAAGGCAGCAGAGTGAGTTCTGGAGCTCACGATTCATCCGATGCAGCTATTGCGTGCGGCAGGTCCAAAGTAGAATTGGAAGCGTTAGAAATGCCAGTCGGAAGATCATTTGTCGAAGACATTTCAACTCAAAGACCTGAGCTCGCAATGAGCGCCTGCGACCTGAGCGCGGTGATCAAGCAGCTACCGTACAGCCTGTGCTGGCTGAAGCAGACCGTCAGGGAAGTTGTCTTGCGCGTTTGGGAACAACTTGGAAGTACAAAATGCAGTATGACTTGCTGAACTCAAACGATGAATCTCGATTAGCTTACTGCTAGCGCCGCTGCTGCCCATAGCAGGAGAAAATCGTACATTGAAGGCTTGCTTCGATCAGAATCTATATAAATACAAAGTCCACCTTCTCCTGTCATTCGCGCTCTCAAAGGACCTCATCCATATCGACGTCAATCACATTCGAACTCTTGGTACCGGAAGTACGACGCGATCCAGTCTTCTCCTTCTCAGTATCGTAACGGACCTTGATTCCTTGCTCTTGCCCTAGAGCCATCTTTTGCTGAACTTGCTTGACTTTTTCAGCTTCGGTATCGATGACTTGCTTCAACGCAGCACCTATGTAGCAGCATAAGCTCAGGGTTGTGAGAGAAGAATGAACACCCACGAAGTGCGATGGTTCTTGTATCTGGTGCTTGATCGCTGTGTTCCCAAAGCCCCATAAAATAATCTTCAACAATAGCAAGACAATCATCAGAATCCCTATAGCATTATCAGCGCTGTCATGCATTAAGCAATCGATACTCACTTATCTAGTACCTCCTGCACCTGTTTAGTAATCTTGCGACACGTCTTGGTAATTTTCTTTCCTACAGCGATGAACATATCATCTTTTCAATCGCATTAATCATAGTACTGAATGGTCGCATTAGCCATCAGAAAGGACGGAAGGACATCTGCAAGTACTCACTTCTTCATTCTTGCACTGGAACCTGTTCCGTGCTGAGCACTTGATTCAAAGTATGCTTCACTGAGAGCTTCTTGAATCATTGGAGTAAGTAATCGAGCTGTAAGAAGTATATACTGTCAGATCTGACAGGGTTCAGGTCGTACCGGAATTACTCACAAGCTTCTTTCTGTTGTTCACCAATGTATACAACCAGCCCATCAACCAACTGAAGGGTTCGGTTCTCCAGTGCATCTTTGGCTGATCGTGCAGTAAGAGCAGCTTGATCATCGATGTTCGAAGATGCAGAAGTAACGGCTCGTGATAATCGATCAACAGCGGCTAAGAGTTTGTCGTTATACCCTCGAACAAATTGTTCAGGCCTGGTGAAGCCTCGTTCTGTTGGAAAGGATTAGCCAAATTGCATGAAAGTCTGATCGCGCTTACCCCAGGAGGCAGAAAGAACATCAAGCTGCGGCTTGCAAATCAACTCATTGAAATCTTGAGGGCCCTCTGCACGTTTCCGCTAAGTATATGGTCAAGACGAAGGCCGCAAAACTGACTGGAACCGCAGAAGACACCATTTCGTCGGACCGTAGCTCTGTAAGTCATCTACATACAGTACTTTCAGTAGCTGGACAAGCAGAAAGCGAAGTCACTCACCCAATGCATTCCGCTAGTATGAGAGACATCGGTAATAGAGGCAACAGCACTTTTGGCAGCCAATCTAGCTCCCTCTTCGAGCTTTTCGCCAATAGAGATGTTCAACATGTCTTTACTTTGAATGGTCAAGTCCTCGACCAAAGTATGCAAATTCCCAGAGACGTTCTCCAACTCATCATCGAACTGCATGAGCGTCAGTTTGGCCTAGCATCGCGTCTATAGTGGAAAAGTACCGCAACACGCATAGACTCGGCTTCGGTAGCTGCTTTGCCATCGCCGACAGGTAGAGGCTAATAGAGGCGCACAAATCGCGAAGATCTTTCAACTGTTTGATGTGATCAGCGACACCACACAGAACAGATGCTTGGCATACAATGTTTTGCGCACGAATCAATCGAGGCTTCTCTGTCAGATTGATTGTATGGTCTTGCAGCTGAGGAATTTCGGTCTTGAAGCAATGTCAGACAAGGTACCCTTGCTTGGGGAGACTTACATCTTCTTCCTTGTCGAAAGTAGTACTCTTGCCATCATCTTTGATCAACTTCTTGATCTTGGCATACTCTGCTCGTGGATGTCAGCTCTAGAGTAAAGCTGAGCGGGAATACGTTTCACCTCTTGAGGATACACAAAACACTGGAAGATTAATGGCGTCATAGTCTCGTCGAGCGACATCTGGATTGAAAGTGTCTGGATTTTCGTGTTCAGCCTGTTCGTCGTCGAGTTGTCTAATACCAGAACGGAAGTCTTCGGCTGTGTAGTAACGCATTAGCCTGGTACTGTCTCCTGGAGGTCATGTTTACCCAAAGCTGCCTTGGAGTAGTTGTTTCTAGCAATAGCACACATCATGCGCTTCTCGCGATCCAAAACATCAGCTTTCTTCTCGTTTGCAGTGATCTTGATGGAGACCCTGCTCGCACTTCAGCATGAGGTGAGACACGGAGACTAAGACCCACTCATTCTCGACAGCCTTCTTGTCTCTTTTGGTTTGTCTTGCATCCTTTTGAGCTTGCTTCTTCTCCTTCAAGACCTCTTGCAATTTCTCAAGAGACCAGCTCTTGATGTTCTTTGCAGGTAAAGTATCGATGATCTCGAGATCGCTATCAGATGCTTCTTCCTCGTACTCCTCTTCATCGCTGTCTTCCTCTTCTGGACTCACTGAGTTGGAAGAAGACAACTCATCTCCTCCTCAGAATCGGAATCAGATTTACGCGACTTCTTGCTCTTTTTGCCTTTCTTGGCGCTGCAAGATTTTCAAATTTGGCATAGAAAGGTAATGGCAAGCAACTTACGCAGCCTTACGTTTCTTGCTATTACCTCCTCCGTTCTTCTTTTTCTTCAAAGCAGCTTTCTCAGCTTTGCTCACATAATCTTTGCCATCCTCTTTCGCTTCAACCCGTTCTTCAAACTCGGTCACTTGATCTTCTGCTCGTTCATGTTCTTTCGCAGCGGTCTTCGATTCAGCTTTAGCTTTCTTCAAATCGATCTTAAGTTGCTTCTTATTCGTGGTCAGGGTATCGAGCTTGTCATCTATATCTTCGAACTTGGATTGCATCTTCAAGCTCCTGATGATCTCGCCAACGGACAATTCGTCTGACTTTGTAGTAATGAAGGTCACGACGTCCAAATTGCCGTCCATTTCTGTTTGCGAACAAAACTTTGAGCAAATGTAGATCTTCACATCTCAGAATAGTGCAACTAACGCAACTGCCTCTTGAAAGTTTCGCCCAAAAGCTCCTTTGCGGCTCCATCTGCAGGACCTCATTCAGAACCTCAATAGATCATACCTAGGATGCACGAACCGTCGACCGCTCGATTCTGAGAAGCAACGACATAGACAGCGTTTGCTTGCTGCATGTAATTGCGGGCAATAATAGCACGAGCAGCATCTGTGCATTCGAAATCATGCGCTTAGCAAGGAACCTTACAAGAAATACGATGTCAACGCACTGGAATCAGCTACACCCTGTTTAACAAACAATCAATCGATCAATCGATGTAGGCATCGCATTTCGAAAAAGGGACATACAGGTAAATCGACGATAGTTGCTCCACTCGCTAAAGCCCTAGCTTTCACACTATATCAATGGCCAGATCAGCTCTCTACAGCCATGCGATCACACTTATAGAGTCGAAAAGGACATACGAAACTGATACTTTCTTAATCAAAGGCCAATACTCCGTCTCTTGCGCTTCTCGTTCCGCAGCAGTTCTCTTAAAAGGGGATTGACCCTTCTTTCGTTTACCTAAATCTTTCTCTTTCGAATCGATGTATTTCCCAATCTTGCGCGCAAACTCTTTGCTAGTCGTTGCGGTGATAGTAATGGTTGTGCCTAGATGAGTTTTGGCAATCCCGAGTTTCATGAGCTCGTCAACTGAGCAATCGCTGAAATTGCGTCCGTCTTCAGCTCGTTGATGTAGGTTCCTGTATGTTCACACAAAGTTCAGACATGGATCTTCTTGATGATGCTTAGAACATACCAGTAGACACCTCTGACAATCACTAATGGTTAGCAAGCTCACTGCAACTAGGCTCATAGAAACGTACTTCACTTTCTGCCAAGCGATTCCTAATCACACGAAGCATCAATCCTAAAACTTACTCAGTAGGATATCAAAGACACACCAGCTTCCGAATTTGGATCCGTAACGCTTCTTAGGACACCATCATCATTGATCAAATCATCTCTCAGAATTTCGAGTTCCCTTCTCCACTCCTCAGCACTAAGGAATTCGATTTCCGCTTTGATTGAAGGTGAATCATGGTACGAGATTTCAGTCACCACCTGTAGATATACAACAATGACAAAAGAGAGAGGAAGAAGAGAAGAGGAAACATACGGAAGTACATGCTCGCATGCAATTGGTGGTACAAGCTATCATAAGAAATCAGCAGATGAAGGAAAGTCAGAGCGAGAGAGAAACTACATTATCCGAGTCAACTATGCTTGCCAATGTGAGGTTTGCAAAAGAAGAATACGACTAAGAACCTACGTAAAGCATTGACTGAAGAACGTTTTTCGTCAAGTCCTCAACATCATGTGATGAAAGGATAGACTTACTCATTGACGATTTTCCTGCGCCAGTAGAGCCGCACACAGCTATCAGAGTCTTGTTGCTAGCGGCTAACTTGTCTTGAAACTTCTTGACATCTTTATGCCAATTACTCAACCCTGCTCTTTCGTCTCAGTATTTTCATTTGTCCTAGTATGGACGGTGAAGCTACTTTGCGTAGAGACGTTTCGACCGAAGTTCTCAGCTTGCAATACTCCAGAAATGTTAGAAAGTAGATCTTTTGCTTGAGCCAACGCAGTCTGAGTAGCGATCGCTTCTTCTTCAGTAATACTCTTGATCTCATCTATAAGTCCCATCTTATCAGCGATCAATCTATCACAAATTACGCGCGTGAGTTCTCACCTTCGCCTTGTATCACTATAGGTTTATGGGAATCAAAGCTATCTTCTAATTTGGGTTCCACTTTCGCGTAGCTACGTGATGGACCAGCAGTAGGAGGAGGAGCGACAAGAGCGGCCATGCCTATTCATATGAACGCGTTTCCCAGTCAAATTGCAAGAAATAACAAGTGTTGAAAAATTCACGAGTCAATTCATCCTCATAAGGGTCTTGCTTGGAATATGTCATGCCTGTCTAGGCAGCGCGAGTTGAATGACCTTGAAGAGTCGCGGTATACAGAGGAAAAAAATAAAGCGACAGGTTGACTGAAATCCATCACTTCGTTGTTCTCCTGCCTCTGCTTCTTTCGTACTCGCGTGGGACATTTTCTCGACACGAAGGAATAGTAGAGGGCAGATTGAAGGGAACGAGGGCACTGAGCTTGGCCGATTTTCTGTCAATCCTCTACATCACCCTGGCTTGCTACTAGACTGCAATGTCTTCCCTAGCGCCTTATGTAGACAGTGCGTCCTTTCGTCTCTCCACATTTAGTCCCGCTCATGCCATTTTCTTTCGATTTTCTGCAGAAAAGGTATTAGTGATAACTCATGATGGTAGAACAATAGTAGTGAGTCGTCCCACTCCATTCACTGTATCAGATCTACAACAATGTTTTGTCTCCGATTGAAGGGCACGCTGCAGGGATTCGACCAAACTACAAATGTCATTTTATCAGATTCGACGGAGAGGATTTACAGCATGGAAGAAGGAGTTGAAGAAGCTCCTTTAGGGTTATACATTGTCAGGGGTGATAATATGTGCGTCTTTCCTTCTCTTATCTACTCGACAAAATGCTAAAATAGTAAGGTAATCACAGAGTAATGATTGGGGAAATAGACGTCGAACTGGACGCTAAAACGGATCTGGCAACGATAAGAGCAGAACCAATTCAGGAAATCGTAGTGTAAGCACGACCTAACTTTGGCAAAGAGGAAAATGTATATATGGCGATAAACTCGAAACGATTTCGCATGCGATATGAGACAACGCTATGCAGGGATGACGAGTATGAACAACTACTAAACTAATATGAAAGGGGATGGCCTATTCTATGTCCTAGTAAGGATTGTATGCTTCGTAGAAGCCTTGTTCTCGTTCATAGTCATGCAGGATAGTAGCGGCATGAGCTTCAGATCGAGGTGTAATAACGCATTTGAATGGTTGAGGTGCAGTCAAGTGACCGGCTGTAAGCATGGACAACCGCACAATGAGCATAGTCTCACTGCAAGCGGCCTTCAACTCACGAATATAATGGTCCGCCGAGACTGGGATCATATTTCCAGCATCATCGTATGCTCTTTTAAAGTCGAAAGCCCAAAAGAGTTTGGATACAGTGATATCAAGTGAATTCTGTGCCATCTTGATTCCGTTGCCTGAAGTCAAAGCATTGAGTAAGCCTTTTCCCGGCAAGAAGAAAGTATCGACTTACAAATACGTCGCCCACTACCGAATCCAAGGGTGTTCCTGAAGCCTTCTTCGACTAATCCTTCCTTCAAACCGAATTTATGAGTCAAGAATCGTTCAGGTCTGAATTCATCTGGTGCGTCGTAGATTCTTTCATCGTGCAGAATACCCCAAGTGTTCTGTATCAGGATAGTTCCCGCCTATAGAATGCCTCAGAGCTGAATTTGCGGCAATGCCGGGTGTTCGGCTCACAGGTATTTCATATCCATCGTATTCTTGAGCTTCTGTTGTATAATGAGGTACGCCAGCATTTGCAGTAGGTCTCCATCGTTGAACCTGCTGAAATATCAGCGACACACTAATGTCTTTAAACGAATGGTTTTGACCTCAAGCAAGAAAGCGGAAGTGTAAGGCAGGTTGACCATATCGGATAGAGTAGGACTTCGCTCAGCTCCTCCAGTAGCAGCATCAATCTCAGCTTGACATTTGATGACTCTGTCAAGCATATATCAGAGAATGTTTGAAGCGATGTTTAGTACCAAGACACACTTTTCCGGATGAAGGACAGCGGCGAGAAGAACGCCTAGAAGAGCAGACTGTAGATTTGTGAGCTTAGTCATGCCGTAGGGATCATTAAAAGTACCGATGTAGTGTCACTTCCACCTTCCATCATGATGCCTCTGCGGAATAAAGTTAGCCAGATGGCATCCTGTCACAGAGAGGAGCTCACCCTTGCCAAGCTACTGTAGCTCTATCAAAAGGTAGCTGTTCAGCCTTCAACCGGTGCAGCACTGAGCGGAAATCAATTGACTGTTGGGAGCTTCGCAAGAACATGAAACCCACTTTCTTCCATCCAACAATGGTTGCCTTTACCAGCAGCGACTCTCATTTGTAGTTCCTGGAAGAGACAGTTGATGTACAGGTCGTGCATCTCGTTCTTGATTTCGTCTGCATCTTTTTGCCAAGTCTGCATGAATTTGGGTAGCCTCTTGATCCATGGTAACAAGTCCACTGTGCACTCCTATCAGCCTGAATCGCATGAGAGGACTGTGGTGTTTGCTTACTTGGAGGAGTGGTTCCGGGCTGAAGAACAGGATCAGCACAGCGACAGTCCAGGCAGAGTATAGCTCACCTCTAGCATATGGTTGAAGCGAAGTTGTGTTTCGTAGAATCGTTTGAGTGAGAACCCACTCTTGTCGACTTGGTCGAACGAAGGTGCTCTTTTACCAAAAGTGAAAGCGAGAGTCAAACTACCAGAGTAGCGTCGCATTTCAGCATAGAAATCTTCTGGTCTGCGTAGAATATTGTATAGTACTGCTGTTGCTTCTGCATGCTGGATTGGAAGGTAGCTTTCGAAAGCGGAAGGGTTCAGACCGGCATTGTACACTGTGAATTAATCAGCTGGTTTGTACAGGACCTGAACGTATATACGGACTTGTTCGTTTCATCAGACTTGCAGTCGGACCATCAGCAAGCAGCATATGTTTTCCTTCAGTGATATAAGTAGCTGTAACATGGGCTCTGCACATAGAACATGAGCAATGATCACAATCGAAGTGGGACAGCCGAACGGAGGTCTGTTGCTTGAGCTTTTTGCAGCTGGCCTAGACATCAGCGATATGTTTACAATGCAGTAAGACTAGTACTGACCCAAGTCCATAACATCCTTGACAGTCTTCGCATCATTGAGGATAACCATGTTCTTATCAAAGAGCTTGAGGCTGACAATCTTGCCATATTTGCGCTGCATTAGGCCATATCAAACATGTATCTATAGGACGCGTTGAGCAAATGCACTGACTCCTAATTCTGTGAACTTGAGATGAGGATTCTTAGGTGGTAAGTCTAAAAGGTTGCCAAGGAGAGGGATGGTTGGTGGCTAGACATATCAATGAGCGCGTCTACAGAGCAAGTAAAAGAGGCTCACTTACGCCAGGAGGTAAACGTTTCCCTCGTGCTGCGAATGAAAAGACGCGATAAGCAGCAAAGCTGAAGAGAGCTACCAAAGCGACGAGTGTGGAAGGATCAATATGTAGCATTGTTATCTTTATGTCAAGGGAAAGTCGTCAGAAGAAAGAGGAAGAACTTGAAGCAGGAACACTTTGTAGTCTAGGAGATAGAGGAGAGAGGCCGAGAACTGCCCAAGTTCGACTAGCTTGCCGATTTTGGGAAAAGGGAAGGGGTGGTAAATCATGCACATTCCGTATAGGAAGCGCGTAGTCAGCGGAACGCTGCGGAGGTAAAGTAGAGCACAGCAATTCATTAGCGGAAAGTCAAATGACGAAACTCGTCCAATGATATTAATGATAAAGGACAAGGCAAATTAATGTTGGAAATTAAGCGGCGAGGAGAGCACTGTGCAAATGTTTGGGTATAGCTAAATGAGATTGTACAATGCTAGATAACAGAACTGAAGCAGAAAATGCCCATCAATCACCCATTTCCCGGTGCGGTAAGAATCCAATCCTCATACATCACGGCGTCTCCCACTGTTGGCTTGAAAGTCAATACAGATGCCTGAGGGGCGCGTAAGTGAGATCAATACAGTTCACGCTAAAGGACGGACATATTCTCTTATGGCTCTTCGCCAATAGCACGCTATTGCTGCTGGCGAGAGATATCTGCAACATAGCGCTCAGCGAAGCACAGTATGCGCTGTACAGCAACTCACTGCCTTGCAAACAAGCGATGCACATTGTTCGCTATTAGTTGCGCTCGAGCATCGTTCGTCCTCTGTTCAACCCGTCAGATAATCTGAAAATCCATAGTAAGATCAACTCACAAAGTATTGCATCTTCTCCTCTAGACCTGACCATCCAGGTCCTTTCACATATACAATATTCTGGTTTGGTGATTCATCATCGTGATTCAAAAGATGATGAAAATGCTGCCACCATCTTCGCTCATGTGAGATGACTACGGATCGACAGTTCAGTAGATACTTCAGTCGACTATTTGCAGTATCAGCATACCGTCTGCCAAACAAGCGATCGACTTACCCGCTATACGAATTCCCTTCCGTGCCAGCAAGGAAGCGGTTCTTGCAGTGATCGGGAAGTGAGACTATCGAGTAGTTGCTTTCGCCCCCTGAATGCATCTGTTATCAGATCTTACTCCTAGAACAGGCCCAAATTATTGCTTACACCAATCGATCTCGCCCATATTAGCCCAAGGCTGATCTTGATATGTGAGCAGCTCTTTCCTGCTGTCTGTCATAGCTACTCCTCGCCAGAACTGGAAGTTGCATTCAAAAGCTGACTGAGCTACCCGAGAAGCCAATACATACGAGCTTTGGCGATTTGTGAGCCCAGGATATCTCTTGATTCACCTGTTGCGCTTTCTGCCTGAAAGAAGACCAAGGTCCTGATCTCGCTTCCGGCCAATTCCACATGCCGAAGTCTATCGTCTAGTATGAGATCACTTTATTCATATATGTGCGCAACTGAAATTGAATGACCTGCTAAGAGCCAAGTTTTCTCGTTCTCTTCTTCGGTGGATGTAAGTTGCCATCTCGCCGGTAATATAGGACCAGTATCATCTACACCCATAGAGAAATCGACGTCTGGCAGTGGTTCAGGAGAAGTAACAATCTGTTCTTTGACAGCTCAAACGGTGTCTCGGAATCTTGGGAAGATTCGACTAGCTTACAGCAGAATAGAGGAGTTGTATCACTGCCATAGCTCTAGACTGATAACCAGGTCTATATTTCGCAATGTGTAATTTCCCGTTCGACAAGATGAATCGAGCGTTTGGGTTATCTGCTGCTTCTTCTGCATCTTGAAAGCTCACACCACCTTTCTTCCGATGATATGCAGAGATCCGTAGTAGAGTATCATAGTTTCTAGGGAAAGCAGCTTGGCATTGACTTTCAGTCATGTTCAACCTGTTGAGTGTCGCATCATCCAGTACGATTGCGGCCCCATTTTCTTGCTCTATGTGTACATTGTATCTCGGATCTGTTCTGCCACGAACTGGGGACCAATTGCCAACCAGGAGGAAGACCAGAGATATGGCTGCCAATGCACCGATTGCATAGGTTCGCGTTGCATTGCGCTTGAAAGGTATCCTGTCACTCAGTCCTGACTCGAGCTGTTGATATGAGATGGCCATTCAGGGTATCATGCATCCGGCTCGGTTCGCTGCCAAGACCAACAGTCAAAAAAAAGATCTCGAGACAATACGACGGACGAGAGTGCATCTATACTGTTACAGATCACCAGGCATTGCAGAGTGACGCTCATCGAACAGAAGAGCGATTCGGCAAGCTTCCTACATTCTCGCTCGTCAGAAAGGAACATCATTTGATCCTGCCAGCATGTCAGCAATGTGCTTCTGGCCTATCGTCGCATCTTGAGCCCCGAAGCAGGCAGCTCACCTTACCTTGACTGAATCTGCTGTCGTTTCCCCAAACTATCATACATACCTTATATAATCGTCTCTCCGCAATGGCACTTGATCTACAAGCGTATCAAATCGCAATAGCGGCAGTCTTAGTTCTCAGTTCTATCTTGTTCCGCTATCTTACTCGTAAACCATCGAATCTGCCAATCGAGATTCCAGGAGCGTCTTTTTTCAGCGGTCATAGATCCTTGCTTGCCAAACGAAAAAAGGTTTGGCTCACATTCGAACAATGGGCTAAGGAATATGGACCTATTTACACAATCTGGACTTCTTCCAAACCTACTATTGTCATTTCTTCTGCAAGAATAGCAACGGATTTGCTTGATAAACGAAGTGCCATTTATTCTTCTCGACCAAGATTCGTAGTTGTTGGCGAATTGAGTGAGTCAATCATCTTGTTCGTCGTACAGCGAATTGAGAGCTGAGATGACCATAGTGACCGGTGGCGACGCGATACTCTTTCAACCTTATGGACCTCGATGGAGAAATCAAAGAAAACATTATCACTCGGTGTTGATGAACAAGGCAGCGGAAGATTACCTGCCAGTGCAAGAGCTTGAAGCGAAACGATTAGCGTGCGATCTGCTCCAGAGTCCAGAGAATTTCGAGAAGCATATCGAGCGCTTTGCAGCAAGGTTAGTTCTCACAAGCTCAATACGACCAACCGCTAACGAAAAGAGCAGCATTGTTACTATTGTCTCGTATGGAAGAAGAGTTGATTCATTCGACGAGGGTTTCGTGAGAAGCGTCATTGAGCGAATGCAAGCCGTTGGACTAGTCAATTTACCCGGGAAGCAGATTCTCGACAGTTGGCCAATTCTTCAGAGTTTGCCTGAGTTCTTAACGCCTTACAAGAAGGTACGACATTGAATTCAGTCAGTGAATATCGCTAATCTCTGTTGCAGACCTGGCGGAAAGCGCGCGAAGAAGGTCAGAACTTTTGGTACAGCTTGTCAGACGAAGTGAAGAAACGTATGGCCAATGGAACTGCTCAGAATAGCTTCACAAAGCGTTTGCTCGAAATGGATGACCACGGTCTGACGAGAGGAGAATTTGCTTTGCTGACGGGGTAGGCCACTGCCAATAGAAGATGCCAATAGCTAAATTATAACGTACAGAGGAATCTTTGGAGCTGGAGTCGAAACGACAGCCGGTACCACTTTGGCCTTTATGCTGGCTATGACTTGTTTTCCCGAAGTACAAGCAAAAGCTCAGCAAGAACTGGATAGAGTGGTTGGACAGCGCTCGCCTACATTTGACGACGAGCCAAATGTACGCTATTCTGTTGTCCAGAGGCCACTCGATGACTGTTGATCTCGTGCAGCTGCCATACTGTCGAGCAATTGTCAAAGAAACGCTAAGATGGCGACCAGGTAAGTCTGTGCTGGCGGCTCTGGCTGGGCTTGAGCAAATTTTCTCTGTTAGTGGCTGTGCTTGGCGGACAACCTCATGCTACTCTGGAGGATGATGTCTATGAAGGTTACTTTATTCCGAAAGGCTCTTCCATACTCGTCAATCTATGGTCGGTCAATCGAGATCCCGAGTATTTTCCAGAACCCGATCGCTTCAATCCAGAGTAAGTTATTTAAAGTGTTTACATGAATTAGTAATCATCGTTATCAAGCCGCTACCTGGATTCGCAAGCACCTCAATACCCTCAGAAGATAGGTCACTCAGGCTTTGGATTTGGCAGAAGGTCCGTCGCTGATCTGATCTTCCGGCCATGCTGATAGATGCGAGTAGAATTTGTCCGGGTATGCAAATTCGCTCAAGACACCTGCTCGCTGACCACTCATTCAGGAATGCATGTTGCTGAACACACGGTTTTCATAGCAATAGTGACGATATTGGCAAATTTCAAGATCTCCAAAGCAAAAGATCCTGCAACAGGTCTTGAGATAACTCCAGATAGTCAGCCTGATTCTTGCCTCTCGCTATTCCGCGCATTCTGATGGAGATATGTCCAGTCTTTGCCTTTACAGATGGCTTCAAT
The DNA here is from genome assembly GCA_039545335.1 of Kondoa subrosea. NCBI lineage: Eukaryota > Fungi > Basidiomycota > Agaricostilbomycetes > Agaricostilbales > Kondoaceae > Kondoa > Kondoa subrosea. The sequence goes on from BCIN01000007.1 coordinate 1,174,623, forward strand.
TCGAGAGCGGAACCTTTTCCGTGTCAGATCGCTCCTAGAAGCAATCAACACGCCGAGCGAATGCGCACGGAACGAGTCGATGCTTTGGAGCAGCTCCAAGTTTACGATCCGTAATTCGTCCCGAAGCGAGACACATTGTACGGAAACTCGCCTTTTTAACTTGTATGCATTTGAATATCTTAACCCTTTATAACATTACAATTGTTTTTGTGTTTCTTCGATGGTGAAAATCTCTTACAAGTGCTAATACACGTGCCAATAATACATCTACCCTCGAAAAGATATACTCGCTATACACAGAACTGAATAAATAAAATATTACGCGCGCGATTTTCCTTTGCGCTTAGAAGTAACTGATGCGGGCGAAGGCTTGACAGCTTTACTCTGCTTCACTTCCTGTGCATCTCCACTGGCCTTGGAAGCCTCTTTCTGCTTGATAGGCGAAGCTGTTTGCGGTTTAGGTGAAGCGAAAACATCTTGAAGTGGTTCGAGCGAAAACTCTTGCGTATCCAGGACGAAAGGCTCCACCATCTGATCATCTGGAGCTTGATTGGCCACAACAGGAGATGCGATCGGAGAAAGATTCCAACCATCTTCTTCCTCCGGAGAAGTTCCCGAACAGCTATCCAGTGAGGGTATATCATCTTCAGCTGGAATAATTGTTTCTTCTTCGAAAGAGATTGATGGTACATCCCGACGATAATTTGCAGCGACACGACCTATCTCATTCTTGACTTGGCCGAAAGATCTGTTCATCAAGTTGATCGGGACGCTAGTAGAAATGGACTTGATAGGTAAAGGCCAGCGGCTATTGCCTTGCTTGGCTGAAGAACCTTGAGACCAAGAAGGGGAACAAGGTGACGTTCCAGCTGAAGAGACGTCGAGAGAAGAGCTAAGAGCTTGTCTGATATGATTGGCCGGAGGAGAAGCTGCGCTGAGCTCGATGCCCTTACGTACTATGAATGGTCGATCTGGAGGCGCGAGATCACCAACTTGAAAGCCGGCGAACGAAGCTGGATAGGTAGTAAACGAGAACTGAGAGCTAAGATAGATCGATCGAGGTGTGGTGAATTGATTAAATGTTTGAATCTCAGCTTGAGCGGTAGATCTATGCAAATAATCGTATGAGCCAACAGGTCGGAGATTTGGCACTTCTTTACCTAAGTGATGTCTGAGGTGCTGCGTTCGCCTCAACAGACAATTGTTGCTTGTATTCCTTCGCATCTACCGGGCACCCAATATACCAAAAGCATTTCCGCACAAGCATGATTCGACCGTCCTCTTTCCCTGTCGGACCAGTTTGGCCATGTTGCCTCAACATCCTAGTAATCCCGCTGACCACTTCTGTTGACAAAGTCGAAGAGGTCTTCGGATCCGAACTTGAGTGTTGGAGATTAGTCAAGACCAGTCTTGCGGAAGAAGGATAGTAGACAAGAACTTCTTTACTAATTGCATCTACGGTAGGTCCGAACGATAAGAGGGTCGGCAGGACAGAGTCATTGAAACCAGAAGGTTTTCTGATTCGAAGTAATGCGTTGAGCGAAACGGAAAGTGGAGCCAAAGTCTTTTGATTGCTTAGTTTCGCTTGTAAGAGACTACTAGCTGGAACTGAGCCGCCATCGGGATTCAGGCCATAGATATGAGCTGTCCCTTGTTCTGTACTGATGCTGACGAGACGTCCATCTGGAGACCAATCGACAGCATTGACTTTTGCTGGAGTTAACCCTCGATTCAGTCGATATCTATGCCAAACTTTCCCAACTTTGGGAGTGAGTTGCTTTAGTCCATGTTTATTGATAAATAATATTGGTTCAGCGTGAGGTTGGGGTCGGAGATCAAAGATGTGGAAGGAGTGCGCTTCTGTCGAAGCTGTGAGAATCTGATCGCCTGCTGGATTGAAAGAGATAGCGTTTATCGGATTCTGAGAAGGTCGGAAATGGGCCAATACCGCAGGTTTCTGAGTCTTTGGATCGAGCTGGCCTAAATCCACAACGAGGACACAACCTTGAGAATCGGGTTTCACAGTCTTGGTGAAAGAGGTGCCGTTCTCAGACGTAGTTCTAGATCCTGGTAGCTTGATCAGCGAAGAGAGAGCTGAGGTAGCTGGAGCGGATCTGGAATAGCTTGATGTCGGCTGTGCTGAAGATGACGACCAATAGTTGTATCCATAAGTCCCTATAGCTTTAGCGCCAGAAATAACGCTTTCCCCAACTTTGCGAGCTATTTCAGTTGATTGCACGGGTTGAGATTTTGGGGATTCAGGATCTGCATCACTGATCCACCCATGAGCTGCGATAATCCCAGTGTCATTTAATGAAGGAAGAGGTATATTTGTTGCAAAGGCGAGCATTCGCGTCGAGCCCAGACAGAAGACAGGGTGGTTTTGACTAGGGAGATCCATTATAGGTGAGAAATTGCAAGGTCGGAAGTTTGTATTGTCCAGTACATGGAGGGCCGAATCACAGCTGACGACGATGAAGCGTTGGCTGCAGGAGAGCGATCGCGGCCAACCGGTGAATGACAGCTTGTGTACGAAGGTTTGCGAAGACAGTGAGTAGAAGTTTATGGTTGCCTGGCCACGAAGCGACAGCCTAAGAGCTGAATAAGTACACATCCCGATTCTCATCAGAGAGCTCACAAGACAGCTAGCATAGGGGCCTTCTTCCAGACGGCATCACTTGTCTTTCGAGGTGTGACTAAAATGCGTGCGCAAACAACCTCGCCCATTGAAGCTGGTACTCGCACATTGAGTATCTCTTGTACACGATCCAAGTTGCTGTGGTCCCATAGCTGAACTCGAGCGGAATAAACGTTGATCAGGATCCGCCTGCACTGGACCTTTAGTCATCGAATACAGGAGCAAGCCTTTAACCAACCGTCCATCGTGTGAGTTAGACCAAGCTGACCATACTGTACTATCGCTAGCACTTGATTTCCCATTCGGCGCGACCTTCTCTTCCACAGGCCAATCATCATCGGACTCAAACACGTTCTCTTCTATTGCATCCTCCTTGCCAGCTTGCACTTGAGATCGGGCTATCAAGCCTATCCCTGCTGATAACCTGCGAGCTTTCTGTAATAGCACGTTCCCTTGTCATTGATTGTTATTCTCCTGTGGACCAAGCGGAGGCTCACCTTCGTCAAGGCGGAGGCAGCGGCCGTATATTGGACAACAGTATCGAGAGCGCTTGTATGCCTATCGAAGCAAGAAACGGAAGTCAACAATCGATAACAGGCTCATTAAGGCAATCTTCTCGCGACAAAGATAACGGCACCGAAAGCGCAGTTCCAAGCGAGGCATAGAGTATGTGAGGAGAGTAGACTGGAACCGAGCCTCACCTGATATCCTGTGACCGCGCAATGCGAGGTAATTCTGACTCAACCGGTCCGCTTGATGAAGTGTTCGCGTTGTTTGAGCCATGGTGCATATAAGTTGAGAGTAGGTGTAGCCTGTGTAGACGCTGCGAGGACTTAGATAGGTCCTGTAATAGAGTGCCTCGTCGAGCAGGACGGAGAGCAGAGAAGAGGTGGTCGGACAGCCGCTTACGTAAGTTCCCCTTTGTTGTGCTCAAACTACCGAATGGATCAAGATGCTACCAGTCCTGTCGAGCTGCCTCCGCCGAACAAGTTGCAAGCACCAGAGACTGTTCCTGCAACGAGCGAGTCATTCGAGCACTGCTGAAGGTCGAAGCTCATCTTCTTTCGCACAGTCTCATACAAAGGCCGCTCTGTCAAAGCAAGAATCGACTCTGATGTTCCTGTAGCTGAAATAGTGAAGCAACTGGTCTCAAGCGCTCAATTGGGCATAGAAGCGAAACCTTCTGAAGCAAATCTCTTTGTCTTGCGAGATGGAGCTACGCATGAGCTGGTCACGGCTGAAAATCTGCATCGGAAGCTGCGACAAGGTGTTACTTTCCTCTTAACTTTAGCTCCAGTGATAGTAGGCATACGACTGATTCCCCTTGCACTGCCATATTGATGCTTCGATGTAGGAAGCAGCCGAGATGGTGGAAAGATTAGCTTCTCGGGATGACCGTGTAATCAAGCTCGCAACTTTCGAACTCAAGCGACTCATAACGGATTCAATCTTCAAGAGCGAATTCATCAGTCGAGGCGGACTAGTCGAGTTGACTGGTGTGATGGAAAGTGCTACTGGTAATACTCTGGCTTACGGTCTTGAAGCTATGGCTCTGTTGATGGAATGCTCTGATTCTGGTTATGATGGTCTGGACGTCATGTTCATCAGCAGGGTGCGCTACTTGTCATTCGTTCGACTGTCTGCTAACCAGATACAAGATCGTCGATATCTTCGTTACTCAACCACTAGTTAACATTAACAGACCGGCAATCCAAATACTTACTCGCCTAGTCCTGTCCGATCCCCATTTTGCGCCTATATCAGCTCAAAAGCAGAAAGCGCAGTACTCCGTCTGGATGTATGGACTACCTGTACTCTGGCCTCTAATACGAAACGAGATAAGGTTCTTTCCTTCTTTGCGCGAACGGATTTCAGCTGGCGACCAATCCCTTATACAAGCTGCGTTGCAACTTACGAATGCCTTGATGCGATGTGCGGTAGAAATGAATCATTTCCCTGTTTTGGAAGCTTTGGAAACGAATGAAATTATCAAAGCTGTAGTTGTGAGTAAACTTCCCTGCCTTTTCGATCCAGCTTATTCGCCTGTAGCATCTTTCCGAAGGCGAATTGTCAGATCGACTGATGCCTCTGGTCTTGCAATATCAATCTAATACGGCTGCGACGATTGCTCTTTACATGCGAACTCAGCCAGATTTCGGTATACCTTATCATCGAGAACGACTAGATGCTGTACTCTCTGCAGCTAGTCTTCTTGCCAACGATGGATCTTGGCAAGCTGATAAGATCGAAATGCTTGGTCTATCCGGTCAAGACCCCGAAAACAGCTTCAGGGAAACTGGGCTTTACGGCTTGGCTATGATGCAAAGCTATGCTAAATTGAATAAGGGCACTTTTGCGAAGGTCGGTCAGGACAAACCATTAAACAATGTTCGACTGACTTTTTCAGTGACAGACTTTACTCGATCAGCAAAATCGACCAATAGACCGTCGTTGTCACTTCGCAGCAGCATCAAACTCCGTCGCTCTCATCTTGGCACAAGTTTACAACTTCACTTCGCCGGAAGAAACAAGCAATGAGCTCTTGCCTTTTGCTTTGTCTTATCCTCAACTGCATTCTTTGGGCGTGAAGCTCTTTTATCGTCTTTGGGCAGAAAGCAATGCTGTTTCTGCTGATTTTGATCGAATCTCGGGCTTGGTAACGAATCAAGTTCAGGCTTCTTTGCGGGATGCAAACAGCAAGACTTTGTATGATCTTGAAAGGTTGGTTTTGCTTAGCGTCTTTCTTTTTCGGTGCGGTGCTCATGTTTCAAATAGAGAGTTCCAGAATGCCGAATACAGGCATATTAGGGACCGACAGATGCAAGAGATTGCGCTAGAAGATGATTTGCTGAATAAAGGACCGGTCAGGTGAGTCTGATTTATACTACAAAACACCATTGATGCATATTGACTATCTTCTAGGAGCTTACGCGCACGGCTCTACAAAGAATCTTTCGAGTTCATCAGACAGCAGCGCAAGAATTGCTTGCAAAATGGTGCTTGGTTCCTTGCTTCGCCTATAAAAGACCAGCGGCGGCATATGCCCTCAGCTCAGAAAGTTTGGCGCTTCTATCGTCTTGCCGGCAACCCGAAATAGTGCGTCGGGTTTTGTCTAGCACTGTTTCGTGCTGATGAAAATGAAGTTTGCATTATATTGAAGCCTCTGAGCCTCATAATGTCAGATCAGGAGTAGAAGATCTGCCATACCGAAGTTAGTCTAGCTTGCGCTCTGTTCCATCAGAGCTGAATCCTATCTTGCCGTTAGTCGATCTGTCCCTGGTGACTGAAATCGTTCCCAACTCTGCGGATTCAGCAAACAAGCGGCTTTCTACGGCACCCAATGGTAGAAGGGGATCAACTACTCAATCTATGCCGCAATCTTCATCTGCTCTGCCTTTTTCTTTCCGTTTGCAAAGTGCCGATGGTCTTCTAGCCGACTTCTTCACAAGCGATGTTAATCTCTATGCTGAGTTTATTGATGGCATCTCATTACTCCGACCCGATGGCTATATCTTTACTAAACAGACCGGCGATCTAGTACAGACTCTGACCGACATTGGAATAAAAGTTAAATTGCTCGATCTGTCTGGCGACAGGGTGGAAATACCTCAAGATGTGCCGCCTGTCACTCGAGTTCCGCCCAGTACTTTTTACTACGCTGACGTAGCAGGGTAGTACCCAAGTAGCATTACATATCTATTAAATGCATTGATATACCGATTCTTACAGACTTGCACGAAAAATACCACAATACACCTGCGAGGCTAGCTTTACTTTTTACTTTGCTGCCGCCGCATTAGTCACAGGCTGCTATTGGGATTCTCTACATGAGCTCAATTCCTTGGCAAAATCATCCGACAAACATACAGCTACTGAAAGGGGTAGACCGTTCCCTTTGCTGATCTTTTGCTGACAGCATTGCAAGATCTATACATCGTCCGATATTAGTTAGGCTTTGATGGTTGAAGACCGACACTGCGAGCGACATCCGGCAAGTACTTCACAGGCGGTATGAACTCTTCATCGCATTCTCTGTTGACCACTTCTACGCGTCCTTGATGAAGGAGGCGCTTCCCCTCAATAAAAGAATGATCTGTATTCCGCCCCTGGAGGTCATTGATGTAATTTGTGTGATCGGTTTGCAACCTCTGCATCTTCAGCTTCTTCTCGCGTGCCGGAACGTACATTGCGCTTTCGTCAGAATTCAGAAATCGTCCGAATAGCTGCGTCCGCACTCACAGCCAAACAATTTCGACGAATGCTCTTGGATAGTCTTCATCCGACAAGCTGGCAAATGGCGGCTTTCCCTTGAGGTGGCCGATCCAGTGCAGAGGATATCTCTCTGGGCTGAAATAATTCAAGGTCCAAAGTAGATTTGGCCCTTGTAATAAGCGCTCCCTTGTTGGCAAATATTTTTTTAGTGCTTTCTCTTGCGCCTTGCCATCCAGATGAGGTGCCTTATGAAGTGCCTTAATCCTCTCCTCTTCAGCTTTCCTCACCACTGTCGCCTGTTCCAGAGCGTGAGCAGCCTCCATATACAGCCACTGCGCCAATTTCGCATTTTCAGGACTCGCTCGACCCAGTCGAGGATCTGTATTGCCTTGAAGGAACATTCTTGCAACGTGAGCCTTCTTCTCAGCCCAAATTTGGTCAAACTGGGCTATCAAAGGGGGAGAAGGCTTTGTTGAAGAGGGAAGACCGAGTACAGTCGAGATTTGCTTGTCGAGCTCAATTGGTACTCGTTGATCTGGAGCAATTATTCCCGCCGCAATGAGCACCATAGAGCTCGGGAGAGGGTTGATAGGCGGATTTTCGGCTTTTGGAACATCTTTCTTCTGCTTGGACAAGAATCGCTTCGGCAGGATATTCATCAGCACCTTTATGATAGAAAGAGTAATATGTCCTTTGACTGATGAGAGAAGAGATAGCAAAAGAAGAGATAGCATAACAGAAGACGGCAAAACGCCAGAAGGACGACTTCGAAACACAAAGGGAGATCATTTAGAGATGACAAGGGCGAGAAATTGCACCTAGAACAAGGAATGTGTATTAAAATTAGGTCTGACCGACTCGTGCAGCAGTGTCCCTCCTTTGACGGAGGTAGAAAACAATACATTTCACGCATAACTACCGTATATTTGTCAGCAAGCGTACAGCAATCATTATGGCACATACCTGCACTCAAATCTTAGCAAAAACCAATCAACCTTGCAACTAGTGCCAAAGCATTGCTCAAAGTCAACAATCCACCTTCTTCTCTTTCGCAGTTTCTATGAGTTGGACACTGTGCCGTTGCACCCGCACGAAGCTCTCCATAGGTGTGGTCTCTTCAAGATCGATGACGCGGTACTCGATAGGAAAAGCGTTGCTATCTTCTTTATCTGAATCTTCGCAATCAATTTCTCTCGCGACTTCGGTCTATAGCAAAGAAAGCATTGGTAGCTGAAGCGAATGAAAGACGCAAGTGAGCATACATGTACTTGAATACCCGCGATGCCTTGTCCTAGTATATGCGATTTTCGTAAAAGAGGTCGAGCAGCTCGCCATGCTAGCAGGCAATTGAGAGGACAGCAGAGACATCCGAAGCTGGATCAATGACACTCTTTCAGTACAGCTATGTGCTTGAATCTGCTCAACGGCTCACAAATACTATTGCTAAAATCAGCCTTGAATTGATATTGGGTCTGCCAGACTCACGAAGCCACAAGTCACATTCGAGACAATCTTCTTTCCATCCGAGAACGATCTTCTATCCGAAGACATGGTAAAAGCCAAAGCGACTGTCGATCTACTTTCAGCTTCTGGCTGAAATCGGCCAGATTCAGCTTACTATAGACACAAGCGATGGCAAGGACAGCAAAAGATTGAATGCGAAGCATCAGACTGATTGTCATCAGAAGAAAGCTAAGCTGAGGATGAAATAAACTCACTACGATCGTTTCAGAGGAGCAGCCCGGCGTTGATCAAAGCTTGCACTCTTGAGAAATTGTAGTTGTTTGCCCAGCATCTGATGGTACAGAATAGCAGAAGGCAAAAAGACCAATGCAGTTTGACAAAGTAGAATTATTGCAAATGCCCTTAGTGCGACCCTATTCATCAAAATGAGTAAGACTTAGTACATACATAGAATTCTTAATACTTACACTGCTCGATCCAGAAAGGTGACCGAGAACTTCTTCTCGAACTGATTGTAGTACAGCAAGAAAGCTTGCGAAAGCTGAAAATGTTCACCAGATTGCCAACTTTCGCTCGATTGTTCAAGGACTCGTCGAAGGCTCGTCATGGCTTTGCTTCCATCTATGTAGGCTTTAGCCATAGTACCAAAGAGCGATAATAAGCTATGATTGTTGTTAGCATCTGATCTGTGGTGCTTCAATGCTATGACACTGACAGAACAGCTTGCGCCAGATAGCCAAGCAAGAAGAAGGTGTTGATAGCCCATGCAGGTGGCAAATAGCGGCTCGACGGTGTTTGAACTGTTACACCAAACTGGCTCATTCGCTTTGGGTTATTGCTTGCACGTCGTTGACTGAATAGCAGAGCAGCGACGAAAGCTCCTTATGTTAGCGCTCAGATGTTGTCCATGGAAACAGAATCTCAGAGCTTACATGGGATTCACTCCAGACCACTGACAGACAGATCATCAGGCAAGCGACGGTTACCTATCTGAAGCACATACCCCAGACTATTGGCAGCCACATGATACCCATAAGAGTGACTTGTGCATCAGAGCTCTGCCTCAAATCAAAGATCTTGAGGTAGTGATAGCCAACAACGATCGAAACTAGCATCCCAATCAGAAGAAATTAGGTAATAATATATGATAAGATTCACAAGTGAAGAAGATAGAGCTAGCAAGTGTGAGTATGAGAGAGGTATTAGGCGTATATAGGGTTCCGGAATTGGTTGTTCTCTTGCGAAGCAGCCAAAGTCCTTTCGAGCATGCTTTGACGATAATGGTCGCCAGAGCAGCGATCAAACCAAGTCCAGCCAGTGCATAGTTCGCTTTGAGCAGTCGAATGAACGCCGCTGACACTTGGGGGCTGTCAAGATAAACTTAGGCCAGATCAACTAAAGACTTCCTGACTTACACTGTATATACTTCCAGCTGATTCAACGCGTATCTATATGGATCCTCCACATCGGGATCCAATTGAAGAAGGGATGCAATGAAAGCGCTTGATTGATCCGACGACATGATTGTGCTTGCGAAAGAGGGATCTAATAAAAGCAAGAAAGACCATATACATACAGGCTTGGCTTGGATGATCTCGTCTAAAGCTTGATTCAAGCAACGGGGTAGAAAGCCACAGAACAGGCGGACAAGAGTTGCAAGAAGAGCTAGGAATACACGACAAGACGGAAAGATGACCACCTCCCGAGGAAGTTATACGAAGGAGAAATACTGCAAAGGAGAGCTGGTACTGTACTAGCCATTGGCTGCGCAAGCGACACAGAGCATCATTTCGGGAGTTGCATCTCATTAGGCTGCTTCGGGCCAGGATGTTTCGCGTTTGCTCTGAATGATGTGCAGGCTACTCGTGCACAGCAATTGGATTATATAAGGCAGCAGATATCGCGGTCTTGGGACAAGCATAGATTTCTTGACGCGAGCGCTCTTCCCTCAACGAGCAAATGGAGGATATCGACCCTTTCAAGACAGATGACGCTGAGGAGAGGCCTAGACATGTACCTGAAGTGTTGAAGGAAGCTCAAGAAGGGCAAGATGCTCCAAAGCTGGTTCCCAGTGGATCAAGTCGAGGTGGTCAAGACCCAGCAAATCACACACTGCCGCCTGCTCTAGGCGCATCGCAGCCTCCTCTAAGATTACGTGATGACCAGAGCAAGAAGGATAGCATACAAGTGCGATCACACTTACGGAAGTTAGGCTTTAGTCTGATCAGCATGTTGGACAGATTATAGACGCCCAGAAGACGAACGAGGGAGCTACGAGTAGCTACATAGCTTATATAATACGATCAGAAGTACGCTCATCTGTCCATTGGCTTGTAGTCAAGCTAATCAGATACGTATAGCACGGAGACTGCAAACGTCGCTATTCCGAATTCGAACAGCTGCGCTCTGTGCTGGGCAAGCTTTACCCAGTCTTGATAATTCCTCCTATTCCGCCACATCATTCAATCAGCGACTATGCAGTCAAGCAATCTAAAGCCAAAGAAGATGCTTCAGTTATCGCTCGCAGGCGACGCATGCTTGCCCTCTTCCTCAACCGACTCGCTCGTCATCCTATTCTTGGCTATGATCGAGTTTTTCAACGTTTCCTCTCACCTCATGTCACTTGGCCTGAAATTCTGCATTCCGAACCTGTCAATCAATTACCAAAGAATATCTTACGAGCACCAGCTAGAGATCCAACTGATCCAGAAAGCATTGCCTTATACTCGAACCTACCTATCCCTTCTTCCGCCGCCATGCTACAAGAACCAGATCAACGTTTCCTTGATTCGGAAGCATTCACCGCTAAATTTTCAAACCATCTTTCCGCTTCCTTAGAACGTATTAATAGGAGATTGATGAAACGGTGGATGGATTTAGGGTCAGACGAAGCGGATTTAGGTGGTTTATTGAATGGATTCGGTTTGCTAGAAGGCAATACGCATCCTGATTTGGCTGGAGCGATAGAGAAGACTGGTCAAGCTATTGATTCTACTTATCTACATACCAGCGTCATGCTGCAAGATTGGGAAAGACAATTCACCGAACCACTTTCTGAATATAGCCAATTCAGCGATATCATCAAGAACTTGCTCAAGTATAGGAAGAATAAACATATACAGTATGAGATGACCAGAGATGGTTAGTTGAGTATGATATGTAGGCACATAGAGCTTACATTGATATCCAATTCACAGTCCTTGATGGCAAGCGAGCACAATTGGACGAACTAGAACGATCAGAAACAGAAGCTCGACGACTTGATACAGCACTCGATCGAGCTCTAAACAGAGTGAAACCGATTGACAGCGATGGCGAAATCTCTTCAACAGAAACACCTCCTCCTTCTCAACCTGAACCTCCTTCAGATCTTTCAGCTTCAACCCGCTCTTCAACTTCTTCAGCACCGATGACCAAATCATCTTCTTTAGGCTTCTTAGGTGCCTTATCACATTCTTTCCAATCCGTAATCGATGTCGACCCCGAATCTTCTCGGCGAAGTAACATCACCAAAACAAGGGAACTCATTTCTCAGCTTGAACAGGGTGTCAAAGCGACGCAAACGGATCTGAGGTATGCAAGTCAAACCATTCAAGCGGATTTGGACCGGTTTCAAAGGCAGAAAGTAACGGATCTGAGGGAGATGACTTTAGGTCTGGCCGGATTCCATCTCGAATGGTGTAAGAAGGTTTGTTTCTATCATACATTAGAATGGATGTGATACTAAAGTTTGAGACAGAATCTCGAGCAATGGGAAGCAGCTAAGAGAGATATCGAGCGAATCGAAGTAGGAGAAGATGATATGGATTCGGGCATATGATATGCCTATGATTGTACAAGTATCATGAATAACGACCCTATAATGACATATCAACAATTTATTATATTACGAATCTGCTTTCCGTTTTTTCGAAGCACTATCCTTTTGATTTGATTTGGCAGGACTACTGAACATTGCATCCAGAGTCTTCTGCTTGCTATCTGTTTTGACGGATTTGATCTTTTGCGATTCACTGAGGAAACGTATAAGCTAGACCTGGAGGGGGCTCCGTTGACTTACTGGACCGGAGGCAGACCTTTGAGCTTCGCTATTGCATCTTCGAGGAGTTCGATCTCCCGTTCTCGCTGCGCCTTCAGCTTCGGTATAGCCCAACTCTCTGAGTTGATGTTCTTGTGGTTCAGCTTGTATTTATGCCCTTTTACTGTAAGCCAATTAGCAAACATCCTCCTGGTATGAGACACGCTCACAGTGTGTCGTATACGTGCTGTTGCAAGACTTGTCAGTCGATCTGGCCAACTGAATTAACACTTACTTCGCATCTATCTTCTCAACCGATTGGTGAGCAACTGGAAGACTGTGAGCATACCTCGAGATATCAGACAGAATGAATGCTGACCTATCAACCACTCGTACTTGGTCCCAACAGGCGCTCCGCTTCCGTTTGGTGCTTTATGATTGCGATTCTTATTGACGTTGTAATCAATCTTCCAGAGATCAGGTTCAACTTTCGTTTCTTTCCAAACACCGGGCTCATAATCCCAAGTATGTGATCCACCAATAGCCATTCCTACTTTGATATTTCAATCAGGGTGATTCTTCAAGCTTTGAGCACAGACCAGTATAATATTGTCCGTTGAAGGTCTTCATATCTGAGAACTGGCCTCCATAAGCTTTGGTCTGACCAGGAGTATCCTGTTCATCGTCCAACATCGCTTCATCTATATCTGGATCATCTGGTATATCCTTGCTTTCTTGCTGATCGGACTTGTCCTCCAGCTTCTGCTTCTTGTTAGGTGTCTCCATTGCACAGGTGAAAGCGTTGAACGCAATGGTTGTTGGCAAATCAAAGGAAAAGGGAAAATCCGGGGAAATGATGCATTTTCGAGGGTCAAGTATAATGGCTCTAAGACCGGTACGGTCAGACCGAGACGTGGCTACGAGTTGCTGGACTGATAATGTACAATTTCGACCCTTTGCAATCCAATCTCAACGGCATTTTGCAAGTTTCCAAACAACTGATAGCTTGTGCTAGAAACTGTTTAAACACTAGCAATTGATGTCGCTGCGGCTCAGGTTCGTTGACTTCAGCGAGCGCCACTGAATCAAACAGACACAAGCACTAGCACGAAGTTTGACGAGAAACATTCGCCTTGACTGGTTTCAAGCCGAGCGAATTCCTTCCGCGTGAAGGACTAATTGACTAGCGGTCGTATTGGCCTTGAACACTAGTGAATTAAGCAGATGAAAGATTGGTCATCGACAACTTTGGCTGGGGCCTTGATCAACAAATTCCGACATAAAAAAGGAAGATCTAAACTTACATTGCCTGTCAGAACTCTCGGTTATCACTGATTGATCTCCACAGCATAATCATCGGTATAGCCATCCTCAGGTGTATCTTCGTCTGTATCGTAGTGTCGAAGCTCGTCCATTTCTATAGCAGTGACATGAAGTGCTTCCCAGCAGCCTGTGCCTTTCTTATGCATAACAGACCATTGTAGACTAATTTGGCCGTCAGGGTAGTCGATCCATTGATCCTGTATACTATACATGAGTCACCAAGCAGCGTTTAGATGAGGATAACTGACCTTTGGAATCTCCTTGTAAAGGCTAGGTCCTTTAGCTCTCTTAGACCTCGTTTCACCTTCAATGGGCTCGACAAAGAGCGATAAGAATAGCTTCGCCTTAGCTGTTAATTTCTTTCGCCTTCCCGTGGGTGTATATCGACATGATCTGATAAACATCTAATCCGCCGGTTCGTTATTCGTATGATCTCCCATAGTATTCCAACCAGGCTCATCTTCCGATCTCCAGTGCACGAGGAATTGACATAGATCTGCAAGGGATTGCGTTCCGCCTGGTATTGATCTCAATTCTCGAAAGTCTGTAATCTTGTCGGCAGCCCATTCTTGCAGAGTCGTTGGCACTTCTGCACAGTGAGATTGTGATCAGCTTGTGGTATGAGTTGAATGCCCTCATAAACTTACGCGTTGAAGTCAAGAACATGGGTGTAATGAGATTGCCTTCTTCCCAGTTTCCTTTGGCAACGCTGGCGGTCAGCTCTGATGCTTTCGAAGGATAGTCTAGAGGCGGTTTGAATTCTTGAGTCAAGTACTGAGCCATTGTAGCATCGTAAAGAGCATGATGTACGAAACCAGGTGCTGGTAATTCCTCTGATTTTGGTTCATGCTTTGTCTCGCGTTTGACAGGTCTCTCGTAGACTTCAGTCTTCACGCGTCTCTCTGTAGCAGCTTTAGGCATCTCAAATGCGATCTGTGTGGTTTCAAATTAAGAAGTCTTTCTGAATTCAATGATGAAAATGGTCAATCACGATGCAATGAAAGCAGACGAATATTAATCACAATGTACGAGGCTCTTGATAGAAGACGACAAATCGTGCATGCAATGACTTTTGTGCAAGATACAGATACAACACATTCTACTCTTAGCCCAAAAACGTGATCTATACTTCTACTGGTGTATGCTCGCCAGCCCCTTCGTACCAATCCAGCCCCTTGTTCGTTTGTTTTACCCAGCTGCGAGATAGTGAAGAGAGATAAGCAAATGCAGAGCTCAAAGGAAAATCGACATACCCTGCGCGAATTGAGTAATCTCCGAAAGGTTCTCCTTCCAGCCTGTTCTTAGCCCAAGACTTGATCATGGGTGTAACAATTTGGACAATTTCCTCTTCGGACACCGCTTCTTTATAGATCTTGTTAAGTCTGTCTCCTTTGTAGCCACCGCCTAAAAGCATGAGATACGAGTCTGTATAGGCAATCATTAGCACAGTACAACAACAGCAAATGTGAAAGCGCACCGGGTGCTTTGCCTACGAAGCCGATTTCCGCAGCGTAAGGGCGAGCACATCCATTTGGACAGCCTAAGAAAAGTAACATAAATAAAGTTAACAGCCATTTGATGAGACAGATTGCAGCAAGGCTTACCCGTCACTCTCATGACAATGGAGTCATGCCTCAAGCCTTCGGTTTCCATGATTTTTTCCACTCGATCAATCAATCCAGGTAAGAAACGTTCCGATTCGGCCATAGCTAGACCACAAGTCGGAAAAGCGACGCACTTTTGGGGGTTCAGTCAGAACAGTAAGTAGCTATGAGTTTCTGGACTGACAGCGCTCGATGATAGACGAAGACCAGAGAAATCAAACTTGTCTAGCTTGTGTTCTTTCATGAGTCTTTCGATCTCCGGCTTATCTTCTGTTGCGACGTCCGAGATGATCAAGTGCTGGTTGCCTGTCAACCGGAAGACACCCTTGTGGATCTGTGCAATCTTTTCGAGACCTGTCTTTTGAGGCTTTCCTGGTGCGTCTTCAACCCTTCCGTTTTCGATGAAGCTATGCAAGGACCTTTGTCAGCAAAAACGATATGATACAGCGTGGAAACGTACACAGTGCAATGATGACGGCCATCAGAGCCAGTTGTCCAGCCAAACTCATCGATATTCGAATCAAACTTGTATTCTCTCGCTGGTTGGAGTTTGTAACCAAGCCTGGACTCCATGTCCGCGACGAAGTTGTCGAGACCCATGCGATCGATCGTGTACTATGTCCCCACGACTTAACGAGAAACAATATACCAAACGCAAGCAGAACTTACCTTGAGACGGGCGTTCTTTCGGTTTGCTCGGTTTCCGTTATCTCTTTGGACAAGCATAATCTTCTCTGCTACGTCGACACCTTGTTCAGGTGTGCAGAAGCCGATAACATCACCAAGACGAGGATAGGTTGTTTTCATAGCATGAGTGACTATTAGCATATCAGCATCTTGTGAATTTAATCGAGGCTAGGATGCTCACCACCCATACCACCTCCAATGCTGACGTTGAAGCCTTGAAGGTTGCCAGTCGAAGGATCAACAATAGCAATGAAACCAACATCGCTGCAGAATACCAGAATTTAGTAAACACCCTGACCCGCAAGATACACAATGACTTACTTGCAGAAGACGTCCACATCATTATGCGGTGGTACAGCAACAGCGATCTTGAACTTTCGAGGCAAGTAGTACTGGCCATAAAGAGGTTCAGAGAAAGCCTTGAGCGCATCTCCAGCGACAAGCTTCTGGTCGAGCCAGATCTCAGAGTAAGCAGTTGTTTGAGGCATGAGGTGCTCGGAGATATGAGTTGCAAAGTCGTGCACTTGCTTGTGAAGAGGGCCGATGCTTGGATTGGCTCCGCACATGACGTTTCTGTTCACATCACCGCAAGCAGCGACGGTATCGAGAGTAGCTCTGTTGATCTCCTGGATAGCAGGCTTGAGATTCGACTTGATGATTCCGTGAAATTGGAAAGTTTGACGAGTAGTGAGCTTAAAAGTATGGTTACCGCGTCGGTCAGAAATCTCATTGATGGCGAGCCACTGCTTCGGCTGGCAGACACCAGCTGGCATACGGACTCGGACCATGAAAGAGTAAGCTGGTTCAAGACCTTGTTCTTTGCGCTGTTCTCGAATATCTCGGTCGTCTTGCTGGTAGATACCTGTACCATGATAAAGACAAGGCATTAGATCATACTAATGACCGCGCTCTAATCACATACCATGAAACTTGGTCAATTGTCCATCTGATTCAGCCAAAGCGCCAGTAGAAGTGTCCTTCAACCCTTCAGCAATAGTACCACGCAAGTAATTGGAAGCGATCTTGATATGTTCATTGGTAACTGGTTCTGGTTCAGCTTCAATGATTTTGACATCGTCAACACCGAACGACTTCCAAACAGCTTGCTCCCAAATCTTGTAACCGGTTTGGTAACCATCTGCATCTTGATCATCTCCCAGACCAAGATCGGTAAATCGCTGAGCACCAAGAGTAGCAAGTTTGGCATCCAGATCTTTGCTAGATTTGTTGTAGTAGTGCGCATCTTCAGGTCTTGGCCAGTAGTGCGAGTCACCCATACCGAAGACAGAGAATTTGACTTGATCCAAGTTCTTGCCTTCACCTCCTGATGGTCCTAAAGCAGTGTTGGCGGCCTGCAAAGCTTTCCAGAAGGTTCGACCATTGTTTGGGAATTCTCCTTGCCCAGCAGTGGAAGTGAACAGGGCGACATTAGGTTCAATGGAAAGATCTTCGAAGGAGAATTCATCCATGACCACGATACGAGCCCCAAGACCGCGAGCGCGAGCTCTTGCGGTGAATCGTTTGGCAACCTTTTCGGCATTTCCACCATCAGAAGCATAGAGAACAAGAAGAGAAGGTCCATCAATAGCACCTGAGAGCTTCTCGAAGGCAGCGCGAGCTTTCTGGTCAACTGCATCTTGAATCTTCTTGCCGAATGATCCAACAATGCTGTCAGCCAAATTTGGTTCATTCAAAGAAAGCTGGGTGAGGATATTCTGTCGATCCAAGAAAGCCCGAAGATCAGTCTTGATCCGTTCGCTATCGAGTTGGAAAGCATCTTCATCATCTGTAGCTTGCCACCCTCTTCCGCCGACCATTGGTGCACCATCACCACCTTCAATAGGAGCACGCTTGACTTCTTTGTGAGGGTTCCAGCGATACAAAGGCCAGAAACCGGAATCGATAGCCAATTTAGTTTCCTTGAGTACTTCCAAAGCTTTTGATGCATCATTGTCACCCTTTGGCAAGTAAGCAAGAATGATAGAAGGTCCATCAAATTTGTCGGCTTCGACAAAAGCGCGGACAGTCTGACTGTAGTCGCCATAAACAGCGACTGAAGCAACATAGGCGTTTCCATAATTCATAGCATAAAGACCAACATCTTTCTTGGCCCTTCTTTCTGCATCTTGTACTGATTCTGGTCCATCGTAGGGCTGAGAATCGATGATAAGAAGATTGACATTGGCGTTGCTTGACAAAGCGTGATGGACACCTGATGTGCCGAGATCGTAAGACCAAGCATCAGATCCGATGATCCATTGAGATGACTTGTTGAATGCTGAAGCCTGTGACTTGAGCTGAGAAAGAGCTGGACTTTCATCCAGAAGAGGTGTAATCTTGGACGCCAATGATGCATCACTTGGGTTTGCTAGCCAATCGGCAAGAAGCTTCTTAAGCTCTGAGGACACTTCTGAGCTAGGGTTAGAAAGCAGAGATCGAACAGTGCTGGTCAATTCAGTTTTTGATGACTGTGCAGCCAAAACTTTGCCAAGGGCATAGTCTGGAAGAGTGGAAGGAATGCTTGTTGAAGCTTGAGCATCCAGATCAGAATCCGCCTTGTTCACTAGTTCGAAACGAGGACCAAACGTGTTTTCAAGAATCTTGGTATATGCGGTTTCGTGCTTTGGCACTTTGAGTTCGGTGGAATAAGCAGGAGTTGGTACTATAGCACCGACAGCGACCGCACATGATGCAACAGCTGATTCGGAAAGTGCGTCCAAGAAGTCAGTAATAGCGTTTTTGGCATTGACTGTGCCGATTTTGCCCAAAGATCTGGAAATGATTTTCGGGATTTCTGCTCGATCTTCAACATCGTTGAAGGTGGAGAGGACGTCGAGGAAAAGAGGACCACCAATCTTGGTCGTGCGAGTGTAGGCTTGCTCAAGAACAAGTATCGATTTAACAGATTCTGGTACAAGAGAGAGAAGTCTTGGTGAGGAAAGAGGCGAAACAAGAGATAGAGAGAGAAGGGCTGCTTCAGCTGGTAGTTTGTTGGCTAGTGCTTCGATAGATGAGGATCCACCAAGAGCAATGACCATTTTGGTGGGAGAAGATGATCCATAACGTTTGACAGCTTCACCGCCTCCGATTGATCTCGGTATCGAAGAGTAACTTGAGCCGACTAAAGCCTCAACAGTTGCTGCCGTGTAATCAACCGATTCCTCTGCCTCCTTGCTGATTCCATTGGAATGACCATTCACACCATTTGAAGCTTTTACATCAGCGTTGATGAATTTCTTTGCTGCAGTGACTTGAGTCTTGTTCAGGAGCTTGACTTCAGCTTTATCTTCCAATTCAAAGAAATGTAAAACAGCTCGACCAGTTTGTCTTGCGATTTTAGTCGCGATAAGTGCGTTTACTTGAGCTTGTGTGGCGTCGCCAGAATGCAGTAGAGTAATGCCTGGGTAGTTCAATGATGCTGTGACTGGTGTATGATCTGAAGTTGTGGCAATGTGGAGCACAACAGAAGATTGAGCCAAGGCAGGAAGATGAGGAATCAAACGAGACACAAAGACAGGGTCGCTAGGCGCAAGTAAGACTGTCGAGCCTGATCCATTATTGCTCTTAGCCAAACGAAGCAGAAAACGTCCTGGATCAGACGATCGAGCGGGTTGAGTCGATAAGTTGGCCTTGCAATCGGAAGGAATTTCGAATGCAGAGGGTGTCAAGTGCAGGATATGAGCTGCAGTTAACGTTGCTGCTTGCGCGACAGCTGCTCCAAAGCTGCAGGATGAGCCACTTGCACTCGATGTGAATCCCATTTCGTTTGATTGGTTGACTGATGGTCGGGTAAATCAGCTGAGCTCTGCAATGTAGCACGACATGTGCTTACAGCTTCAATAGATTAGGTGCCTAAACCAGGGTGTGGCAGGCGAGGGTAGTGAGAAGAGGATCGAAAACAAAATCTTTGTCAAACTCATGGCGTGCTCAGGCAAAGTAAAGAAATCGTTAAATCCGTTTATGCAATTAAAGGCGATGAGGCTCTAGTCTACTTACAGCAATGTCCTTGTAACTCTACCTATCCATCAAGCTTTGACCGGAGTCGTTGCGATTGAGGGTTCTTTCCCTCTCTTGGCTTTTGGTTTGCTCTTCTTGGTTTGCGCTTGAGCCATAAGCCTTTCAAGTTCTCTTCTCTCGCTCAGTTCCTCCTCTGGATCTGGCTCTACGGATTTCAGAATAGCGCCAATTAGCATAATCGCTTTTGCCCGATTCATGAGTTGTTCTTCTGAGACTGAATGCGTTCCATCCTTCGACAGGGCTCGGAGGGAATGAGCGGATACATATGCGCATAGAGTCGTTCTGAGCCTACCTAGATCCACGACATTTCGAATGATTCCAGCTGTCCGTCAAAGTAAACATCTGAAATCGGAAAGCGCGCGTATAACTTACCTAACTCGAAGCGCGTTCCTTTCCAGGAGACAAGCAGCATCTATTGTCCGACATTAGACAAGGTAGAGAAAGAAGTTGGTCGTCGACTCGCCTTGCCCATCATATCTATGTCGATGCATTTAGTTACGTTCTAGTCCAGCCGATTAGAACAGATCTAACCTTGTTCTAGCTCCTTCATCTCGTCCTCGGCAGGCATCTCATCCTTCATCTTCTCCATCTCTTGCATCGAACTTTGTGCTACGCCAATCAAGGATACAAACATGAGCGATCAGGAGATCGCTACGCTGCTCTGGCCAACGTACCATCTAATGTGCTACTCAGGAATGACCATCTGGACTACTCATCAGTACGTCCACATCACAAATACTTATAACGAACCCTTCTTTGACTGTGTCTTTCTTATCTTTCAATTTTGCCATGAAACCGGGTATGCCCAGAATATTGCTGAAGGCTCCCTTCTTATGCAGTCGAATATATGTACTGGCTTTGGCGAAATAGATGTTACCGATCAAATGACAGAGTTCGATACCGAAAGATTCTAGTTTGAGATCACTAGCTTCCGTTTTGATTCTTTGTTCGAAAGCTTTCGTTTCTGGGTCTGTCGGCAGACATGCCACAGCATGAGATCAATCTCAAGGTTGTATGATACCCACTGACCAGTAATATCTCCTGGTCTTGTAGCAGTTTCGAAAGGACGACATCGATCCACTAACTTCTTCGCTAGCACGCGAATTCTTTCTTCCCTTTCTTTATGCCTCTGTTCATCCAAAGCGGCTAATTGAGCTCTTTGTTCCGGAGTCAACTTATCCTTGTTCTTCTCCTTTTCTTTCTCTTTGACTGCTGTAGTAGGTGAAGCTGGTTTATGGATCTCAGAACCAGAAGCAGACGTAGGACGTGACTTCTCTGATGTGGACGCAAGAGGCGGAGAGGTAGGTAAGGAGGTAGGTTGAGCTGCAGACATCTTTTCTCCTTCGTGCGTTATATGAGCTGGTCCTGTTGAAGTAGTCGTAGTTTCGCCTTTTTCTGCTCGAGCAACTTCCGCTTGCAGTTCTTCCTTTTCTTCCGCAGTCATAGAAATGTCCATAGCTGTGCGTTCACCGACACAATATGAATATCACGACAGATATTCACTAGGCTGCATACGCACCTTGCTGGAATTGTTTGCCCAATGCAATCTCACCAACCCAATCTCTGAAACTCTCGCCTCCGAACAGTTGGCTGAACATAGCCCCAGCATCAGCCATATCCATTCCACCTTCAGCCATATCACTCTTTTTCCCTCGTTTATCGTAAACCGCTCGCATATTCGGGTCAGATAAGACTTGATAAGCTTCTCCTACTCTCTTGAACATGATTTCAGCTTCTGCATTGCCTTGATTCTTGTCACTATAAAATACGACTTCAGCGTGTTGTAGTACAATTGAGCGAGAATTTGACAGACGGATGATACTTGATAGCGAGTTTTCGATAGGCCTGAAAGAGCATCATATTAGCCTCACTTTAAGCGCACCTGAGGAGTCCTCGCCTTTTTCAAATCTAGGGAAATTGAAATCAGCACAGGTCGCATTCTACTAAATGAGGTATAGCTAGCTCACCAGCGTCCGAAGCGTTTCCTGCCACGCCCAAAAGATCATAATATTCCCACTTTGGAGCGAAACTTGTATTAGTTTATCTCCTGCACCATTTCGTTACATTACATTACATCAGTGATCTTCAGGCCATCCACGCTCAAGGTTCTCTCTGGTTCTGTTTCAGCCCCCATGGTGTCTTTGGTATAGATCTACGCAGGTATTGCGGTCAAGTTGTTGGCCGCGAGTGGAAAAGCAGATTCGAACTTCGAAGTGTCAACAAAAATCACTAAAGGCGAAGTATGCGTGTCGCTCTTGTAACCCGATTCTCTATCGCCCTACTAACCCAAATAGTTCCCTCCTCGGTACGGAGTAAAACGATTAGTGATGCGCTGATTTAGGATCCATGGAATAACCAGCTTTAGCACGAGCGCTTCCCCATTTCTTGAGTCGAATAGCTTGAACAGCAATGAAGCCAGTAGTGTCATCTGGTTTGAATCCACCTAGAGCATCCATGCTTGATTCTTCCGCATCATAAAGGTAGGTCTATCGTTCATTAATCAGTATACAAAGACTCTCTTCCATTGGGAAAAAAAGCAAACAACTCACAGTGTTAGAGCTTCTTCCTTCAACAATCACATTGCCTTTCAATAAAGCCAACCTCACTGTTCCAGTAACAGTTTTCTGACTTGCTTCCAAACAACTCATGACGAATTCCCTTTCAGGAGAAAACCAAAGTCCATTGTATAAGATCTTGGATAATTCCGCAGTCACAAATCCATCCCTTAGAGCACGAACGTCTCGATCCAAAGTCAAACCTTCCAAATCCATATGAGCTTTCCTCAAAATCGTTCCTCCAGGAGTTTCATAACATCCTCTGGATTTAACACCAATGAATCGGTTCTCTACTATATCTAATCGACCAACACCATGTTTTCGAGCTAGTTTGTTGAGTTCAAGGAAAACTTCAACAGGGTCCGTGATTTCTTTCTTGCTTTCAACAAGAGTGAGTTTGCTTGGTCGACCTTGAGTGAAATCGATAGCAATGTGTTCAGGTTTTGAAGGTGCGGCTTCAATAGATGCAGTCAATTTCCACATATCTGAAGGTGGTGTTGTATCTGGATCTTCTAAAATTCCAGCTTCGTAAGAGATGTGGAAAAGGTTCTCATCTGTCGACCAAGGTTTGGCAGCTGTTTGAACTACTGGAATTCCTTTAGATGCGGCGTATTCGAGTAAAGCGGATCGTCCAGCGAAACGGTTGTAAAATTCTGGGTTGCGCCATGGTGCAATGACTTTGATGTCTGGCTTGAGACCGTAGAAGGCTAATTCGAATCGGACTTGATCGTTGCCTTTTCCAGTGCAGCCATGCGAGACGAATCTTCGAAAACAGTGAGTTACAGTCCAATGTTCTATCAGTTGACCTACCCGCATCCTTCCTGTTCGCAGATGGCCATCATCCCTCGAGCAATGACTGGGCGGGCTAGCGAAGTTCCAAGTAGGTAGACGCCCTTATCATAAGCTTATCAGTTTCCCTGAGCGGAAAGCCTTGAACTTGAAGCATACTTCATAGATTGCGTTGGCTTGTACTGCAGGATAGATAAGTTCTGTAATGAATTCAGATTTAAGATCCTGTCAAATCAGATCAGCGCGCCAATCTTCTGCTTATTGACAAGAAATGACTCACATCTAAGATGAACTTTTTTGCACCAACTTTGAGCGCTTTAGCTCGAGCTGCTTCAAAGTCTTCTTCTTGACCGACATCGGCCACTAAGAGTGCATGCAGTGAGCTCCCGATGATTTTTAACTTGCTTCACTTGGAACTCACTGTATGCGACTACATCGTACCCAACTTCGATGAGGTAGGCAAGGATACAGCTAGTATCTGTGTAGCTATGAGAGATCGTTGGACAGTACAGCGACTTGACTGACCAAGACTAGATCACCCAACATTGACAGAAAATAAGCCAAAGGGAAGAGCGAGGGAAAGGAATCAGGCTGACCCTCCAGAATAAGCGAGCAAGCAGCGTCCAGCAGATCCAGCAGCGACCATTTTGAGATATAAGGGAGATGGAAGTTTGATGTTGAGTGAGTCTTGGCCGAAAAATTTATGCACAGGTTGTTCTCAATAGCCATGTGTTGAGCTCTTGTATGTCAGACATGATATCACCTCCATGCCCTGGGCTTTCCTTGTCCACGCGTCCAGTGGTCCGATGGCCCCTTCGCATCAAGCATTCGTCAATATGCTTGCAATCATTGTGTCGCTTTTCTAGTGTCTCAGAGTCTCTATCATTATTATATCATGAGCTGCATGTATAGAGCTATTTTTAAGAGGAATGTATCCCCGCTTCCATCTTGAATGTTTCAAGTGTGCTCCATCTGTTCTGCGGTTGCTATGGCGCAACTTGGGCACGTACGACGTTCTCTACCTACCGTCTTGCGTCACGTCTCCCTTCAGCATAAACTACCTCAGGCCATCTCCAGATGCTGGTCATCTCTGCTCTCCTTCTCACCAGCTGTGCAGTCCTGATCGAATGCTCGTCTATTCTCTTACCCCGTAAGCTCTATCTTCTTCTGCTAAGATTCATCTTTATCTTCAACCATTCCAGACTATATCTATCCATCCGAAACGAGCTGGCAACCTCTTTACGACGCTTTATCAAATGCTACCAATACTCAATTTATAGTCATTATTAATCCACAATCTGGTCCAGGTTCAGCCAAAGACGATATCTATGCTTCATGCATTACTAAATTAGCTAGCTATCCGAATACATTACCTATCGGTTATGTCAGAACTGGTTATGGAGATATAGATCCATCAACGGCAGCTCAAGAGATGAAAGACTATGCCGATTGGTATCCCGGTCAGTCCCGTCAGCTGCGCATTGAGATGTCACTCTGATCTCGTACTGAGCAGAAGTGAAAGGAATCTTCTTCGATGAGACAGACCAAAACAAGACTGAGTATATGAATGGACTAGCTGAAACAGCTCGAAGCACTATCAAGGGAGCTTATGTCACCTACAACCCTGGAACGGAAGCTGCGCAAGAATACTTCGATCAGGCTGATCTGGTTTGTCTAGCATTCCCATTATGCTATTCATGGACTGATTCAAATCTCTGAATACAGGTAGTCACTGCTGAGCATGGTGAGCCTGTTTTGAGCATTTCGCAGCGCTTGCCGAACAAACATATATATAGGCATTTCTACCTTCGATGCAGCGCAAAGCAACGTTAAAGCAGCTGCTATCATCTACGATGTCTCTCCCATCGAGTAGGGTTGCAGCTCACTGGCCCTGTTGACCACACTGATTTTGGTTCAACAGGATGCAGACCCTCATTACCGAAACAAAATCATGGGGTGCAGTCTGTTAGTCTTCCATCGCTAGGGTCTCTGTATTGATTGATGTACCTTCCAGATTACACTGACAATGGTAATAGCTACTCTTCGTTCGGAGATGATTGGTCAACGGTAATACACCCGCTTGTCCGCGCAAAAGCTTAGTTGACACAGAATCAGTTCGTCAGTATGGTATCAGCTTCTCAAGATGGCAGCAAGCCCACTTCAAGCAAATCATCGGCGACTGCTTCTCCCTCCTCCTCACATCGACATGAAGCTGCTCAGAGCACTGTTAGCGCTGAAGAGACGTTACCTTCAGCAAAGCCGTCAAGTCAAGGTCAAGAGAACGCGAATGAGAAGACTAACCCTGTGGCTACTCGTGAGTTGGGTTTCTAGTGAGCTGAAAAACGCTGATCGGCTTTTGTAGCACAACCAACGATAGACGTGTCGTCTGGCGGTTGGTCAATTCGATATCCTTGGCGTTCTGACCGATATCAAGCTCTTCGTCTATTCTCTGACAAGCACTCGTAAAGAAATGTAAAATCATCGAATGTATTACACAAGATGGCTATTCTACAGTATCAGAGATGAATCTAGAGAAAACTTGCAGCGTCATTCCGTCCGTTGTATGACCCAGTCCAGGAATGGGAAGGAAAATCACATCGAAGTCCATCTTTTCTAATACCGCTACACTCTTTTCTGCTGTCGAGAGCCTCACAAGCTGATCAGAAGCTCCATTGACGACGATTAGGTTATTCGTTCTCTTGTCTTTTTCTTGTCCCATCGTTTCTATCTTTGCTCGCATTGGCAAATATCCCATGAAAGCTGCAATGCCTCCCAGCTTGATTTCCTTGGTGATGGCGAAGAGTAAGCTGATAGCTGCTCCTTGCGAGAATCCTCCAAGTATGATCTTGTCCATTGAGATCCCTGCTTTCACTTCTCCTTCTATGATGTCTTGGACAGTTGTTAACGCAGCTTCGTATGCCTGCAAATCTTCCAATTCTCCTTCGCTAGTCGGTGAGACTGGAGTATACCAAGCTCTGCACATCGTATCCCGGTCATATGGAGCTGTAAGTAAGATGAACTTCGTGTGCTTCAGAATGTTGGCTTTGCGATATTGCTCTACCATATTCTTGTAGCCTAATCCAACGCTTAATTTAAGCTCTGCAAGACCACTGTCCAGCTTACTGGCTCCTTCATCACCCAATCCGCTGGTAAGACCGATCAGATCTGGGAATGCGGGGTTGCCTGAAAATGCATACTGTAAGAAGATCACGCTGCTTTGATGTACTTCTGGAGCATCCAGGACGATTGGATCAATAGGTACTCTTTCAGACATTACTGTTGCACTCCAAAACCCAAAAGTAGCTCGAGCTCCTTGTTCCAGGACAGCCAGACTTGACGTGCTACAAGTACACCAAAGGTGCTCGATCAGCGACAATGCTGCTATCTCTGCCTAATGAGCTTCTGCTGCAAGTGTTTCAACACATTCAAGCGACATCAATGGAAAAGTATCGAATACGGTGTTCCGTCGCATGAGCCTGGTTTGCAGTCAGTCTAGTCTACGAGTGTGAGATCTGACTGAAGATCAACGTAGAAAGGCTTCGTGTTCTGGCCATTCCTTTTCTCTTGTCTCGACTATACAGTCGTCACCTACTTCACGATTCCCTGTTGCAAATGCTGTGCACCTATCCTCACCGCGCTCAAAATGTTGAACAAGTGACCTGGAAGATCAGCATTGTTCCACAACACGTTAGTGAAGACGAGCATCTGGATTGCGTGCAGTTATCGAGGGGCATATCGATAGCTGCGGCTTCTGCCGACCTGCATAAAGTCCTAGCTTCTCTGCAATTTTTCCGCCAGATCCAGTATTTGTTGGTTGAGCTTGGAGCGCAAGAGTCGCATTTGATAGCAACAGATGAACGGGAACTCTGGAATAATATCGTTCCCACGCCATCATCAGACGAAGTCCAAGCCTTACCACTGTTTGGGACCATCACTCATCTGATCTTGCAAAATATCAGTCCACACACTATATCGCTCGAAGAATGGACCGAGTCTCTCATCACTGCACCCAACTTACTGTCCATCTACATCGGTAATTTCGACACTCATCTGTATCATTTCGATTGCTTGGACGTTCAGCCGCGTGCTCTTCGAAAATTGACATGGGACGATCGAGAATCTGCCCAAGAAGAGACTCCGCTAGATCATACAAGCGATTATATGGACCACTTAGTAACCTTGTTGCTACCCACTAGCAAGACTCTGCAGGATCTTTCTGTTCGGCATCATTCAGTGCGAGACATGCCTTCATATTGGAGGAATCTGCAGAAGTTACAAGACTCACGCGTACAAACTCTGTTCCTGTCTGTCCCTTACATGTACGACCTCGAAGCCGGAAGAACAACATGGGGAAGAATAGCTGACGCATTTCGCAATTGCGTACAGCTCTTCCTGAACATAGATAATTCGGATGAAGACACTGTGGAATTCTTTGGAACTTACCTCGGCGGCCGCAATTTCAGCTCCGTCACATCCTTATATTTGACTTTGGGCTGCATTGATCCGCTCACGTTCAAGTGCGTTGATCATTTCAATCCCATATTATGTCGCCGTTCTTTGCCTGCTTTATGCGAATTCCAAATTCATCATTGGTTGAACACTGGCTCAGATCAACAAGAAGCAGCTCTGCTGAGAGCATGGATTCCCACCTGCAAATATTCGCTCGACGTGGAAATTTACTCGTACTGGAACGATGATGAAGAGTACACAGCGACATCCGGTGTCTAGTCGTAGGCTCGAAGGGATTGATGTCGTACCGCAAGAGTCCTAGGGAGTGTATAGATGGCGAAGTTGAGGCTATTATCAGAGCTGGGCTGGTCCAAGAGATTATTATAGATGGAGATGTGAAGCCATACATTGAACCGAAGTTTTTGGCTTGAATATAGTCTTCTTCAAGAATCACTCCGCTTTCGTTAAGTGAGCAATGTTGTCATTTACTTGTGAAGCCTGCTGAAGTTGAGCGCAGAGATATTAGCAATTCTGGTCATTTTTAAGTCATGCGTTGTCACACCGTGGATATACAGTCGGCTTACTCATCATCTCGCTTCACTTGTCTGGGTTGCGATACTCACGCGAATGCTACACCACTGTTTCCAAAACGCAGTCTCTTTCTAAGGTCTAAGCTGTGTTTCGCTCGGAATTTCTTCCCTATTTTCTCGTTCAGTTGTCTTCAACGTGCCAATTCTGCGTCGCCTTACTATCATAGCCGGGTAGAGCTGAGTGTTGAAGCCAAATCGACATTCGCCGGAATTGGATATTTTGACCGACAAACCGTGGACGGCCCGCCATTGCCGCCAATCGGCATGGGCGGAAACCGACTGTTTTGGATTTGGCAAGCAAGCTGTTCGGCTTTCCTTTAGCACTACTACTGTATCGTGCATTCTCAAGGCGCTCATCATGACCAGCGCTTCATTGGTCCGACGAATAATTTTCGTTGTTTGCACGGTGTTCGCTTTTTTCCTCTTCGCTTACACATCGCATCCGCTTCTGGGAGAAGTCTCTGGACAAAAGACTGGCTTCTTATCACCAGTATCAAAGAATACAACGCAAACACTCGTCCTTGCGCCAAACTCTACCTCAGAGCAAACTACTTTCTTTACTTGGTCTGCTCTCACTGTCCAGCTACAGCAGGAATGTAAACCTCTTCCATGGTGGTCAAATTTTCTCCGCATCAACAGCGTTTCTGTCCCATCTGTTGTTCCAGCATATCTTCTTGCAGCACATAATGAAGAAACCATCAATGGCCTGGCTGAACTCTTAGGACAGCTGTATCACCGCGACGACGTATTTGTAATTCATATCGATGCAAAAATCTCGGACGCTGTACATGAAAAGTTGATCGCGTCTATCCCTTCTGAGTGTAGCAATATCCGATTTGTACAAAACCGAGTAAACTCTGGTTGGGCTACTTTTCAGCTTGTGGAGATGACACGTCAGATGTTGCGAGAAGCAATAGAGATGGAAACACATTGGGACACAGCCATGGTGCTCGATGGTTCAGCTTGGCCTTTATCAAATCGCAACAAGCGAATGAAATGGCTCTCATCTTTGCCAACTGGCTCAAATGGCGTAAGAAGTCAACCATACGGTCCCGTAAAATCCATTTGTCAACAACCTTGTGATCCGGCACAATGCAGTCGCACTCCTGCTAGATGTTTGGATGACGAAACTCAATGCACTCGAATGTCCCATACTCCCAATGGTATTATATATCTGCTTTCTTGTATTTCACAAGCTAATACATAATATTAGAGAACATCGTGTTAAAAGGTCAACAGTGGATTCGAGTTTCCCGAGCTTTCACAGAGTACCTCTTTTCCGATCCAGTGGTAGAAGAATGGAACGACTTCTTCAAAAACACCTGGTTTAGCGACGAGCTGTACTTTGCCTCTATTCTCTACTCTTCTCCTTTCAACTCGACAGCCGATACCAACGCTCACATTTGGGCAGATTGGAACAGTTATTCTTGCAAGAGTCACTTCAATCATAGACCGGGTGGAAGTCCTTGCTATCTGGGGGAAAAGGATATTGAGAATCTGCTCGCACGACCGGAACCTTTTGCGAGGAAATTCTATGCGGGAGATGTTGCAAAGTCAAAGATCTTGGCTTTGTCAAATAGTATGGCTCGTTAAAGAGTCTTGGGAGTTTGTTGAGGGCTTCGGTGGTTTCAAGGGTTTTTTTTGGGTTATTGGCAATCGGGTATTCAAGTGAGGTGTTGTTGTTGACCATATGTCACAACCGCCATCGGGTGAGTAGTATTGTAATTTGATTGCGAAGCGTGCTGACATTGCGTCGCAGCATATTAGCAATCAAACTTCAACCCAGCATATACGGTGTTTCTAGTGGTGTTCAAGAGACGTTTACAGTCAAACAATTTGTCAATGCACGCATAGACAGTATTGGAACTCATATGATATCCTTTGTGAAATTATGCATGGCCAGAGACTGGTTTGGGAACATAAGGCTTAAGACATTTTCAATAAGCATCTCGAGTCTTATCAGAAAGAATAAACTCACCTCTTCTAGAAATTTATTCTCCTCATCCGTCAATTTAGTGCCCTTGTTAATAACATCGACAAATTCTTGTAAGCGTTCGACTTTGGAGATCCCAATCAATGGAGCAGTAACTTTGGCTGAAGCCCAAAGGAAAGCGACTTGAGCCATACTGAGCTGCTTGTCCTTAGCTACTTTTTCTACTCTTCGAATGATTTCTTTGTCCGCTTCAGATAGTTCTACTTGTCATATTAGCTTTTGGTTATGAAGTGGAAGCCGAGTTGAGGGACTTACCTTGATGGAATGGACCTTTGGACTGAACGTCTGCACGAGTAGTCTCCATTTGCTTCTCGAGAGTGCGAGCGAGTTTTCCAGAATGAAGAGGGAACCTGTGCATTAAAGTCAGTTCCGCAATCCTCATATATCTGTATACAGCAGCTGACCAGGGAATGAGAGCGACGCCAGTTTCTTTGCAGTAAGGGTGCATTTCTCGTTCCTCTACATCTTTTGCATCAGCTGCCGATCTAGTCACAGATCTAAGTAAATCTTACCTTCTCTGTACATTAACGAGTATTGATCTTGCATTGAGACAAACTTGGCCCAACCGTTCTTCTCGGCAATGTGCTGATAAGTAGCGAATTCCCAAGCTCGCATAGAAGAAGCACCAATATAACGGACCTGAAAAACACTCTTTAGCGATTCGGTGATATGAGCGGAAGGATGACTAACTTTGCCTGAAACAACAAGATCATTGAGTGCTTTCATTGTCTCTTCTTTAGGCACAGAACGATCGCATCTGTGAATTTGCAAGAGATCGATATAATCGGTATCGAGTCGTTTCAAACTAGCATTGACAGCGTTGAAGATTGAAGCACGACTTAAGCCATTGTTGTTCTGGAAGTATTTGTCTTGGGACAAGTCTTTTCCCATCTTTGTTTTCATTTCCAGGAATGAGTATCGTTTGATAAATACAAAGAAGCGATTTTTGAAGCTCACGTTCATGAATCCTGGTTCGGGCCCAACAGGATTGAAGCATTTGGTAAGAATGACTACACGTTCTCTTGGGATGTTGAATTGCTTGAGTGCTTTTCCACAAATGATCTCGGACTCCCCATTGGAATACATGCTAGAGAAATCCGGGAATTAAATCCAGGTCAGAAGAAGCGTCCGAAGTCACTGACTCAGCAGTATCCCAGCTGGTTTAGATTACGTAAGCCAGTGTCAAGAAAGGAAACAGTATTTGCCATACGTTGTAATGCCAGCCTCGTAAGCTGCTTTGAGAATAGGTAGAGATTCCTTTTCACCAAGCACCCAACCTTGCCAGTCTGGAGATCCAAAGCTCTGCCAGTTTCTCAGGTCAGCCGCAATCTGTAGCTTGTCAATGCCACTCACCATGCAGCCAAGGATCATTTTAGATACGCGGAGACCGCTGTCGCCTAGTTTAGTATACATAGACATATCTGTGGATGGTTGTACAAAGAAGAAGAATGGAGCTCCAAAATCAGCATCGCTTCCACACTTTAACCCAATACAGCCGACTTGCTTACATACAGTCCCTGTGCACGCGCAATGGGCTATTACACTCTGTCAGCGACAGGCATAGTCCTGATCACTGTTTGCCTTGGTTGATTCGCTTGAAACTTTCACTTGGAAACGGACTTCTCATTGCTGTGCTATACTGTGGACAGTACTGTTTCGATTTAGGGAACCTCTCTTACCTTATCTACCTCGAATTATACAAGCTAGACTGCAGCATTATGCTCCTTTAGCAACTTGGTCAGAAGTAGATTAACTCTTGGCTTGCCTTTCCATGTCGTTACAACTCACCTTACTTGTCTATCTAGGCTCTGGAGAATGGGTTTTCGACTGGAAACTTTGATCTAAGGCAGAATGACGGAGAGTGAGTTGTTATATCATCCTCAAATCCCTCTACGTACGGACTAATATGGTATTCTTAGTTCAAGGGAAGGTTTAGACGCTGCTAGTCTGACGGAAGTCAGGAGGATCATGACACGTTATGGAATAAGCTTTGATGAAGCGAGATTGAGGCGGCAGCAAGAGTAAGTTTCAACTTATCGTCTTGCATTTGCTTCCTGAAGCATGATTTTCCGGTCTTCAGCATATTCAGAAAGAACGGTATCGATCCGAATACTGGTTTGCCGCTGGACAGCAAAGCTGTACGCTCTTCCCATCTCCTCAAGGGAGGCGTCTCTGATCTTTGACCATATACAGATCACTTCTTTGGGTTGATATGCCTGCATCACTTTTGTATTGCTAATACCATATAAGAATGGACTACTATTGTAAAAACTTTATGCACGGTATAATACACACACAGACCAACATGATTTCGTTGAAAATGCTTTAAATCAACCCCCTTTGCAAAAGTCCGTTCATGCAGTACTACTGTTCCCTTCTTCTTTCTCTTCTACCTTCTCGTCATAATTCAGGAGTTTCCTCGATAACAAGAACTCCGCATCCCTGACGTTCGACATCCAAGCTCGATACCTCTTGAGCAATAATTCCTTAATTGGTGCACGAGCAGCAACAAGCATGCACAACAGGCATACAAGATCCAATCGGACCCAATAGATTGTTGAATGAGGCGTGAAGATAGCAGCGCCCGATAGCAATGCTTTTGTGATTGCTACAGGACAGATCAAAGCGATGATGAGTTGTAGGCATAGTTTGCGTAGGATAGATGATTCTGCATCCCGAATGAATTGAAGTGTCGTCCTTGAAGGTGGTACAGCTCCTTCTTCGCCTTCGAACTGTTAAAAAAACATTGCGGACTTAGATCGAGCGCGAATGCTACAGAGAGAGGGGAAACGAACGATATCGACTAAATCAGCAAAGATACCTCTTGCATGATTTGGTCCAGGATTGATCATCAGAGCAGCATAAATGATGGACAATTCGACTACTCCATAAGCCCAAACCATTGGTAGCCAGATTGCGTCGGCTTGCTCGGTCGCTCCAAAGATCGGTTGCCAGATTGCTGTAGTGTACAGGCCTGTCTGTCTATTAGCCATAACCTATATATTGACAGTGACGAATCTCACGAGCGGTGAGACCAAACAACAGTGGAAGCACAATACATCCTTCAACAAACACCTTGAATAACAGCAACGTCCATGTCGACGCCCGCTTGAGTTGATAGCGCAGAAGTTGATACTTTGTGATCCCGAGCACTCGATAGGCCTTTCCTCTTTTGCGCAATCGACCTGCCCGTGTTTGCGATTTCTTGAACGATTTTGAGTATAGTTGATGACACAGCCAAAGTAACGGATAGAAAGTATATGCGCCAATCAGGAACGCATAGCCATCGTGTAGTGGATAATCAAGCAAGTTCCCAGCCAACAAGCGGCCGATAGCGACTGGCATACGGGTTAGTAGAAGACACACGCTGAGTACGAGAACTCACGAGGTATTGCGCATGCAGCAATAGCTGAGACCACAATGGATACCCAAAGAGAATAGAGACAAGCCATCAAGCGGATCTGTAAACAGCATGAGCCAGCGCAAGGCTGTAGAAGACGACGAGACGCTTACCCGAAAGCGCGGCGGAAGGTAAACGAATTGATAATCACCTGATCCCCCTCCTAGTTCATTCTGGAGTTTGATCACCTCTTGTCCCTCTTCTGAGGTTGGTACATGATCGGCATTGACTAGAACAGTCGAAGGTTTGCCTTGCGGTAATTTGACACCGTCGATAGCTGGTACACGTGCCAAAGAACCTGAAGGTTGCCATACTACCTCGGGCGAGGTTTCAGCGGGTTCCGCGGTGACAGGGCTTCCGGATTGAGCGCAATGGAGTCGTCTTGGCAAAGTCTTTTTAAGACGCAGTAGAGCTGTCCAAGTTTGCCGGCTATAAGTCCCTTCCTCTGCTGGATTGCGAACACCCAGAAGATACGAGGAGAGCCGGAATTGGTGTGCAGAGAAAGTAATCAGGCTGGTAAAGAGTTTCCTTGCTTGTCTGGAGGATGCCTTGACGAAAGATCGACACGACCAAGGCACAATGATGTAGGCCACAATAAGGTCAACAGGAATAGGCGAAAGCGCAGCTCTATGACATTGATATCAGCAAAATTCAAAATGCGTGCATAAGCTAGAACATACGATAGATCCCACCTCAGAGGCAAGATATTGAGGTTCAATAAGGCGATGCCATAGAAAGAGAAGAAGAAAACCATGACTAATGCCCCATAAAGCAGGAAGCTCTTGCTGAGTTTAGCAAATTGCTTGAAAATTGGAGTAGAGACCATGTCACTGATCGGATGTGCATCGGGATCTCGAGGGTCGCCTGCTCAGTAAACCGTTATACTCTATACAGCGCCTACGGAGGACAACGTACGTATAAAGAAGAGACCGCCTTTGCGAATGTAAGTCCGCACGTGACTGATGCCTTGGGCCACAACGAACACTACACAACGATGCACGGACATTAGTGAACCATCTTTTTGTGGGCAAAAGCGACTTGCTGAAGACTGTACCAAGAGTCCAAGTGAGGAACATTGCCGAATAAGGTGCTCTTTGATGGTAAGCCAAGCGAGATTGGAATGTTGCGCCCGGAAATAGTGGCAAAGTAGCAAGGTTGATAGCGATGCCACACATGACAGGAAACAGTAAGAGCTCGATCATGATGAAGAGCGCGACCTACTCGTTGGAGCGTCAGTTGAGTCAAGTATTCAAAAAAAGTAGAGTCTACCTTAGTGAGGATACCCTGCTGTCGCAAGACTCTTCTGAATGTCCTACTGAACGGCTTATCGGAGTTCTTCTCCCTTGAGTACCATGCCAGAGCTACGATCAGAGCCACGAGATATCCCACTGCTACGCAACCAATCTTGTCCATTGATGTCGCCGCGCCGCCGATTCTGATCCAATCTGCTTTGGCTTGTTTGATGAAGTCTTCCATTTTGCTTGCAATCTGATCAACCAAAACCCGATGTAGCCAGTGCGCCATATCGTCAGGCGATGTAGTGCCCACGCTCTCAACAACTTCCGTCGGCAAGGGTAGGGTTTTTGAAGGTGACGACTTGAGCAGGCGCGAAAAGAGATATGAGCAGAAGTCCACGAAAGCTGCTCTGTATCAGTAGAGTTCGAAGTAGGATGAGCCGGCTTACGATCTGTAATGAAACGAGCAAGTTTCACAGGTCCCGTTAAGAGGTGGTAAGGGAGATTTGCCTACTCCAGATCAGCCTAGCTCAGCCGTGATATCATCGTAACGCACAATTATGGTGATACGGCCCAGCATCAGAGGAATCCATACGAGAACCGCAAGAGAGAAAGCAATGAGTAAATCCATCAAAGCTACAGTTTGTATGAGGACCATGAGACTATGACAGAAGAGTCGAGTTCGTCAGGAGTATACGCTGCATGGAAAAGAAATAGCTCACCTTCCTCGCAAACCGACAGCTTCCAAAACTCCTTCCAGATCATCAAACCCAACTTCTTCAGCTTCCGCTAATTCTGGGACAGCTGGATTTTCATTTGCTGCAGCCATGACAACAATATCATCGTCAATTTGGTTTAGCTGCACTTCGTCTTCGCCAATTACATCGTCGATATCGGTCTCGTCTACTCCATCATGCTGTTCATCTTCAACCGCATCTAGCGGATCTGCTTCTTCAGTTTCAAGGCTAGCTATAGATGGAGACTGCTGAATGAAAGGAATTAAAGGTATGGATGCGGACGATGATTGTGGAAAAGAAGAGACTGAGGGATTAGGCGAGCTCGGCAAAGGTATGAGAAGAGGAAGAAGAGAATTCTCGGTGTTTCCTGGAATCGGCAGCTGTTCTTCTGCTTCTTCTTCTTCTTCTTCTTGAGGATGTGAAATGGGATCCATTCTACCGACCTGCGATTCGAACAACTGGTCGTAACGCTCATACCTTGCTTTGGTACGAGCTCTCAATTGTGCCTTGAGCGAATCTTCATCTTCCGACTCTGGCAACTCGACTTGTTCCGGCTCGATCTCAGGATCATCAAGCGTCACATTGCTTCCACTAGCAATGGGTAAATCGGTATAACGATCTGACGGACTCCAATTCCAGGCCCTTTCTTTGCCCTTCGAACTGATCTTGCGAGACTTATAAGATCGTTTCGGGCTTTCGCTTTTGAATTCTAAAGGAACAGGTGGAAGTTTTTGTCCTTTCGCGCGTTTAGGTAAAGGTTTCACTTCCCGATCCTCTACAGATACAGCTTTTTTCTCTTCCTCTTTGACTCTTTCCGCATGTTGCAAGAAATCAGTTGTTCCAGCAGCAGTAGTATTCTCCGCTGTCGAAGGTGAAGTAGCCTGAACCCAGCGATCGAAGAGTTCGTCATATCGAGCTCTCGTCATACGTGTTTCGGCACGCTGCACTTCGAGCCAGACCTGTTCTTTTAGTTCTGCTATAGGCATACCAAGAGTTGCTGGATCGGCTCGAAGATCTGGAAGTGGGAGTAAACCTCCTGCTTGTGCTGCTGCAGGAGGTCGAGCAAGTCTTCCAGCAGGTGCTGCGGCTACCGGTGGACGATCTTCTTCGGCTCCTTGTTGACCAATCCATTCTCGCAGAAGAAAGATGCTGATGAAAGCCACAACGACGAGACTGCTCGAACATATGAGCTGAAGCACTCTAGTACCTTCGTATAGTATTATCGCGCACCATGTAATGATCTGACCAGTGAAGCAATCCTTTCCCATAGCAATCATGATTGCCTTCATTCTAACCAAACGATTGTACCTTGATTTGTAATAGATTCGCTCCACCAACTGTTCTACAGTCATGGGTGGTCGAATGTTCCATTTTGCGACGACAGCAGCGTTGAAGATCACATTGCCGCTTATGTTCTGCAATGCATCGGCTAGGTATTTCCATTCTGCTGACCCGTTTGCAGGTGGTGAGACTGCAGCATTGAAGATCGCACGTTTCCAAGGATCTTCTACAGCCAAAGCAGTTGTATTCGCTAATACTACTGAAGTTGTTTTTGCAGTCAAATTGGCCAACTGCGGTTCTCGAACAAAGGCTGTTAGACCATCAGATATGCTGAGTCCACTAAAGATGAGGAACTTGAATGTCCAGACTACATTTTCTGTCAAGGAAGTTCAATGATCATCAGGCGAAATCACGCACAAGTGATAAAAGGTAATAAAGCTATCCAGCAGAAGATGACTAGCAGGATTCGAGCAATGAGAAGGACAAGCCACGTAACGGACAAGGTAATTCGTTTGATGAGGAGCCATGGCGGTAAATGTTGAGGAACATCTTCAGCATAGCGCTTCAAGAATCGATAGTTGGTATGACACAGCTCGCACTGCTCCTTGCCCTTCCTGGATTGAAGCCATTCTTGCAGACATTGCTCATGAACAAAGCGAATGCTTCCTTTGCACTTGCATGGACTGTACAGATCACCCTCGTCCTTTCCTCCTCGACAGACTTTACATATCGGCTCTTCATCGCTTTCGGCTGCTGCTGCAATTCCTGGCGGTAGGGCTAGATCTGATAAAGCTCTGGTTCTGGTAGGACTCGCCAAAGGACTTGTAGGGTTGCTATGAGGTAGCGCGATAGTTAAAGGATCCATCAATGCTGACTTGCTGGGCAGACTATAGGTATCTTCAGACAGTGTATCTATGGTAGTTGCTGCAGGGATATCATCCAGACTCCTCTCAGCAATGGCCGTCCAACTACGAAAGTGTTCTTTGTTCTGAGGCAGCCGACTTAAGCTCTTCCATGCAATGCTGTTAAAGCTACAATCATCTGCGCGGCTCTCTGCTTCTGTTCCAACTTGGCCTGCTCATTCAGAGCTTGTTTCTTCCCTTTGAGCGCAAACCTGTGGCAATGATTCTCTTGCCCAATCTGTTCTCATCGCATACGAGCTAGTCTCAATACAAGCGCTGGTCGCTCTCTAATACTTCTTCTTTCCTTTTCATATGTCTCTTCCTGGTTTAGGAAGCAGCAAGGGGAATGGAACGACAACTGCTTCAACTGTTGTTTCTGAAGCTTCCCAGCCTTCTGCTAATAATTTGACCTTTGCTTCGCTGCGCGACAAGTGGCCGATCATTGCTGGCTGCGTCGGAGGCGTATGTCGTGAAGTCACAGAGTCGATTGATGCTCATTCATTCTTTGCAGTTTGTACTTCTTTGCCTTCTTATCTTCATTTGCATCTGCAATCGACGAAGGAAAGAACGGAGACTAGAAGCTGAAGCTGAAGCCAATGCTTTCACTCAAAGGCCTGCCAACACTCAATACGTCGATCAGAGTGCGGCTGTACCAGTAGCAGGACAATCTTCCTATAACCCTGGTGGTTTTGTCAATCCTCTAGCTACACCTCAAAGACAGCAAGCTGTACCCCAAGATCTTGTTGTACCTCCATTCCGATCTCAAACTCAGCGGCAACCTACGTATGCTCAACAGCAACAAAGGCAATCAGCTTACATGGTCTCCGATGTGGATTCCGATTATTCAGCAACACCTTATCAAGCCTCACCTATGCTATCTCATCCCAGAACGCCTCAGCAAGCTTATTCTAGGCAATCTGGTTTCGTACAGCCACAACGGAAGACTTTGCAAGTACCTACTGGGCAACGTTATTCAACTTACACGCAATCTCCAAGGCAACAAACATATCAATCCTATGCTACCAGCCCAATGAGAGCACAAGCAAGCGTTCTGCGGCCATATAGATAGATGCATTCCTTGTACACGACAGCTCCATATATGCTGGTAGCTTGCCTACAATTCCTAACAGTCCTTCCATTGCTTCTTTTTGCCCTACCTAGCATCTTGACAGACCTTCCCTTTGTCACACTTCAAATGCTCGATCGAGGCAATACCTTCTATCTGACTTGTTCAGGTCGAACAGAGACAACCAGTCTTCTGGGCGAAGATGAGCTTCAACCTACCCAGCGATGCCATACCCTCGGCGACACCCAACTCAACCTTTGCTGTTGTTCAGATCAATCCTTGGGGCGATACAGCTCTTGGACCCATTTCTAGCGCAGGGTGAATTTCTATCGCTCAAATGTAGCGTAGGAAAGACTGATTTGGAGCAGAATCATGATGCGAATCTTTGCACCTATGCTAATATCGCCAGTATTGATTTATCTGGCTGTGGGCTATGTAAGTCTTCTTCGCCCCGTCTTACTTGTTTGACATTGATGAGTGAGCAGAACCAATACGAAAGAAGGGCTGGTCAATCAGCATCAGCTTTTGGGTATTTGAAATTCCTCGCAACAGGCTACGACAAATGGGCGAGAAATCCATTACCGGACGTAGCTGCTCAACCGAACGAGAGTCGGTTTAGAGTAGAGAGGAAATCTCATCTTCCTATACACGTCGCCAATGTTCCTGAATATCGACCGCTTCGAATGATAGAAAGAGAAAAAGTAGAAGAAGGGATCCAAACTGAAGACTATGATATAGAAGCTCAGGCGCGAAGAGGGAGGAGGAACCAAAGTAGAAGCGTGCGAGCGATTCAACAACCAGATCCAGATGAAATTCCACCGATGCCAACTATCGCTAGAGCAGAAGGATTGCCTGCGTATCAGACCGAATCGATAGCAGAAGTGACTTCAAGATCATCCAGTCCAAATCCACCCATTCAGCGAGCCGCGTCTATGATGTCTCAAGATGGTTTCAAGCCGACTTTTTCAGATAGACATGTAAGGCCCAAACCGGTACCCAGCACCGCACAGCCAAGACCGCCTAGGAGAGCGAAACCTGTCATGGTAGACACAGGAGTAGGTGATTCGATAGTAGAGCAGAAGTAGCAAGTTCAGTCCTTGTACAAAATGGGGTGTATGCAGAGTATCAATACATTTGATGCGATATATACTGAAGTCTGTATGCAACGCAAGAGACGGAATCAGCGCAAGATTGATCCGATGTCACTAATTCATACCTCTACTGGAAAGCGACCTCGAATCGCTTTGCTTCCGCCTGTCCTCCGCTAGCAAATCCAGTGCCTATATATACACATGAGTCAATACTCAAGGGAAGGCACAATTCAGCTTACCCTCTCTCTTGATCTCGATGAACCCGCTTCCCTTTGGTTGACCTTTGAGATCCTTGACCGGTTTATCACAAGTAGCGCATTTTCCTTCCTTCTTGCATAGTGAATCGACACAGGTACCGCTGTCCGTTGAAAGCCAGCCAATTAGTGAATAGTCTGAAAGCTTGCCCGTTCTAACGAACCAAAGCACATGGCCACAAAGACTGAGCACAAAAGTCTTTCCGTTGTTAGTGAGCGGTTTCCGACATGTCCAGCAGATATAAGGCGCATCTGTTTTGATATTCGTATCATCTGAAGCGAACCGAACTTCAATGAGTGATTTCAGCCTGTGTGGTTTCAGAAACTCTCATCAGCTTCTACAGAAAAGACCTTGAAACAACACACGTTACTGGATGAGGTGGATCTGAAGCTTTACATAAAGTCGATAATTTGGGCTCTTCCATCAACTTGCTCGGTCCACTATCTGGCGTCAGAGAAGGTAGCCAAAAGGATGGTAGCTTGTTCTTTCTCGCTTCGGCCTGTGGCATTACCCCAAGGAAACAAATGAGCACAGCCTCAAGAGCTTCCTTGCAACCCACCTGCTCTACTTCTAGCTGCTTCAATGCTCTTTCTTCTGATTCCGCAACCAGTTTCTCAACCTGATCACCGTCCATCTCAAATTTCCTCTTGACACCTCTTTCATTTCCATCTCCAGCAGTATTTTTGGAGCTTGAAGCAGCAGAACTGATAATATTCCTTCCAACCGATTGCGTCTTTTCGAAATCTTGCAAGACTCGATCTCGAGCTGCTTCCCTCGCTATGGCTCTTTCAGCTTCTTCTTGCTGTTTCATTTTCTCTATCAGAACTTGATGACGCTTGATATCATTCTTTTGTGAAAGTAGGGAAGACAGCACGCATTCCTTTGCGCCGTGTCACAATAAGCCAGTGAAGCAGTGCATTTCAGGATGGACCCACATGACAGTAGAGATGACCTTTCTCGCATACACGAGGTTCACGAGCTCGAGACAGACACAGAACACATGAGTCGACATTGAGAAAGCTTTCACCATTCAAACGTTGCTTCTTTGAGCCATCTGAGCAGAGATAAGCTAGGCCATTGGTTTAAGATACTGCACGCACATCCCAGAGCTGTTCGTTCGGCGCTGGACACCACAGGCGACGAGGTTCGATTCTGCACATCAATGCAACTTCAGCCTTTCTCGAGGGACAGATTTGGCAGTGAATTACTTTGCTGTGTCTGGGCATGATGTAGATCTATTGTGATGGTATCTTTCTTGCGTATCAGATCCTATCAGATCACTTCAAGGATGCTTGTCAACCTTATGGAAAATTCGAAAATACAGCTTGAGCTGCTACGTCGTCTTGAGCTGCCTTTTTGATCTCCAATGAGCCTTGGGACTTCTCTAATCTTGTACTTCAATGCCTCTCTGAGCGTATTCGCACCGAGTGTTTCTTCTGTCTTTTCTCTCTCTTAATGCGCATAGCACTGGCAGCATGACACACAGATTATGCATATCTTGCACATCTTCTGTCCTTCGCTGGCGTACTATCTCATTGCCTGTGGCTTTCGCTTGCTAGTTTGCAAATTAGCTCGAGGACTTTATTTCGAATCAATGCGTCTTCTTCTCCCTTCTTCATCACACATCAGTCAGCGTCAACCTCTTTCAAGTTGAGCTGAGCTGGAGAATCACGTCTTCATCGGCATCTGATCTTTGATCGAGTGTGGCTTTCGATGTGTACATCACCAATGGGCCGCTGGCTATATCACCCGATCGCCTGATCATCCTGTCATACTGCAACATCATCAACTCGTGGAGGCATCAATTGCCTAGCTTCTCTCTAATCTCGTCACCCGTCAATCGGAATCACTTTGTATATGTTTCTATTCAACGGAAAACGCATAGCAGGGCGGCATTCGTCAAGACAGGAAGGACTCCAGTTGTTTTGCAAGCTACATTTAATGTCTGCAGCATATACAACAGGCGCTTTTTGGTACTCTTCCTTGCTCTATCGTCGTCTTCAGGCCCAAGAGCGAATGCGTATATCACGCTTACCTAGGAGCCAATGTTTACCGCTGCATGCGCTGATCACAGACTCGCAATAGACTATGTGGCTCAGAAGAGGCTGGATACTAGTGATCGATGTGCTCTCCGTCTTTGGTTCAAGATCTAGAAAATATGGATCCACTTAGAGAGACTTGTCGTGGAAGTCAGGCCATTTGTCAGGCTCGGTCCGCCGCAAGTGTGGAATGCGAGGAGGACGGCACCAGTATAACCATAAGGCACTTTTCGGTCAGCAATGGCTCTGAATGCAAAGGTCTATGCTTGTCCTGACACCCTGACCTAGCGCCCGAACTCTTGGCCTACATTCTCTGCAAGCATTTACAAATGTTAGTCAGCGTACCACGTTGCCATGCATTCCACCGCAAAGTCCGAATCATGTATCGTTTCGCGTCAATTTCGATTCTCTCGCTGTAGCTGCCTGCTCTATCAGCTGCTGTGCTTTGATACCGTTCCTGATGGCGCCCCAAGAGAGCTGGGCCCCGGAGAATACGGCGCAACGCGTTCCACGCGTTCATTCGTCTCCGCAAAATGTAACAAGTGTTTACGCCAGCTCCACTTAGTTGCTTAAATCCAGACCCGCCGCATGCGTACTTCTTATTTCTGGGAGTTCTACTCTTGATCCTGCATCTCATTCTTGCCTATTTCCATCCACCTCAAACACTTTAAAATATGTCTGGCCAAATGAAAGCACTCGTCTACAAAGGGTCAGTCGAGCTGATTCAATGCTGCTGTAGCTTCGTGCTGACTGTATATTCTTAGCCCCAACAAGGTCGCTGTTGAACAAGTCGAACGACCAAAGATCTTGCACTCGTTCGTTTCTCTACCTGTATTATGTAAGCTTGGCTGACATTGCATTGTACAGCGACGATGTTATCGTCAAGGTCACCACTTCTGCCATCTGTGGTTCAGACTTGGTGAGGACTGTCGCCAACGAGCTGTAGCAAGACACTGACTAGAATACTTTCAGCACATGTACGAAGGTATGCCGTCACGTTCGGACTTTACGGCAGGAGTATGCTGATATTGGAATATCAGGTCGAACTGCAGCTGAAGCTGGTATCGTCTTCGGTCATGAGAACATGGGAATCATTGAAGAAGTTGGCCCCGGTGTGACTCTTTTGAAGAAAGGCGACAGAGTCGTCATGCCCTTCAACGTCGCATGCGGTCGTTGTGCCAACTGTAAGTCGACAAGACTCCTTCTCATATGTCGCTCATGTGTTCTTCAGGCGAAAAGCAATACACTGCTTTCTGCACCCAAGTGAACCCTGGCTTCGCAGGAGGAGCTTACGGTTACGTAGCTATGGGTCCTTACCCGGGAGGTCAAGCTCAGTGCGTTTAATATTGACGTCGATGAAAGTAGTGTGCTGACGGCTGTATGTCAGAATGATTCGTATTCCTTTCGCCGATTTCAACGCATTGAAGTTACCTCCTGGAACTGAACACGAAGAAGATTTCATTCTCCTTGCAGACATTTTCCCAACCGGTTGGCACGGAGGTTCGTTTTCA
This sequence comes from Kondoa subrosea, assembly GCA_039545335.1. NCBI lineage: Eukaryota > Fungi > Basidiomycota > Agaricostilbomycetes > Agaricostilbales > Kondoaceae > Kondoa > Kondoa subrosea. The sequence continues at coordinate 1,218,479 of BCIN01000007.1, forward strand.
TGCCCTTCAGCGTGACAATTTGCTAACTAGAAGATTTGAACACAGTTGTCATTAGTGGCTTCCAAGCTGGTGACTCTATTGTCATCTACGGAGCGGGTCAGTCTTCTGCGACCACTTCCTACATGCGCTGATGGTTGGGACCAGGTCCTGTTGGTCTCATGGCTGCCTACTCTGCCAAGCTTCTCGGAGCATCTGTCGTCTACGTAGTCGACAGAGTACCAGAACGTCTTGCCAAGGCAAAGTCAATCGGCTGTGTCGTGAGTTCACCTGAATGTCTTAGCGAATCTGTTGCTGATTTGCATCTCAGCCAATTGATTTCAGCAAAGGAGCTGCTGTAAGTACATTTGCACATGTCACATAGTTTTGCTGATGTCCGGACAGGATGAGCAAATCATCAAGCAACACGGCGGTATGGTTGACCGAGCTGTCGATGCTGTCGGATACCAAGCTGTCAACACAAGCGGAAACAAAGAAGAGCCAAACGTGAGTGCAGGTGTTCTGAATGCCAAAAAAAGTATGTCTCACCTCCGTCATAGGCTGTCTTGCAATCTATGGTTAAGGTTGTCCGAGCTTGCGGTGGTCTTGGGTATACTGCGCTTTGATCCGTATCCGGTCGTTTCTAACATCCACCACAGTATTCCAGGTCTCTAGTATGTCTCCGCTGGTTGCACTTATCTGCGATCTGACTCTTCCTTCGCAGCGTTCCTTCCGACCCTGGAGCGCCAGACTCTGCTTCTGCCCTTGGTAACCTTGTTGTGCCATTCGGCAAACTCGTAAGTCATTTTGAGGTGGTATCTAATTCACTGCTGACTATTAATCCGACAGTTCGAGAAGGGTCTTACATTGGCTACTGGTCAATGCAATGTAAAGAAGTACAACCGAATCTTGAGAGATCTCATCATCTCGTAAGGTGTTCAACCTCCCTATTAGCTTGTTGCTGACCTTTCGCTCTCCCCAGTGGTGTTGCTAAGCCTTCATTCGTCGTTTCTCACAACTGCTCTATCGACGATGCAGTCACCGCTTACGACAAGTTCGACAGACGTTTGTCTCATTCTTTACTCATCAATGTACTTTTCTGACGTGTTTTGTTTTCCAACAGGTGTTGAGGGTTACACCAAGGTCTTGCTTCACCCTAACGGAGATATCTAAAGGGCTGTATCGTAAAATGTACTTGTAAAAAAGGGTCAAAATTGAAATTGATGGGGGGTTCATTGCTGTATAAAAGGCCTCTCGAATACCCGCAAACTTCGCTCTAGCCTTCAAGTTCGACGTAATTTGAGGGAAACAAGCCTCTAGATCCGTCTTTGGTCGTTGCAGTCCACCATGCTTCATCCTGTTTGGGAATCGATGTCAGGATCAGAATAGCCAATTCTAAAATCGCGTACCGTGAATTCAACATCGCTGAGACGATCGCCTTCGTTGAAGCTAATCTCGTTGCCTTCATCGGCGACGTAGCTATCGAAAGCCGCACATGAGTCAGATCTATGCTGGAGAAATTATAGCTTACTCATATAAAGCGACACAGAAAGGTGGATTTCCCTCGGTCGCAGCTGCAGGACGAGAAGCCATTGGAGGTGGTGCTGTAACATTACTTAGCTTAGATGCTGCGCCGAGCGTCGAACTCACGAGGTGCAGCAGGAGCCACCACTGCTTCTTGCTCATGCTCTTCTTCAGCTTCCAGAATCTCACAGTAATTTGCTGGGAACATCCCGCTTCTCATTCCATCTTGACTGACACCTGAAGCCCAGCCTTCGTCGATCTGCACTACTTGCTCGATGACTTCACCTTCGATCAAACTCATTTCGTTATCTTCCGCTGCTTCGTACTCATACATGACCAGAGCTTTCAGTCCAGATGCTTTGTTGTTGGATGATAGGCCTGCTGCTGCTGCTTCTGTAGCTTGATCACTGAGTACGATTTCAGCTTCTCGTCCGGGCTACATTCGAAAGCTTGATTTACCTAGCAAGAGCAAGCTGATCCAAATGTTTCGTCTGCTGCTGAATTTCCTGAAGGACGCGTCAGCTTTGTTAGTACAAATTGTCTACAAGAACAACTTACCTGTTCATCTTGCTCTTTCTGCGACTCAGCTTCCTGATCAGCTAGGCTAGCACCTAGAGCTGCACCAGATAGAGCGCCCGCTGCTCCTGCCGCTGCCATACCAGGCATAGGTGGTGCTGAAAGGAAAAGTCAGGTCGAACTTAGATCAAATGAGTGAGAAACAAGACGTACGTGGTGCTGTCATAGAAGCCTGCCAAGTGAGTCAGAGTCAACACAACGTAGAATTTACTTACGAGGTGGTGGTGCTGAATCAAAGGGGAGCGTCAATTACGCGTCCGAAGAGAGATACAAGTATGCTTACGAGGAGGTGCAGCTACTGAAGGTTCTGCTTGTGCCGCGGGCATTGGAGGTGCTTTAGTTTGAAGTCAGCTTTGTCATACAAACGCCGTGCAGAAAGCTTACGTGGTGGTGCTGTAGACAAGGAATTGACGTATCGATGAGCTCAAGAATCTCTCAGATTACTACAAACTTACGAGGTGGAGGAGGAGCTACACAGGACGATCAGACTCGAAGTAAAACGATAGTAGAGACTTACGAGCAGCTGTTTCCGGTTCGGGCGCCTTCGCAATTGGCATAGCTGGTGCTGGCACGGTACTGTAAGCTTTTGCATCTTAAGAGATGTCTCCAACTTACGTGGAGGTGGTGGTGCTATATCTTTCTGGGTCAATTTATCTCTCTCAAACGAATTGCAAAACATACGTGGAGCTGTAAGTCCAAGTTCGGAATAAATCAGTGGGATTCTGATATGCCTCGCTCGACTCACGTGCAGCAGCTTCCTCCTCCTCTTCCTGTTCCGGCTCATCTGTCGGTCCCAAAGGCATAATCACACTAGATTTCTTTGGTGCAGGAGCAGAACTCAATTCTCTTGATTTCTTATCTTCTTCTTCTGCTAATCGTTTCGCCTCCGCTTGTCTCTCACTCCAAGTCATCTTATTTCCAGAAGAGCTGACATTTCTAGAAGGAGCAGTAGAGGCTTCTTCCGCTGCCGAGTTACCAGCTGGGTTCCATCGATTACCAAGTTTACCTGGTTTGCCCAATGAAACTGGAGTGTAAGAAGTACCAACAGCTTCCGGTCTCTCTCTTTCGCTTGCTTTGTTTGCAATAGTAGGAGCAGGAGGTTGAACAGGTGTAGCAGAACGTGAAGAGAAAGCTTTAGGTTCCAAAGCATCATGAGGTTTTACAGTTTCAACTGGTGCTGAAACGACGTTGGTCGATTGACTTGGAGCAGTAACAGCAGAAGGTCGGGTTAAAGAACTAAAAGGAGCTGAAGGAGTTGTCGTGGGAGCTGGAGGTGTTGGAATAGGACGATTTTGAGCTGCTCGAATTGAAGCTAATTCATTCTTTACTGGTACGTAAGCTGTACCAACAGGTTCTATAGGTTCTTCTTTCTTTGCTTTAGCTGTTAAAGAAGCTATATCTGGTCGACCAATAGGTACATAAGCTGATCCAACAGGTGCAGGGGCTGAGGTCTTTTTGGTAGGCGCTTCTTTATGAATCGAGTACCTTGAACCACCTGACTCTTCTAATCGTTTTCGAATAAGATCAGGAGCTACATCGTCTTCCGTTCGTGCTTGAATAGTAACATGAGCTCCAGTAAAGGTTTTGGCTACTGTAGCTGCATGAGAAGAGAACAATCCTTTCCTAGCATCTGCTACTCCTTCTCCCATCTAATCCAATACCCTCTTATATCAGTCTTTGTCATTCAACTGGCTCAAAGTGACTTGGACTGACCCAATTAATGAGGACGAACTTGTTCAGGTTGGAACTTGGATCCGTCACTCGAACATAACCAAACTGAATCCGAGAGTCTTCAAACTGATCCTCCAATTCATCCAGACCTCCATTACCGGAACTTGACACTTTCAACTCATTTGATGGTGGAAGTGTGAATATAGCCCTTTATTGCGCGTGTTAGCTACTAACAACCCCATTCTGATTGGATAGCACACCATGAGATAGTAGGATCTCCAGATACTACAGTAGCAGATCGAGTGAGTTAGGTTGGCGTTGCGGAAGTCTGAATTCGAGGAATTACGCACCAATAGCTTGATACTTGTCAGCACAAGCTGTACTTATTCGGACAGTGTTCTATTTGATCTCCTATGAGCTGCTTTATTCAAGTCCTGCAAAGTTTGACTTCGTACCATGATGACGGTCGGTGGTCAACACGAGTTTCACGTAAACTCATGCAAATGCAAAGACTATAGTACAAAACAGCAGAGATAGAGATCACCATTCTTCCATCTCTTGATCAACCATTTCTCCCCTCGCAACAGAATTCACTAATTCCCTCCGAATTTCAGGTGTGATAGCAGGGTGTGATTTACTCCTCATCACATCTAGCAAAGCTTCTTTCTGTTCAGGTGTCAGATCACTCTTATACCTGTGCACATTCGCAACAATTCTTCTATTAGCAATTATGCTGAAGAGAAGCAGGTCGAAATCGCACCTTTGTGCGAAAACTAAGAAAGCTTGATGCCATAAAACAGGTAATTCCCTTGGATCCCTCTTGAATCGAATGAAATGGAAGACCAAAGCATCGACGACTTTGAAAGGTAGAGCGTATTTCTTATCCAGTAACACTCGGATGAAGAGAGAATTCGGTCCTGCTCAAACTTCTTAGTCTAGATCAAACTTAATGCAGGATGGAAAGCGTACCGGTATAATCCATCTCGGCTAATTTGAGAAGAGCAGCACCGGAATGTAGTACTGGTATACTAACTTTCGACACAACACTTCCAATTATAGCTGCTTCTCTCAAAGTGCAAGTTCCACTCTAATTCTCAAAGTCTCAATTTTCCATTCATGCATAAGATAAAATAAAGAAGCTTACTTCACAAAGAGGGAATAAGATACCCTTGAAGAAAGCGCTTGGTTTGTACATTGATTTCTTCAAAGCCATATAAAGTTGTACGCTCAATTTCTTAGTATCGGCAATCTCTTCCCTAACTCGTTCCAATAAGATTTCTCTATAGAATTTCTGCGATTGTTTAGGGTCTAGATTGGAAGCAAAGATTTTGGTCGCTGCGTAAGTTGCGTGAGGTGTCCAGTTTTCTGGAGCAGTGAGATCGAGAATATTGAGCCAGGAAGGCATAGTAGGGAGTATCTTGAACGCTTTGGGTAGAGGACCAGACTTGTAACGGGATAGCAGTTGACCAACTCTGTCAGAAAATACTGGAGGTTAAGGCATATAAACGCCTAACATCTCAAGCTGTACTGACTTGGTATATACTTCAACGACTTTGTCATTCAGTGGAGGACCATCCTTCTTTGCTGTTTTCTTTGCTTGTACTTCTTCGTGCTGAGCGATTTTGCCCATGATCATATCTGCCAGATTAACAGGTTGGTCTGCGCTGTTGGGCATGAAAGCATCCAGAGCCGCTTGATCAGCTTCATCGATGTCCTATCCTATCATCAGCTTGATTGAAACGACCAGCAGAAGACCAATTCACTAGATCATCAAAGTATTCCACATCCTCAATCTCGTCCTCTTCACTACCATAATCATCCTCTTCTTCCTCCTCATCCTCATCCATACCAGGTCTGGCAGTAGAAGTAGAAGCCTGCCCTTCTTCAACCATAGGTGGTTGATCCAATTCTTCCCTTTGCTGATCCCTAGCCATTTTCATGATTCTCGCACTAAGGATAGCATCCGCTTGTGCGTTAGATTGCTCAACATGATTTCTTTTAGTTGCCCTTTTCCCAGATTTACTACTTGAAGTGGATGGGCCAGATAAAACTGAGTCTTCTTTCAATTGAGAAGCTAGAGGTCCATGAGTTCTAGCTCTCTGATGCTTGATCGGTTCTGGTGCTCGTCCCATCTTGTATCACTAGGGTCTAAATTTTAAGGCGATAGGATATAGTTTCAGGACAAGGAGCAAGATTGAAGAAAAATGCAAATGTTGTTCAACAGCTACCAAGATGCCTAATCAGTGAAGGCAATAGTCAGGTATGAGTGTGATTGTGTTGGGCTTGTGGGGCATTGCTTTCCTCTTCCTCTGTTTCGTACATTTCCACCTAATCTCTTCCGTCATATCTCACTTTGAATCTGAAGCCCCTCTCTGTGCCCTAGATTGCATTCCTTTTATTCTACTCTCCTTCACCTAGACAACCTTTCCCAAGCGAAAATCAATACCGTTCAGCTGCTTCTCCTGAACTCTTGCAGGATGTGCATAACCCTCCAGAGGGTGTGTCTGTTCCTTTTACACTATCTGTCATCTGTTTCTATGCTGATAGTTGAAATATTGAATTGGACAGCATCATGTTCGCTATCTCTCATCATCCCAGCTTGGAACGAATCTCTTCGATTACCAAAAATGATGGAAGAAGCTCTTTCGCACCTTGAAGCGAGAAAAGCAACGGGAAAAGGAGAGTATGAAGTATTGGTTATAGATGATGGTAGTACGGATAAGACTGCTAGAGTTGCTTTAGCTTTGGCAGAAGCATTGGATGGATCTGGTGGAGAGAATGTTAGAGTTGTTAAATTGGAAGAAAATAGAGGTAAAGGTGGTGCTGTGACTCATGTGAGTCTATTCTTCTAGGTTACCTGATTCAGCTTACATTTGGGATAGGGAATGAGCTTGGCTCGAGGTGAAAGAAGTCAGTTTGCGCCTGTCTCGGATGAGATAGAGGCCGACTGCTGCGAATAGTCCTTTTTGCCGATGCAGATGGCGCATCAAAGTTCTCAGATTTGGATAAGCTGGAAGAAGCTCTAGACAAGATTGTTACTCCATCTGGTTATGGTTTAGCTTTGGGTAGTCGAGCACATCTGGTCTCTACTGCTGCAGTAGTACAAGTGTGCTTTCCACCCTCTATTGGTTTTGATTTACTTAGGTTCCGGTTGTAGCGCTCGGCGATACGCAATCTACTCATGAGAAGTTTTCACCTATACCTTCATATCTTAGTTGGCGATCTTCTCAAAGACACTCAATGTGGATTCAAACTGTTTACTCGCCAATCAGCTCAACTCATCTTCCCACTCATGCATGTCGAACGATGGGCATTCGATATCGAAGTCTTGCTTTTAGCGAAATTCGCACGCATACCAATGGTTGAAGTACCGATTTCTTGGATGGAGATAGAAGGGAGTAAGATGAGCTTGGTGAGCGATAGTATTGAGATGGCAGCGGATTTGCTGGTTATTAGAGGGAATCATGCTCTCAAAAGATGGAAAACTCCTAAGGTGATCAAGAGTGCGTAGAAGCACAAGATGTATGTAAGATCTTTCCTGCGCTTCTACTTTTGAAATGAACCTCTATAGACTATTGAGCTGTTAAACGGTGATTGAGCTTGTGCGGTGTACTTACGGGCAAAGCGATTACACCGCTTCTTGTGTATTGGCTTCAACGCAATCCTTGTATATGCCCTGCTGTCCGGTATCGCGTATATGAGAATTTTGCTCGCGTCGGATTGTTGCACGAAGTAATTTGCCCTTGCTTTTGATTACCACATTGCTCTACTTTGCTGCAGCCATGTCGAACGCACAAAAGCAGCGCAATTCAGAAGAGCATGCCACAGAGTCTGTCCCTTGCTCTGCCGCCCTTCACTTCTCTGTTGACGAATCCCGCGCACAGTTTCATTCTGGAACAGATAGCAGGTCATGATCGTCTAACCCGACCTCTCTTCTGTGCTATTCAAGGTCCTCAGGGTATTGGCAAATCTTACCTTACCAACGCTCTTCACAAACGTCTGACTTCTGAACCGCACAACCTCAAAGTTGCTTTCCTATCTCTGGATGACTTGTATCTACCTCACGAGCAATTGACTGCACTAAAGGAAGCTCACCCTAACAATGCTTTGCTTCATGGAAGAGGTCTACCTGGAACGCATGATCTACCTTTAGGTGCTCAAGTTATGAATGCACTCAGACACATTAACAACAAGAAAACGGAAGGCAAAGTCAAGTTGCCTATCTATGACAAGAGTCAATACTCTGGATTAGGTGACAGAGCGAAAGAAACCAATGATGTGACTGGACCGTTGGATGTAGTCATTTTCGAAGGTTAGCCTTTCCCTTCCATAGTTAGTGATGAGGACTTCAGCTAGAGAGGGAACGTAAAGGCTGGATGACTGGATTCTATCCGATACCAGAAGAAACGCTCAAACAAGCTTACGCTGATCAAAAACCACCTCACACCAGTTCGAAACCTCTTGAACCACCTTTAGGCAAACAATCTTTGCAAGGACCTTTCTTCACTCAACATTCTCTTGAAGCTTGTTTGCAAGTGAATCAGCTTTTGCAAGGTTATGTAGATCAAATATGGCCTTTTTTGGATTGTTTCGTTCAAATTGGACCGGTGGATCAAGGATTCACTTGGGAGTGGAGATTACAGGTTTGTGATCTGTTTCTTTTTACTACTTCAGCTGAAATGAAATGGGGTACGAACAGCAAGAACATGCTATGAAAGCCAAGAATGGTGGAATCGGCATGTCGGATGATCAAGTTGAAGCTTTCGTATCAAGGTAGGCCAAGTCTCTGCTATCGCATACTATATGCTGAGTATCAGAGCTTCGGTCTACAGGTATATGCCCGCCTATGAAATGTTTGGTGCGGGAGTACAATCAGGTAGTCAAGGCAAACTTCCACCTTGGTCCTCTGTCGGGCTTCGTATACTTGTAGACAAACAACGAGCTGTAGCAGAAGTATCTAGATTCTGAACAATAGATTTGTTACATCCATGTATTCCGATATTATCCCCCTTGTTTCTCTCTCTTTAGCGACCGCTTCAACATTTTCAAAATGCAGTACGCCGAATATTGCTGTGCATGAGAGATGCCTATGCTGAGATGTATGCTACTAGACCTATCGTCGGTCGGATAAGAAAGAGGTTTCTCGTTAATGTGACTGGATCTTTGGGTCTTGGAACAGCAATGGCTTATGGATGGTGGTCAGTCTCTCTCGTGTACTTGCTGTCGTAGCATGATCGCTTAGCAGAGGTGACAGGTACGGCTGGCACATGCAGACTAGTAAGGAAACCTCGAGAAAAGCAATATTGAACTAACAATCCCTTGCTGCAACAGTCAAACGACAAGACGAGTACTACCTCAAAGCTCATGCTCAACAAGGTGCTGCCGCCCAATAGGTCAATTGATTGAGGGAAATGATCTTTGTATGCATGTACTTTGGAGGATGGGATTTTGGCAAGGCATCAAATCATTTGGCTATAATGCAATTGCTTTCAGCGCATGTCAAGCGTCATTGAAAGGGTCAGCTAGAAAGAGCGAGCAAGAGCATGGCTATAATGCAATTCCTTCAGCAGATGAAAGTCTGAATGTCCGCGCCCATTCTCCTGATGCCAAATACTTGCCATCTGTTTACAACGGATCAGCTCGAGACAACAGATTATTGAGAAATCTCTCACCTTTCGACAGATCCACGGACATGACTTTTCCTCCTGCTTCACTACTCAAACCTCTCACTAATTGCCAATCGTCTGCACTCCAGAATTTGACCATTCCATCATAACCGGATGTAGCCAAATACATTCCGTTGAGCGGCGGAACCACCTTTTCTATCTCCTCTTGTCCCTTTTCTTCTTCTTTTCTTGTTCCATCACTCATCTCTACATCTCCATTCACAACGACGGGCACAGGTTTCTTCTTTTGTTCCAAAGTATAAGGAAACTTGCCATCTTGACTTCTGAAGAAAGTAAGATCCGATACTGTAGCTTTATGTGCGGCGATTGTGTAAATGCTCTTCAAAGATCTCATATCCCATATCCGAACGGTATCATCGTTCGAAGCAGTAGCGATTTGGTGACCATTAGGAGAGAAATCGACAGCCAACAAATCTTTCATATGACCATCCAAAACCATTGCTGTTTTCCCACTTCTTAAATCCCAAACTCTACCTATTGCATCTAATCCACCAGAACATAACAAAGCTCCATCGGATTGGAAAGCCAAGCAATAAACTTCTTTCGAATGACCTTCTTGCATCAATAGTTCTGAACCGGTTTCTACATCCCATAAACGCCATGTTTCATCAAAAGAAGCTGATGCTAACGTTCGACCTGAGGGATGGAAAGCTACCCTGCATACTCGGAGGGAATGACCATTGAGAGTTTGAAGAGGATTGATATTGGCTTCTGGTTCGCCGGAAGAAGGTAATGATGAAGGATCCGAAAGTGAATCCAAAGACCAAAGATTGACACGATTATCTGCTCCACCAGTTGCGAAATTAACGCTGGATTTAGATTGACTTAGAGTAGCTTCTGGATGCCAAGCTAATCCACCAATACGTTCAACTCCATGACCTTTGAATGCTCCTAAGCATCGACATCCAGGTACATCCCATATCTTTGCTGTTCCAGACCAAGAACCAGTTGCTAAGTATTGAGAATTCGGTGAAAAGCGAACATTGGAAACCGGTCTTTCGTCTGCTAATTGAGTACCAAGAGTGGTGTAGGTCTTGAGTTCCGCAAAGACTGCTTTTCTCGCATCCATGATGCCTCCTAGTGGTATTGTAGCTTCTTTACGTTGTTGCGCTATCCGTTGTCTTGCTCTACAGATCTGCATAAGAATGGTGTATGAAGCCAGACAGGAGAGAACAGGACTAACCTCTTGAGCGAGTAATCTGCTATCCATTGACGTTCTTCCAGCAAAGCAGAACCTCCCTCAGTATAGAACTCTTCTTCCTTTTCAGCATCACTTGAGCCCGCTTCTGAATCGCTATCCATACTCTCGTCACTCCCAGCATCTTTGGATTTCAACCTCGAAATCAAGTCTCTCAAACGATCTCTTCTATCCGCTTGCCGTTCACCAAACAGAGTGATCGGTTGACCCATTTCACGCAATTTAGACTTGACATCCAAATCCTTTGTAGGCACGACAAGTTTGCGAGCTTTTGTTCTGCGCTCCAATTCATCTAGAAGAGCGGCCGTCTCTGGATGCGGCTCAGAAGCTCCATTTGCTTCTTCTGCCAATAAATCTTCAAAGTCTACGTCTGACATGATGAGGCAGACACAAGGGAATAGTCCAGAGAGTCTAAGGTAGGTATCAGGCAACTACCAGAGCAGGCTACTTCAGGGAAAGGGATGACCGCGAGAGAAAGTGGTTGCTGTTTCTTGAGCAAGCAATTTCTACATTTCGAACGGTCACTCGAGGGATCAAAGCATGACTACGCTTGCGGATTGGCCTCCTGTGGATGATGACAGAGAAGAAGAGAGACTGGAAGCTGCTTGCTGTTGGGCTCTAGGACATGGACTCGCTTTCAAGCCAACTGATTTGTCATTCACTTCTACTATCCATGGTCCCTTCTCACTCTATCCTACTCCTTTCCCAAGAGACTGCTTTCAACAAGCTCAAGCGATCCAAACGGTCTACAACGAGCTCTACGCGAAGTTAGCCTGTGATGACCAATTCCTGGAACGGGTCGTTGGTGGTGCCGTAGCTAAAGTGGATGCGTTTCAAGGAGGACTATGGAAAATCTATCAGCAAATCAGAGCAGAAGGTGTAAAACAAGAATTAGCACTCGGACTCTTCAGATCAGATTACCTCTTACACGATGTACCTGATCAAGAAGCTCTGTCTATAAAGCAAGTAGAGTTCAATACAATTTCTTCTTCCTTCGGTCCTTTAGCTACAAAAGTTACCGACCTGCATCGTTTCCTTACGCGATCTCAACTTTATCCCTCGACGATTTCGGTGGATCAGCAGCCGCCTAATCCAGCTCTGGTCGATTTGACTGCTGGAATAGCTGCAGCGCATACAGCTTATGGATCGAAAGAGTAAGTTCTTTTCTCGAAGCCAAAACAGAGGGCTGACAGGTTGGACAGAGCTGTCGTGCTGATGGTAGTTCAAGAAAATGAGCGCAACATCTTTGATCAGCGTGCAATAGAATGGGAACTTCTGTCTTCGTACGTTTCTCTCTTTCTTCTTTTCGCTTCATCTTGACTTGATATCTCTTCCAGCCATAATATCCGCATGATTCGTCGTACTTTCCCTCAACTCTCCTCATCCGCTACTCTTTCCACCTCATCTACCCTCCTAGTTGATTCCCAAAAAATCTCAGTCGTCTACTATCGAGCAGGCTACACGCCCAATGATTACCCAAGCCAATCAGCCTGGTCCACTCGTCTGCTGATAGAACAAAGCAAAGCTATCAAATGTCCTTCTGTTGCATTACAGCTTGCGGGGGCAAAGAAAGTTCAACAAGTACTAGCTTCCGAACCTGGTTTACTAGAACAATATGTAACTACTCAACAAGCGGAAGAATTGAAAAAGACTTTTGTACAAATGTGGCCTATGGATGATTCGGAATTAGGTCAAGAAGCTGAGATTTTAGCTAGAAAGGAAAGTGAACGATTTGTTTTGAAACCTCAAAGAGAAGGAGGTGGGAATAATTGTTATCGGAAAGATATTCCAATCTTATTGGATGAGATGCTGAAAAGGGATGCGCAAAGGAAAGATGGGTCTAAAGAAAAAGAAGGATATATCCTTATGGAATTGATTCGACCGCCTGAAGATGCTCAAAATGTTTTGGTTAAAGCTGGAACTGGTCAAGGGTTGAAAGGGAAAACGATTAGCGAATTGGGTATTTATGGTGTGGCTTTGTTTAGGAAAGGGAGTGAAGAGGTGGAAATGCTTGAAAACAGGCAGACGGGTCATCTGCTTCGGACAAAAGGCAGCGAATCAAGCGAAGGAGGCATCATAGTTGGCATGTCTGGGTGAGCTCTTTCAAATCCATCTGAAAGTTTAGGTGCTCACCTTCGATAATAGGCTTGATTCAGTTCTGCTTGTATGAAGAAATTTATTGTATTCACAAAAGCCTTGCTATACACTCTAATCGCAATGCAACACGAGTATCACTACGAGCAAGATTGTGCTGCAGATGTATGGCAAAAAACCCGATGCCCTTGTTCAGGTATACGCGCATCTTGCATTGTATATTACATATACAAGCATCCCCTATCTCCAATAAGCACTTCCGCCAAATACATCTTTCACAGAAGTCAAAGCCGAAAATGCATAAGTGAAACCAGCTATCCCCGAAGCGTATGCCGCATAAATCGCTGAAAATGTCTTCTCAGTATATATATAGGACAGATGAGATGAAAAGAAGTACTGACTGTACTTCCTCTTTGGATGATTGTGCAAAGCTTGAGGTAATTGAGGGAAACCCATCAAATTGCAAAACACATGGGCGACCAAAGGTGGTAGAATACTACCCGATCTTAAGAATAAGAATGAGGCGTACCAGCCGAATATTGTTGTATAGAGGAATTGGAAAGCTATACATGAAACTATCAGCTCACAACTAGAAAGGCAGAAAGTGAAGAAGGGGAAAGTACAAGAAGAAATCAAACCGGTTATCAAAGCATTTCTTGTTCCACCTTGATTATGATAGAGTTCCCAAGCATGATGAACATGAGCGATCCCAAAGTATAGAGGTGAGAGGAAAGTAAGTTGGTTAAGCGTTTCTTTGCCTGAAAGTGCTGAAGTCGCTATCACTGCTGATCGGAAAACGACTTCTTCGCTCAATGGTCCCTACATGCTCCTCTATCATCAAACAGATCTGATGACAGAGAAAGAGACAACGAACGACTATATAATTCCTTATCCCTCCCCATGAAGTAAGTTTCTCCTTTACATCCCTCTCGAAACTGAAATCGCTTTGTCCGGGTAAAGCTTCATCTAGGTATGTTGTATAAAGTGGTCCGGCGAAAAGAATAGCTGTCAACCCGAGAGGATAGAGAAGGCCTTTGATGACATTGACAGGTAAAGCGAATCCCAGAATTTTAGCAGTGAAGCGTAATTGCGTTTCCAGCGATGTCTGAGTTGGACTATCAGCTTGACGACACGGATCATCAAAGCAGATGCTAACCTGTTTGGACAAAGTCGCTTTTCGCACAAGCAGCCAAACACCAATGACCGAAACCAAGCTACTAGCTAAAACGCCAGTGATTCTAGTCTTGATTACTTGCGGATGATCTCTGGTAAGTCTTTCTCCATGTTCATCAACCTTATTCTTGCCTAGTCGAGTTGCGCGAAAGACGTAAAGTGACCCAACATAGCTTGATGTGAAAGCCGCACAAGATGCGATCGCTAGTGGACGAGAAAGAGATTGTGTAATTGGTAGCAGCTCAATATTCATGCTGCAATGCTGACAAGGTGCACGGACACAGTGACACAGGATGGGTTTGACAAAAGAGTCAAGCGGACACAAAAGAAAGCAGGGCTCGTCGCGTCCCAGATAGACACAGCAGGTACTAGCAAGGTCACTTGAACAAGGCGATCTATGTAGATTGGGTATCGATTGTCGGACACTTGTAAAGATTCATGTTTTCCGAAATTTGCATTCTCGACCCTGCACCCTCAACCAAACACTCTACTGCTCTTCTGACAGCTCGATTACGTGTCTAATAAGTCTCCTGTGGCATTAGACTATCGCCGCATCATTAGAAGCAGCTCGAGCCCATTCTACGTTTCTCAATCTGTAACGACCTTTGAACGTTTTCTCTTGGAATTGCTTGTATACCTGTTAGAATAAGCTGGCCTTACTCTGCAAATTGAAAGCAAATGAGTGGACATCGCCAAAGAAGAAGCTACCCGTCCCAGGATGGCTTGGATGAAATATCTGGTCAGGCACCTTTAGTAGGCAACAAGGCCAAGGCAGCAACGGGCGGTAGAGCAGGGGACAACTCCTACAGCGCGATCTTTGATTCCTACTCTGCGACTGGCCCAAATAAAGCAACAGCAGGGGCTAACTCTTCAGCGCTTCCACCTCGAACTACTTCAAATGCTCCGAAACCCTACGGCGGTTCACCTCAACTAGGTTCTCCAACACCTTATGCTGAATCTGGTTTGTTATCACCTAAACTCAATTCATCACCTCGAATGGGAATAGGTGCATCAAATACTTCAAACCCTTATTGGGCTTCCCCAAATTCACCACAGCAAAGACAAGCCAATGCTTCGGGAGTAGGATTCTTGGAAACAATGCCGTCAAACGATTCTTTTGATGATCTAACAAACGAACATTCTTATGGTCAAACCAAGAAACCTCATCCTTGGCAACATCAATCTAGACAATCTTTGACACCTTCAATGTCTGCTTCAAATGTTGGTCAGACTGATGCGAATGGAGAGAAAGATTGGAAAACCCTGCAAGCTGCGAACGAGAAGTTGCTTTCGTCGAAGGAAAGATATGATGGACAGTTGCATCCTAGTATTCTGAAGAATCTAGGTCCGGAAGAGGATGATGACATGCAGTCAGTAGAGACCATACATCGTGATCACTATAAGTCTTGATACGCTTGATCTGTTGACAGCGATCCTGGACCATCTTTACCTAGAAAAGGCGCCGATCGATTGATTGTGGATACTAAGAAGATAGCTCAAGCATCCGGTTTCTCTACTCGAGGGTTTTGGAACGTCCTTGGTGTCGCTTTTCTCGCTTTGACTCTACTTTTCCTTTTCGCTGGTTTACCTTTATTGGATTGGGCAACAACCCATTCTTTAGGAATCACTTCCAACAAACAATTTGGATCTACTTCAACTAACTCTACTGGTCAAAGAGGTGTGATTGATGGATCTAGCGGAATGATCGACAGCGATACTCCTAAAGGCGCTTATTCCAATAAAGATATTGATGGGAATGATATGGTCTTGGTGTTCAGTGACGAGTTCAACTTAGATGGGCGATCATTCTAGTACGTCGCCAGTCTCGTTCTCGACTGAAGAAAGCTGACGAATAGCAATAGTCCGGGAGATGATCCATTTTGGGAAGCTATGGATTTCTACTATCATGTCACTAACGATCTGGAAAGTGAGCGACATGCCACACTTGCTTTGTTACCGTGCTAATTGCCTCGAAAGTGTACAACCCTGATCAAGCCACAACGCAAGGCGGAAATCTCGTGCTGCAGATGAATAGAACCGATCCAGATCTGAATGGTAATTTGAACTTCCGTTCGGGCATGCTTCAAAGTTGGAACAAGTTTTGCTTCACTGGCGGAAAGAGTGCGCTTTCTGACGTCCCCAGCGAATCGGGCTTGATTTCTAATGACCTTTGTGCAGTTGAGGCCAATGTCTCTTTACCTGGTACTTTCGATATTCCTGGGTTCTGGCCTGCTTTGTGGACTATGGGGAACCTTGGTAGAGCTGGTTATGCTGCTTCGACAGATGGAACAGTACGTCTGTCTTTCTGCATTCTGTACGTGTAAAGCTAATTTCTTGTCAGTGGCCATACAGCTACGATAGCTGTGACTGGGGTGAGAAGTTTGAGCAGGAAGAGAGGCATGTTTTTGAAGTGTTGTTTTCGCAGGCGCATTGGCAAATCAAACGGATCCCCACGACAACACGTTACCGCTTGCAGCGCACGTGAACGGAGATCCAGTCAATCAAGGCGAATTGTCTTTCTTACCTGGTCAAAAGCTTTCTGCTTGCACGTGTCCTGGTGAAGAGTCAGTTCAAACGTTCTCGTGTGCTTAAGCTTCGGCTTATGGTGTTCTCGTTCCTGACAGTCATCCTGGTCCGATCGTGAATGGTCGATTCAAAGGCAGAGCTGCGCCTGAAATTGATGCAGTGAGTTCTTTTATCTCTCAAAATGGGCTCATACTTAATGTTTTGTAAACAGCTGGAAGCTATGACCCATCGCGTGACTGGAGGAGAGTCGTCACAAAGGTCGGTCCTCGAGTGACGAGATCGTGCATTCACTTATCAAGGCCTTGTTTACATAGTTTGCAAGTTGCACCTTTCGATGCAGCTTATACTGTAAGACCCCGAGTACTGATTGAGAAGCCTGGCGCTCATGTATCATACTAGATCGACAACATTACCAGTGGATATACTCAATTCTACCAAGAGTCCGGATTTCAAACTGTACTCAATCCGTACCAAGGCGCTGTTTATCAGCAAGCTGTCTCTGGTCTTTCTCGCGTGCCCAACACTGCCTTCGATGGCGGATGGATGACTGTTGGTTTCGAGTGTAAGTAATTTTTCTCCATATAAAAAAGGGTTGCGCTGAGAAGTTTATAGACACGCCTTCCGACCAAGGCGATGGTCAGATCACTTGGTACATGGACGGCAAGCCAACATGGACCGTCAGAGAAGGAGCTGTCGGACCCAACGCGGCGGTCAACATTTCTCAGCGGTAAGTGAATGATCTATCTGGCAACTCTGATTGCTTATGATTGATTCAGATTGATACCTAACGAGCCTATGTACATCATTATGAATTTTGGAATGTCACCAGGCTTCGGTGGTAAGTCAAGAGCCTCTTGAGTTATAGCTCCGTCAGCTCACTTGCCTGCTTAGAGGTCGACCTAGCCAACTTGGTATGTCTCTATCGCTCACGAGAGGCTCATGTCTGATTCTCAATCCGCTCAGCCGTTTCCTTCGGAGTCAGTAGAATCGATCTTTTGAGGGTTTTTGGCTGATTCCTAGCTTGATAGATACAAGATTGATTACGTGCGAGTGTGGCAGAAAGACAGTCAGGTCGATTATGGTTGCGACGGGGCTAAACAGGGCTATCGTATGTCAAGAGCCTCTTCGGTAGCAATTCCGTTGGCTCATAGCTATGCTTCTTTACTGCTACAGCTACATCGGACTATATTCAGGACCATCTTGAAGGTGCCAATCTTGTCCTGTGCCGCGATTTTCTCTAATTTTCTGAAAGCTTATATGAACAAAAACCGAACATTGTGGTCAGACTTAGGGTGGGAGAAGCCAAAGAACTCACTGCTAGGCCAGTGCTAGAAGATCGTAGCCTGGCCCCTCGATACCCTTGCATTTGCAGTAACGCATAAAAATTGGCATTATATCCTAAACAGGGACATTCATAGCAGCTCGTTAACTGTTTCTCGCATTGTAACAAGCACGTAGAGTTTATATAGATGCGCTATGTTGCCTCCTATGCTTCATCTGACAATGACATCTCGAGCTGGCAACGTACATCAGCGTGTCTCTTTCGATGGAAACCCATAAACTCACTAATGCGTCTACTGCCTGTTCGAGATTGTTCTGTTGCGATATGAGTACGACTTCTCGGACTTCGCTGTCTATTGAGGGGAACTGCGATAGCCCTTGAGCGACTGAAAGCAATCTGCAAAAAGTGTCTCACCATCTGTTGCAATGTATTCAGATGCGCCATTCGCTCGTTCTCTGCCTGTCGATCAATCTGTTGCTGTATAGCGCCAGCGCTGACTTCTTCCGCTACATAATCGGACGACGCTTCTCTACTCGAACCAGAATAACCTCTTCTTCTTTCATGTATCGGTGAAGTAGGACCAGCTACTTGCTGACTTTGTTCGTTTCCATTCAATTCACCAATGATTTTTCCTATGGCGTTCAATGGTTTCGATAGATTCCGCTGAGCTAATTCTGAAGATCGTTGCAGAAAGGCTCTTGTGGCAGCTGTTGGATCCACGATCGTGCTATTATTCATATCTGGTGCATCTCGATCACCTGCTTCATCTGCTGGTTCAGTTGTAATCGATGGCTGTGAAGGTCGTTTCTTTTTTCGTGATGATTTTCGTTGAGGTGGTTCAGGTTGCATGTTGATGATGGCTTGTTCCAGTTCGCTACAGTAATGATGTATCAGTTTGGATACGACAAGGAGTTACAATGACTTACTGCTCGAAATCGTCTTGAGTGATGTTCGATAACGCCGAATGATCTAATGACTCAATGAAGGTGATAGCCCCATTCTGTACAAATTTGCTCAATCTTCATGGCCTAGCCAAGATCAGAGCCAGCCAAACGTACCAGACTTGATAAATAATAACCAGCTTCGCCTTGTAGCCTCTCTGGATTTCTGAACCGCTGTATGTACTGGATATTGGAGACTAGATGTTCTGGGTTCGCCTTGAGTATGATGAAGATGAGAAATGGAATGAAAGTGTCTCTATTTCCAGAATTCAGTAGCGGTCAACCAGGCGAAGCTGAGAGACACGCACGCTCCTTCATCCCCTGCTAGATGACGAATCATGCCAAAGATAACTTTACAGCAATTCAAGATAGTAATCAATTTATCTCTTGGTGCTTTGTATTGGTTGATTTTGAGTAATTCCCTTTGCGCGAACTCCATATAATCCGCTGTATTCATCGATGCACTGCTTGAAGGTCTAGAAGGAGGAGTGATAGTGCCAGACGTGGAAGTAGAAGCTTCTGGGAATGTTTCCTGGCTAGGTTTAGGCGAAGAAGGGAGATCCAAGTGTTCTTCTTTGATCCAGGAAAACATTTTTATGCGTTGTGAAAGAACATGATCCCGTTCTAGGTCGTCGGTTGGATTGTTTGCCGAAGAAGAAGCTTCGAGAGCGGGAGTGAAGGTTCTGTCAAGCTCTTTAGACGGATTCATTCCGACTCGAATACAGCTTACAGATGATATAGCCTGTTCATCACAAGCTTCTCCATGCCTTCTATCGCATTATCGAATTCCTTGTCCGTAGCTTTTCTCCAGATCTCGTTCGTTCGCATTTTTTCCGCAATAAACTATACAAGACATTAGTACTGGCTGAACATAGGCGAAAGGATGACGAACATCAAGAAAGTCGTTAATCACTCGCACTTGATCATTCGGGGACCACTCTCGTCGCGTGAACTCTTTCAAGAAACTGAAAGCATTTCATTAGCACGATGTACCACAATTCGAGACCGAGTACAAAGGACCTTCTCAGATATTTCGCGATAGGTTCAGCGCTTCTCGATCTCATTTGTTCCAAGAACCTGTTGAAGTCAAAAGGCGGGCCATCATCCATATTCTGAGGTGATGATGTTTGTTTCGGTATGCTGGCTCTTTCAGGTTCATTAGGCGGAGTAGAAGTAGAAGCTGTTCTTCGAAAGAGGGCAGGAATAGCAGCAAAGGATAAACCAGTAGAAGGCTGAGTATCTGCTTTCAGCACAGGTGTAGGTTGTAGAGGAGCGGCATTGCTCAATGAAGGAGCTTGAGCAGAAGAAGGGGAAGGAACAACAGGAGAATAAGGATCTAGATCATGCAGGCTGGCTTGCTGCTTGACCGGAGAGCCGGTACTTGGAGCTGTAGACCTGATTGAGTTCGTGTCTTCCAGCGACGTCGACAACTCTTGCTTGGATTCCTCTGTTGTAGCTGTAGCTTCAGGCGTAGTAACAGGAGACTCGGTCCAAGGATTGGTTTCTACTGCCAGACTGCTCATCCGCCTTTGTCTCGTCGCTCGTGGTCAAACATTATTGCTTGGATTTTGGAATCAATGTCTGCCTCTCAGTCAGCTCTCTTTTGGTTTGCGGTAGCGGCAGAACTGATGAGGATGCTGCTCTTAAGTAATCTGACGAAATGGACCAGGCAGGTATTGAAGGTAGGCTTCAGTCTGACAATTTGGAGTCAATACACTGAAGGCGAATGTATGGGTTTAGCGGTACCGCAAGGCTACTCCTTCTCTTTCTGTGCATCTCTTCGAGACCTACTTCCGCTTCGAGCAGCAGGTAAGTGTATTTGATTTCGAAGGCAAGCTATTGTGCTCAAGTCAAGCGCTCTCCAGAATGGTGTTTTCCTCTTCGAAAGTCCTATGCGATGCTTCTTTGAGTATATACGAGAACAGCGGCTGCCTTCAGATCTTCTAGGCATCTTTGATGCCGCTGGAATTAAGTTCTACGAAGGTGTCTTTGGCTCCGAATTGCGCCTGTCGGACACTTCTAACGCCATGTTAACAGGATGCCTCATTGTCCAAGTTCACGATCATCGCAATCTACCAGAAAACAAGAACAGTTGCAAACAACCTACTATTCCTCGACCGAACAACACTTGGGGTATAGCTACCCTCCAACGGAACTCAACCAACGCAATAATGAATACCTCGTCTTCTTCTGAACACCCAGAGATCTACAGAATTGTTTTAGGTCCATCTGTAGAAACTCTTTGGTCAGATCTGAATCAAACTTGGGATCTGACGGAACAAGAAGCTACAGAAGTAGAAGCAAGAATATTAGGTTTGACGATACCTAGTCTATGTTTGGACCCTAGCTTTGAAGTGACTGCGATTGCGAATCATGCATTGAGGACAACGAGCTTGTCTTGTCCTGAAGCTGGAAGAGGTGAAGGTGTAGCGAATGGTCGGAAGAGGAGAGCGCAGAATACTGTTAGTGAAGAAGAAGAGCAAAGATTGGCTAAGAGAGAAAGATTGATGCGATCGATGGATGAAACCCTTGATCGACCTTTCGTCCCAACGTACATTATAATCTGCTTTTGATAATGATTTACTCATTCTTATTCCATCAGATTCGCTCGACTTGGCTTTGTTGAACAATTCCGTGAAGAACAGGATCGGAAGAAGGCAGACAAATCGAGCAGCTCAAAGGCTAATCCAGTTCCAACAGCTAAAGTAGCGCCTACTCCAGCTACTAGCAACCGACCTCAACATCCTCTTGCTCAATCTCATTTACCTTCTGCAACATCAACAGCTGCCTTACCGAAACGAAAACCTAAACCTGCAGCAGCTTCTCGAGCAGGTTCAATCGAAGCAGGTTCACCACCTGCTTCCTCTTCTGCGACAGCAGTCAAGAAGAAAGCTTCTGCACCTACAAGTGCAGCTACCAGAGGTGCTAAAGCGGGTAGAGGCAGAGGTGGTGCGAGAGTCAAGAATATGCCTCCAAAACCTGTTGCGAATCATGCTGCAATACCTCAAGGGGTTGCCCCTACCTTGGCAGATCTTCCGCCAGTACCCGCTGGACAGCCTGGATATGCTCTTCCGCCATCATGGTAGAAAGGACTATGGCGGTTTCCCATTGTTTGGCTTCATCTTGGCGGAGTATATATCTGGAGACGTGCAGAGCTCGTGTACTTGTACATTATGTAATACTTCAACGCGATTGCTGTATTTTTTCGATAATCTCTCGGATTCTCTGAATCAAAACAACGACTGAAATCTCGTGGAAGACAAAGCATGCCTATCGCGTAATGGACAGCTCTGATTCCGAAGCACCGACTTATCTGCATCGCGGCCTCTCAGCTTCACCACCTTCCTTTCGAAAAATAGGCAATCAATCCACACCTCGTTCTAGAAGACGCCCGTCGAGCAAATCAGGCTCACCTGAGCAGCCTATACGACGCGCATTCTCACTCAAGACCAGCGATACCGAGTCTTTGGACGAAGACGAGACCGAAAACCCTCGTTTGACTAGAATTGCTTTGAATCGCTTGCACCCCAATCATTCGACAGTAGAACAGTCAGCGAGACCTCTCAAGAGTGGTCGCAAGTCTGGAAGTCAGCGGGCTCCAACGCCGTCAACTGCTTCAAGCACTTTGGTTGACCATGAATATGTACTAGAAGCCAATCTCAAAGACTCCCTATACAGCAAACAAACTCAGCTAGCTACTGTACCTGAATCCAACTCTGCCTCAGTCGAATATCTTCGCCATTCTCTCTCGGCAGCAGACTATATCTCTTCGACGCCGCCTGCCCAACTATCTTTGCCTGAAGCTCCGTCCGAATCTAACATGTCTATAACTACTAATACTGTAACAGCAACACCAGCACAGTTTCGCAATTCTAGAAAGGTGCGGGTTCACGAAGCGTTTGACCGAGCACTGCAGCCTACTCCTTCACAGCTTTTGCCTCAACAGAAACAACAAGTCCACTCAGAAGTAGAAATAGTAGAACCGGAAGACCGACCGTCTCCCTCTTCATCAAAATATAGGCT
The DNA here is from genome assembly GCA_039545335.1 of Kondoa subrosea. Lineage (NCBI taxonomy): Eukaryota > Fungi > Basidiomycota > Agaricostilbomycetes > Agaricostilbales > Kondoaceae > Kondoa > Kondoa subrosea. The sequence continues at coordinate 1,241,150 of BCIN01000007.1, forward strand.
GTCTCCACGATTTGCTCAAGCAGAATGGCGGTCTAATCATACAAGACAAGATTCCCTTGGATCCTCTTCTTCCTTTCGACGAGCTGCTCAAATATCAACCACAGCCAATGAGTACCACGCAGATTCCGAACCACCTTCTCCACAGCATTCTTCACCACCTTCCAACGCTTCTAGAACAGAACATTTCCGACCTTTAGCTATTTCTCAAAGAACTCCTTCCAGATCTTTTGCTGCGACCTACAAAAACTTTGAATCTCATAACAATAATACTAACAGCAATGCAACACCCAATACACCTGCTTTACCTGGTCATTATAGACAAACAGGGGAAACGCCTGCTTTTGCTTTAAGGAGGGAAAGGTTCACTTCGGGTCAAAGAAGGGAATGGACTACGACTGCTTCTATTGATCGAACAAGACATGTACATCAGGAGGAAGAAGAGGAAAAGGAGGATGTGTTGAGCTTGTCACTAGAGAAAGTGAGGGTCCAGGAATTAATTCAACTTGAGCAAGAGGATGAACCGAAAGAAGAGGAAGAAGAGGAAGAAGAGAGTAGGCCTCAATATGTTAGCAGAAGAACGTCGCTTTTGGATGTAAGGACACAATTACCTTTACCTCCGCCTCCAGAATCGATAGATCGGAAACCTAGGTGCGTCTGTGGGGGGATGTGATCAACATATGCTGATTCGAATTCGTTCTCGAGGTACAGCCTGAAGAAACGCTTATCGAGCAAGAAATCTTCAACAGAGGCAGAACGAATAGCACTGGAACAAGAAGCTCACGAATTGCAACGGCAAGGCGTTTTGAGTGAAGAGATGTCAAACACTTTGTTGCAAGCTATAGGCGAAGCTCAGAAACTGGATCATTCTCTCAAAGAGAGGGCTATGGAAGTACAGAGGACTGTTGAGGAGATTGGTGCGAGAGTAGGAGCGAGGGTGCGTTGCAGGATCTGGAAGTCAGGCATGGCTGATTTCTGGGAGTTGGTGACGCACAGATCAGTGAAGCGGTCGATACTACGCTTCAAGTCGAGTCCAAACGGCGGCATCGGTGGGTTCTATGGGCTGTATGCGCTGAAGTCGCTTTCGTTTGTCTGCTGTACAAGTGAGTTCAAGCACTTGAACACGTGGCTCTATGTTGAATGATAGAAATTTACCACAGAATCGCTTCTGCCCACGCAAGACACGAATATCAAACGAGCTATTACGACCCCTTCTATCCAGCTATTCACTCATTTGGATCTTATAAAACGCCACATACTTTCGCTTTGCCGTCAGAAACAACTTCTTCAGCTTGGAACCTTTTACAAAGTAATATCGCCAGTAATTCTTGGCAAGACCTGATACGGCAGTCTTTCGATTTGCTTGTGCATAGATGGACGGCTTTGCTTGGGGACGCAGATCAAGTTTGGCAAGTACCAACGTAATTTATTTTGTAGGAGTAATGTTTTCAGTCTTTCAATTCAGTTAGGGGTTGTTGTACTACTTTGTAACATGTGTATAGCCTTGGAAGTATAGAAGCTGGTCTTATCGAAATTAGGGATTGTTCTTCACTTTGATCACCTACGACGGACTTGCAAGCTGCTGTTCTCGCAAACCTCTGACACTGGCCCTACGACTCTTGTATACCTAACCTCAGATACATACCTGCCTTGCTGGTCTCAGCCTTAGCCCAAAATGTCGAGTAATTCAGCTAGAGTGGAGCCAAATGAAATTGGCTGGTGAGACTTGTGTCTATTTTAGCTTGTACATGGGTAGCTTATGCGATCTTGCCGTTGTGTAGGATGTTTGTACCGTAAGTTGCTGCATGAATTTGCCTTCCAAAAGGCAATGACAGCAAGATTCTCAATACTGCACTTGCTCTGTACACAGGCAGTATTATACTTTCGTCAACAAGGAACCTCAGAAGCTGTAAGCTGGCTCTTGCATGCATTTGGATTGTACAGGAGATTGATGCGCATTCATTTGCTTCCCTTTTAGACATTGCTTCTACACCAAGAAGTCAACTTTGATTCACGGAACAGAAGGAGAAGACTGTCAGCCTCGGTATGGTCAACAGGTGGGTCAATTTGACGAGAAGAAAGGCAAAGAAAGACTGAATTGAGATGCGCAGGAAATCCACGATCGAATCGTTGCTTTAGGCTTTCAAGATTGCAGAGTCTACGTATCGAATGTGGATAGTCAATCTTCAGCAGAAGGAGGAATCATCGTGCAAGTCTTAGGAGAAATCTCAAACAAGAATCAACCTTGGCGCAAGTTTGCTCAAACTTTCTTCTTAGCTGAACAAACGAATGGATATTTCGTTTTGAACGATATCTTTCGCTATTTGAAAGAAGACGAACATGAAGATGAGGACTCAGCTACTTCAAGTTCATTACCGCCGAGCAGTAGTCATGTTCCAGATTACAATGGGGGGAGAAATGGCGGACTAGAATTGCAAGGTCTACAGAATGAAGAAACTTCATCGCATGCAAGCTTTGGTATGCCAGCAGCCGCGATGGCGCAGTATCCTTCTTCTACACCCTTTTCACCTCCAACCCTTCGAAATCCTTCTGTAGAAGCTTCTAGATCTTCGCAAGAGCAATCCAAACCTGCTGAAGTCTCTATTAAAGCTCCTCAACCGCAAGCAAATGGTTATCATGAGCCCGAACCAACACCTTCGATTCCGATTGATGTTCTCAAAACTGTTCCCCCACCTCCTGAATCTGTTGCGTCCGTTGAAGAGACTCAGCCCATCCCTTCACCGAAAGCGCCGGAACCAGTGAAGGAAGCTCCATTACCAGTGACTAGCGAGGAGAAACCTGGACCACCGAAAGAACAAGTCGCCATGCCACTCCCTGCTGCGACCGAACAGCCTAAGGCCGAAGCATCAGCGCCGAAAGTCACCAAGTCAAACTCGAAACAGGGTTCCACTACTAGCGAAAGCACTGCAACTTCTGTTGCTCAACCTTCCACTTCTGCTACACCTGTCGCATCGAGTAGTACGGCAACGAGTACATCCTCAACACCAGCCCCGACTCCTGCTCCTGCGCCAGCACCAGGTATGTTATACTCTGATGTGTCTTTGGATAAGCTCATCTAGCGTTTTTAGTAGCCAAGACGTGGGCAAAATTAGCAGCAGCGAGTAGTAGCAAACCTGTACCGACCGCTTCATCTTCCTCATCTGCTTCTCGCTCACCGAACACTCAATCCGCTTCCTTATCGCCAGCTAACAGCAAACCTGTCGCATACTCGCCAACCGCCCAACTAACCTCTCCTTACACTTTAAGCATGATTCCAACTATCAACACAAACAACTGCTTCGTCAAAGGAGTCACTTACCAAACAGACGAAAAAGAATTGAAATCGATTCTCACTTCGAAATTTGGTCAAATTGCTGCCATAGATGTAGTGAAAGAAAAAGCCTGCGCTTTCTTGGAATTCAATTCTGTTGAAAGTGCAAGAAAAGCAATTGCTTACTGTTTACCTGTAACTAGTGGTGGACATGGAGAAGTTTTGTTACCTAAATGTGGAAGTTCATTAATTATTGAACCAAAGAAAAAGGGAGGGAATCCACAAGGTACCTCTGGTGGAGAAAGAAGTAATCCAGGTAGAGAATTTGGTGGAGCTGCTCCTAGAGGGAAAATGCAACAACATCAACATCAACAGCAACAAAGGAATGTTAGCAATAGCAATACTGCTCCTCCTCAAGTTCAGCATGTTGTTGAAGAAGAGAAAACTCAATCTACTAGTACTTCTACTCCTACTGCTGCTGTTGCTACCTCATCGACGGGGAATCAAGCTAATGCAAACCAAATTCAACATAAGAAGAAAGCAAGTAAATCTAAAAGCGGAGGTGGTGGTGGTAATGCTCAGGGATCAAGTCAAAAGTCGTGAAATCAACAGAATATGATTGCAAGAAGCAAGAGTAGAAGAGTAGGGAAAGAGAGAGAGAGAGAGAGTCAAGAGATAGAGAAGTTTAATGGTTTTCGGGCGAATTACTTGAATCGGGGAATCGAGCGAACTTTCTACAGTATAACAGACTAAAATCTCAGAGGCCATGCAATGTATCTTATTGAATTTCTATCAATCCAATTAGCGACTCGCTTCACTTCGATACAACTCCATGATTATTGCATGGTGTGAGTAGCTTGCGCTTTGTAGTTACGATGTAGCTGTGCGATCGGACATCCCATAAGCTTCCGAGATGCCGAAGGAAAACCAATAACGCACCTCTGGGTTGATCTCCACTACTTTCTGCAATAACTCCTGAATGACCTTCTCCTTGTTCTGACCGAATGAAGATTTGAGTTCGTCTATCTGTTTCTGAGTGCTCTCGTCCAGTTCGGTTTGAAGGTTTGAGCTGTCTCCAGAGTGCTGTCGTGTTCAAACTCAGATGAGCGCTGTTACAGCACACATCGAATTCAGGACCGACCTCCTTCTCATTTGCGCTGAACTCTTCGTCTTTAGATTTCTTATAAGCTTCAATCTCCTTTGCTGCTTCTGATCTCGCTTCCTTAACTCTAGCTGTTCGATCTGTTCGCAAGCACAAGTATCTCAGCTAGGTTGTAGCAGAGCGTAGTACTATGACGAACAATCACGAGCTTTCTGGACCTGCAGATGGAGGAAGGGAGATATGAGCTCGAAGCTCCTGAGTTGCATAAACGAGTAACGTACAATCTTCTGAGCTTCCTTCTCTGCGTCTAGCAGGGCTGTGATTCCTTGCGACTGTCACATGCAGCATGAGCGAGATGCTGCAGACATCAAAGAGAGATAGAGCTGACCATGGTCTGAGCTTGAGTTGGCTGTCAAGAGCAAGGCTTATCCTGTTACCAGATTTGCTGGATGACCAACGTGTATACCTTACCTTGAAAGGGAGATACCACAGACAGAGCTGAAGGCGCGCGAGACTCAAGATGCAGCAAGCAGAACCAGACCCATCGACTTTGTTGCAAAGTGTAATCCGGTCTCAAGCAGAAGAGCAGCCTAGCGCAGACTTGACTGCCTACTTATCTACACATCCTACTCTAGTCTTGATCTTACTGCAACCTCTGCTGCAACGGTTGGGCGACGCTGCTTCTACACCGAGATTGAAATTATGGATTCTCGACACTGCCTTCAGGACTGCTCTGTCCATGCCAGCCTTGCCTATGGATCAGAAAACACAATGTATGCCTATTGGTCTCTTTAAAATATCGGTCCTATGCGTCCATGCTGAAATCTTGATGCTATAGTATGTACTCAAGTGCTAGAGTACTTTACACCTCTGCTGCATGATCAAGATCACAAAATTAAGAAAGCTGCTGTTCAATGTTTCGCTTCCGCTTATCCTTTGTTATTCCGTGAAGCTTGTGTTAAACACAATCAAGCAATGTGGGAGAAAGTACTGGCTACAAAGAATACTGTCTTGAATTCATGGACAACATCTTCTACTGGTGTAAGAGTAGCTGCTACGAAAGCTGTTCAAAAGATTATACAAACGCAAACTCGAGGAAATGCTGATCCTAGAGTAAGTCTTCGCTCGACTGCCCTGTCAAGTATGCTTGATGTTTCTTGTTCAGATGCAACATCGCGTCGAACCAAATTTGGCAATGTGTCCTTCCTCTCATCCTTTCCTCAATTTACAAAATCTGGAAGATGAAGCCAAACGTTTACTCGAAGAATGTGGGAAACAGATCTACACTTCCTCTATCCCAGATGTTATGTCTGCCATCATCAACGTCTACACCGGATTAATCAAAGCTCGCCCTGCCCTCTCGTCGTCCATTTTCACCTCTATGGTCAATTGGGATCCATCCACTTTACAATCCGCTTCTACTTGTACACCTTTACAAATCCGATCTGTTGAAAAAACTTTTAGAATCGCTTTAGCTCATTTACTTCGTTCTGGTCATGCAACTAATTTCACTGGACCAATTACTGAATTCTTGCATAAACAAAATCAAAGAATGTTAGTAGCAGCAGAAGAAGGTCGTCGAAAAAAAGAAGAAGAAGCGAAAAGAAAAAGAGAAAGAATTAATGATGATTTAACACTTTTGACTTCCTCTACTACTACTGTAAATGGAGAACCAGATAACAAGAAAAGAAAATTGGATAACTCTTCTTCTACTGCTATACCTGCTTCTACTTCTATGAGAAATTTCGCTAGCGCTAGTGCTAGAGTTAATAGGGATGATATGGCTCCTAATCCTTTGGCTGGATTCGATGTCACTACTTTACCAGTTGCTTTAGTTACGGAATTGATTATTGCGAATTTGCAAGTGGTCACTGAAGCAGTACTAGCCACTGCTATCGGGGTAAGCTTCTTGTCCTTGGTTTCGAATGTGTGTTCAACCTCTCAATACTAGGACATACGAAGAGAACTGCCAGAAACGGTCAAAGAAGAGAGGCGTGGACCTGTTAATCCTTTGATAGCGGAAGAAGATGACGAATTGGCGATTGCACCTATTGAAGAGGTATGTTTGATCGCTTTTAGATTAGAACAACTTAGATTCTCATACTCGTCTCTTTTAAAAATCAGGAGGAAGAATTAGATGAAGCAGACAAAGAACTCGATGTCTTTGAATTGGAAGTAGCAGAATCTACATCACCTCAACAACAGAAACAACTTTTGATTTCTGCTGTCGCTCGAATATCTGCTGCACCTTCAGAAGGCCAGACTTTGCAAAATCCGCTTTGGTTGTCTCTTATATCTAGACTGATAACGAAAGGGTTGTCTGGGGTAGAAGCGGAGCAGGAGGTGGTTAGGGAAGCTTTGTTTGACATCATCAAGGAAGATCTATCTGCAAGGTCAGCAGAATTTCCACCTTATGTTGTATTCAACTAAGTGCGGAAGTTGCATGACAGGCTGCCGATTGCTCAAACTTGGCTGAACGAAGAATGGCTTTCTCGGCCTGATCAAAACGCTACAGATTCGGTATGGCTCATTGTTATGACTCTCGCGTCGACCGCTTATGTTACTCTCATGTAGCCGTACAACATCGGTCTTACTCGTATTCTTGACACCCTGCTTTCAACAGAGCTCAAAACAACAGATCTCCAATCTCGGCAGATTACACAATTCATCCTCGATCTACCTTCATTACCCTCAAGCGAACTCTCGCGCTTACATACTCTATGTCAGCATCAGGCACAGTGAGTCAAGTTATCAATGATATAATCGCTCCACTAATTAGTGCGCAGCCTACAACTCGGCTTCACCACTCTACGAGATATCGTTCTCTTCCGAACAGTAAATCGTTCTACAGCCCTTGATCTTTTGCTCTCGCTCGCTACACATACTGAAAAACTCGTCCGCAACGCAGCCATCCTTACACTCAAGCGATGGGTTCCAGATCTACCTCCAATGGCAGAAACAGTGACTGATTTTGCCATACATCTACTCAACCGACTCGACACTACATTGAACGATGATATGGCAATAGACGACGAGGATGATATGAAGACCACTCCTCAGCCCGAACAAAAATGCGCAACCGTGCAAGACGGACAGGTCATCTCTGGTCTTGATCAACCAGCGACGGAGCAAGTTGTTACTCAACATATCGAATTACTGCTTGCTCTCAGCGTGAAGTCGCCTGAACTGCTGGATCGGTAAGTTCCGATTGATTTGAGCTTCTGAATAAGGCTGATGTCGCACCGCAGGCTTTTCGACACATATCCTCGCATGCAAAAAGAAACACAAACGCATATACAGAAGCTCATCACCATGCTTGTTAAATCTATGGGCGCGAAGAACGCTAAAATACTAGACCTTATACGAAATTCACCACCCGGAGCTGAAGATCTTGTCCTTCGAGTAATCGCTATTCTTACAGAAAAAGGGAAGACTGCGCCTCCTCTCGTTGCTCTGATCAAAGAAATGGCTCTAGAGCGAGATTTAAGCCCTCGTTACATGGTTGCGGTGATCTCGGAATTGGACAAGGTACGCAGCATAGCTCGTTGACAGACTTGACTGATAAGGGACTAACGTCGCGTACAGCCTGAGATAATCAGGATGCTGCCCAAGATCTTATCTCTTGCCACTGCCTCGCCAGCCGATAAAGCCTTAGTCAAGTCGGTCATCGAGAACATTCTATCTCAGCCTCAGCAGTTCGGCACTGTGTCGACAAATATACCCCGACCGCGATCTTCCGAGCTACTTAGCCCTGTTGAGTTCTTGATATTGCTGCATAACAATATCAAGGACACTGGCTTGGAACCGACGAAAGAAGGTAGGGTTTTGCTTCTAGATTGATCTATTGTACTGACGGTATGTGCAGTCATAAGCATGTGTCTGAGCATGCATGACCTTTTCCGGCCGGAAATTCTGGCAGCCTTCATGCAGCAAGTGATAGACGAGCCTGTTCTGCCTGCCTTGTTCCTGCGAACAGTACGTTGCATTTAGCGCAACATGTGGCACAGCTGATCTTGATATGTCTAACAGGTCATTCAAGCTGCCACTATGCACAAATCACTGCAGCCCTATGTTTCGTCGAATCTCCTATCCCGTCTAATCACGAAGAAAGTCTGGACAACGCCTAGCTTATGGGAAGGCTTCATTCGGTGCGCAAAGACGACCGCGCCGCATTCTTTTGGCACACTTCTCTCTCTGCCGAAAGATCAGCTTCGCGAAGTAGTTCAAAAACAACCCAATCTGCAACAACCTCTGCGCGAACACGTCATCCAGAGTGAGTTTGCTTCGCGAAGTATCCTTACCGCTCTTATAATATCACGCAGAGTTCGGCTCCAATAAGACACGGTTACACTCCTTACTTGAAGTTCTTGGGGGAGATGAGGGAATAGGGTCGCCTGCAGCGAGTAATGGTTCTCCTGTACCCTTTTGAAGCATAGCACTGTCAATCAAGCTACTACTTTGTATAGCACGAGAACCCAAGACTATAATCTGATTATTTACACTTTTTGACAAGCTCTACAAGCTCTTTCATATTTTCGCACCTGAGAGACACGTATCAGCGACGCTCTAGCAAGACTTTGTCGACTGACCAATCCCTACACGCAATGTTGACGATTCTTCAATCATGTAGTCTCCTGATTCCGGGAAGATCTGGGCAGCTGTACATCGCAAAAGGTTAGTACAGGTACTCGCGAGACAATTCAAGCGTACCTCCGCGATACAGATACTCCAACAGGAAAGTTCTGATTTCGTTCACTATACAATTCCATATCCGATTCTTGTACTCGAGCTTCTTCGATTGCACTGGGTTGTAGCTTGGTATAATATGAGTACAGTGATCTGCGGCGACTTCCAGCGCTTTTACTCGAGCATGCCATTTCTCGCCATGCCCGAGCGTTTGAGTTCCGCCGCTTTCTATTCGTAATATTCGCTGCAGTACAGGCTTCTCCAGTCCACGAAGCTGTTCAATGACGTAAGCTATGCAGGAAATATAAGAGGGAAAGCACTCACGTCGCATCGCTGTCGATACCCTAATCGCAGAGTCATCATATAAAAGCCTATTCCAGGTTGAGCGCCGCATCGGATATCGAGACATGATGACTCACCGTCCAATCCTTTCAGCTTATTTAGTAGAATCTGATCTCCCTCTTCAACATACGGCACATGTTGTCTTCGTATGCTCAAAAAAACAATGATCCGCGGTAAAACCAATATTCTTCTCGTCAGAGCAGTGAAAGAATGAGGTGCTCCTATACCACTGCCGAAATGATGAAAGAAGGAGAACATATCGACCTGGGCGCATTTTGAGCTACTCAAGCCGCCAAATTTCTTGGATCGCAACTCACTCGTGGTAATTTCAGCGGCTTTCCGTTCCCATCTTGCAGAGATAGACTTCTCGTCGGCCCGTTATCGACCATAAGCTTGACTCTTCTTCCATCATGGACTTGAGTTGTTGTTCTTGATAGGATACTTTCCAAATTATTTGAACGCATTCGTATAAGACTATCATGCGGATCTTCCTCATCGTGTGAATGTACCACTCGCAATATAGCAGGTTCTTCCAGTTCGTTGATATCCCCTAGATTAGGTGAATCCTTTTCTGTTAATTCTGCTGGATCGTCCTCTTTCGGGTGATAATGCTTAAAGACTTCATTCAAGAACAATCGATGATCTGCGTCGAATCTATTGAAAAGTGATAGTAGTGATAGTCAGGGACTTATTTTCCGTTACGAAATCTGTGCATCTTGACTCACTGATCTTCCAAGCTTTTAGCCCATGTCCAGAAACAAAGGAAAGCGGCCAAAACAACACTGAAAACCAAAGTGAACCAAGCGCCGTGCGGTACTTTTTGCAAAGAACTGGAGAAGAAGAGACCATCGATGAAACCAAAGAAGATGAAGAAGGCTAAAGGGATAAGGAACTGATAACCCTTGACCAAGTACATGACCAGACTGAGGAGTACTGTGGTGAGGAAGAGTGTACCAGAGACACAAAGGCCGTAGCTGTTAAAAGCAGGTGAGGACGATTAGGGATTGTTGGGATATCACACATACGCATTAGTTAGCGCTTGATCTGTTCCGTAAAAACTTGAGTTGCCGGTTCTACCAAATCCTCCAGCGACGCAAAGTGTACCAGCCATGAGACCGAAATTGATAACAGGCATGTAGATTTGCTGCAAGCAAGTAGTTAAGCGCAGTCTTATAGCAGTAATAGAAGTGCTAGACTTACAGCTCGTTTGCTTTCGCTTGTATGAATGATTTCAATTGGAGCTGCACGTAACAAATGATCAAAGAAAGTCGTCTGTCACGAGCTGGAACAACTAACGGAAACTTCGCAACCCGATCAGATGTTGGATCAGGGAGAAAGTAGCAGTAATACTATTTTTCGCTTTTCGTCAGCTTTGCTCTTCTTGAACACTTGAGTTATCAATACATACATGCCTTGACTAGCTACAACAGTAGCAGCCATACTGATGATCCAAACGACCCAAAACAATGCATTCCCTTTGGTTTGCGGGATGGATTCGTAGAAAATGTTGCCAACGATAGTATCGCTTTCCAAGGCGATCAAAGCCGCTCCTTGGCCCAAATAATTGAACGTTAGTGCCGGATAAACTAGAGCTCCGAATCCTAGTCTAATAGATGATTTGTCAAATTGACCCAAACTATTTGACTTTTAGATGAGCACCTCCATGCGCAAGACGGAGTAGAGTAAGATTTACCTAGCAAATAAGGATTCAACTCCAGTAACGCATAGTAATACACCTGCCAGATGAGAGATCGATTCATCCCTAGTGAACCATAAAACTGCTCTACTGGGATCGAAAGCTCTGAAGATCTGTGGATAAAGGGTGATGTTGTAAATTCCAATACCGAAAAGGAACAGCAACCAAAGAACAATGACGGGAGTGAAGATGAAGCTAAGTCGAGCGACACCAAGTCTTTGGACTGAGAAAAGAACAGCTAAGATGGCGATAGCAATACCCTTGATTTCTGGAATTGATAAATTGAGGCGAACATTCAGACCACCAACTGCTGATACTACGGAGACAGCTGCGAGTGGTTGGATCATCAGAAGTCGTTCGAAAGACTGATCAATGCAATTTACCTGGCGCAAGCAGACCATCTGCTATCATGAGTGCTGAAGCAAAGAGAGTGATGCCAGTACTGAGAGAACAAGTCAGCGCATGAACTATTGTATGGATCACAAACCTACATTGTGACTTTTGCCCAATGCCTCGAAATGTATGATCTGCAAGGTTTAGTCAATGAAGCTGTTCAACCATAACACAAAGCAGCCCACTGATTTTGAGGGAACAGAATAGTATACAGCGCAACTGGACCACCTCTGTACCGAGATTCAAAGGGAGAAAGGCTGCACAGGTGAAAGACTAACTCTCCAGATGAAGTTCCAAATTGCAACGCTATGAGTGCGGTCTTGACGATACCGACCAATAACAGAGCCCAGATGATAGCACTGATAGCACCCACTGATACCAAGTGATGAGCGATATTCCTTGATGCCCAATAAGATTTTGCTTGACTCACAAACATCTTCATCTGGCGGTTGAATTCTTTCGTCCAAGGTCGTAGGGAAGATAGCATTCAGCACATAAATAGGCGATGTTCTACAAGTCAACTGAGGATTGAGTTTCCGACAATGTAGTGACACTGCCACTAACCCTGTGCGGAATCGATCAGATCTGCATAGCAAGGCACATCTGAAGACTTACCGATATCTCCTGCAATACGCACAGATGCATGCATCAGTACTACCTCATTCAGGCCGACGCCTAACCTACCAAAGATCAAACCTGTTCATGCATAACATGTCAGTTTTAAAAAGGCTTATTTCCCCACAAAATGTATGCTGACCACAAGCTGTGAGGGCAGTGATGAAGAGCGAGTGCCGTTCATCTGATGACATCCGCCCGCTCTTTTTATGGCTACTGGTCGACGTTCTCTGCCAAGGCTGTATCGTCCAGGAGCTCGCGACCGGTGACCTGATTATTTTAGCTTCAACTGCTTCAACCATTTGCAGGGTGAAAAGACAGCTGCGATTGTAAAGAGATAGTCAAGTACAGACAAGCAACAGCCCGATGTTGAAAAAGCAAAGCAAGATAACAGCAAAATGTGTCGAAAACGTGTTGCTTCCAAGTGAACGTAACAACCTCTGCCATGGCTTCCTTGTCTTATGCCTACGCACGACCTGCTTTGCTCACAATCTTGGTCTCTCTGTAATCGACGCTTGCTTAACCGTTCCTGCAGTGCTTTTTGTTCTTTTGTTGGTATTTTCGCGTTTCATGTCCGATTTCTGCAAGGATGATCATCTTCAACGAGCATGCCCTCTACACTTTTGAGCGTCTTTCTCGCTTTCCTAGCAATAATTGGAACTTTGATACTCCGCTATTGGTCAACCTACAAGCGCTTTCGACATGGATTATCTCAAATGCAATTAATGGCCAGCGATGCAGATGCTTATTACCAAGATCATGAATCTCATCCGTTCTTTCATTTACCTATGCCTATCATGCCATCCCAAACTTTCATTGTATCACCTAGCTTGATCAAGAAGTATTACGCTACACCTACTTTGGATTATATTCATATCAAAAGAGAATTGGATATTTCAGTTTTCAGAATGCCTAGAGATTGTTTACCTACTTCTGGAACAAGAAGTCAAACGATGACTATGATTGAACATATGTTTCATTCAGAATTAGCGCCAGTGAGATTGGAGGAAGTGATGCATCGATTCACCGAGGAAATCTATAAACATGTTAGAGTTCTGCAAGAGGAAGTAGGTGATCAAGGGAAAGAGATACCAATCAATCAAAGGTTTTACGAAATCATGCTGTTGTCAGCTGTGACTTCTTTCTTTGGCGTGAGTTCATCCAACAATCATAGTCCCTTCCTCAGCTGACTGATCTTTGTCAGACCAACTTTCCTTCACCTCTTGTCCTGCCTCATCTTCGTCATATGGCAGCACACCTAGCAGCAGCTGTAGTTCCAGGTCAATTACCTTGGCCATTATCTAGTCTAGCTACCTATCTACTAGGAACAGAAGGTCAAGACGCTTTTGAACGAGTGGCCATTATATGCGAAGATTGGTTGAACGAATTTGGAACTTCTCATGCTTCGGAATTGGTCATTAGAACAGAAGCAATGGCTAGAGCTAGTGGATGGACTAAGAGAGAAATTGGTATCATGATGGGAATGCTTATGGTCACTCTGGTCGGTGCGTTTTTTGCCTTCCTCCTTTCGCGTAGTACAGAATCTGACGATACATGATTCAATTATAGCCAATTCATCGGACGCAGCAGGGTGGATTCTTCTTACTCTTCTTCAATCACCAGTCCTATTACAAACGATTCAATCCGAAATATCTTCCTTACCTTCGTCAGAAGAAAACCCTCTTCGACCCTATTTATCTGCTTCTAACCTCTCACACTATTGTCCTTACCTAACTTCTTCAATTCAAGAAACACTTCGACTCTTCACTTCAGTCTTATCCGCTCGAATAGCATTACAAGATACCACTCTCACATCCTCTAATTCAACCGTTTTCATTCCCAAAAACACTCGAGTCATTGTACCTACTCGAGCAATGCACGTTGATAAAACAATATGGGGAGAAGATGCTGCTTCTTGGAAAGGTGATCGTTTCTACGGTGAAGAAGGGAAAAAGAAGATAAGGGAAATAGCTCCTTGGGGTGGAGGAAGTTCAGCTTGCTCTGGTAGACATTTCGCCAATGTGGAATTGGCTTCGATTGCTGTTATTTTCTTGTCGGAATTGGATTTTCAACTAGAGGGAATGAAGTGTATAGGAACTGATGGGAAAGAAGTCGAAAGTCAATACTTTGGGATCATCGATTTAGATGGGAAGAAGCATGAGGGGAAATGGCCTGGTGCAAGAACGGATCCTCAAGCTGTCCAGTCTGGTGTTTTCAGAGCGGGTGCACAAATGGTCATACGAATCAAAAAGAGAAGTGAATCTGGACTGAAACTATGAAGAGATAAATGCATGGTATTACAAACAGGTAGACTAGAAATTGAGCCACTTTGCCCCGACTATCTCAGCGATGCGTTTCTGACATGTGGTCAATGCAATATCAGCAGGCAGAGGAGCCGTCATCCAACCGTTCAGAAGGTTTCTTGCTTGCTCCACGTTCAACGCTATAATGGCTGCATCATTGGTGATGTTGCCATAGTCCTTCCAAGAAATGCATAAGCATTGATCAGTTTTCACTGTGCTATAGGTAGAACGCACCGGATACACTTCAGACGGTAATCTACCATCGAGGAAAGGAACCTCCTTGTAAGGATTACAGGTTCCATCGCCCTTCCTGCGATTCTCATCCTGAACTTCAAGATCAGCCCAGATCAGCATGTGCGAGGCATGACTTTCAGATACCAGTCGACGGTGTACATGCTGCATGTCTTTCTGCAAGGTGGCCAATTCTCCCTGCAGCTCGTCTACAGCTGCTTCCAAGGTTTCAACTTTTGTTTCCAAGGTTTCGACTTTCGCGGTGAGGGAAGCAGTTGCGGCATTGACGGCAGCATCAATAACAGCCTGCAAGTCAACTGCAGCTTGATTTGCGTTAGCTGTCCCATTGTTAACTCGTTAAAGCTTGTACCATAGTGGATGCATCAACGTTGAACTCACCCTGACTAAGGACAGCATTTTCATAAAGGTGAACAGCGACCAAATCCTGATCCCCGAATTGTCCAACTACAGCAAGTCTCGATTATGAGCATTTGTGAACAATGACATGGAAATGGTAACGTATTTAACATTACAGTATGACGGTATTGGATTGCTTGCAACACGTCGTCAAAAGTTGGTGGACAAGCTGGACGCGGGGGACGAGGAAGATTTCCAACCTGGACTACTTGTTCGATTTGTATCATTGTCACGTTGTTGCAAAACAACAAAAGCGATAGCGGAAAGTCAACTTACGAGACAAAGGCAGAAGGAGAAGCTGGTGGTCGCAGTGAAACCTCTTTTGTAACAACACTTCGTTGCAAATAAGATATATAATGTTTTTCGTTACGTACAGATGATAATGACAAATGCTAAAAATACTAAATCACAAAAAGGATCAGTTCCGCTATGCTATCGTTAGTCGTTAAAATAGACTCTTATAGGACAAGAATGCTGGACAATGTTTTTGCTGTACATATAGAATGCGAATGCGAATGATGATATAACGACTATTTGCTGCTTGCTGCTGCTGCTGCGGTTGGATGATGTTGCATGAATAGCTTCTTCTTCTTCTTCTTATACAGTTAACTTCTCCGTTGATGAACTCGAGAAAGCTTCCTCTGATGCCAGCATCAAATCGTATTCTCTTGCTCTACCGGACAAAGCATTTGACCAATTAAGGGAAACACCAACGAGAACCAAAGCGACTGAAAAGGTAAGAACAGCTGCATTGAAAGCTGGAGGCCATTCGGAGTGTTCTCCAGTTACCCATCCAGCGAAAAGTGAACCAATACTGATGGAATATCAGTTGGATTATTTGAGAAGAGGAAGAGCCTGAGCTAACGCTGGAGAGGTACACGACACAGCAACGAGAGCCCGCTTGTCTTTCGGTACAAATGGAATGCGACCCATTTTTAGTTCGGTGTAAGCAGTAAAGTTGGGCAAGGAGATGCACATCTACATATACAGAGTGAGTTCAAGAACCCAGTATAGAGAGGTGTGGACTGCTTACCAGAGAAGTACCAGCCATCAAAGGTAAAAACGACAAGCGAATGTGAGACAGAGTTGCAGTCTGAACCAAATAAGCATTGATAGCGTATCCAAGTCCTGAATCAAGACTCTATCAGCTAGATCGTAGCTCTCATCTTTGTCAGACTGACCGATTAACAATGCTCCTGAAATGGAAACAGCCTTTAAAGCCAATCCTCTTTTTCTGTTAACGCTTGAAACGCAAGACCCAAAACCAATAGCAGCAGCAACGCAACCAATGAGACCTAATCCAGCCAAGACCGATCCGCTGAGATCAAAGAAAAGCGCGTCATTAAGAATGTCTCTTCCAAATTTCTCAGTTAGAGCTCACACTATCAAAGTCGTCTTCTTGTGAGTATAATGACCAGTAATAGCCTGACTACATCCGAAGCCCAGAATTAATTTCCCTCTGCACGAGTTCGATCAGCTAAGAAGCCCAGACAAAGGGGGAGAGAAAATGAATGACAACTCACAAGCAAGCAGCTAAGTAATACATTGGCACATGCCATGAAGTCCTATCTTTTGAAGCACGGTAAAGGAGTGCCAATTTCCTCTGTTCGGCGCAAAGGAGTTGTTTGGGTTGATGAGAGTCTTTAGAAAGAGATGGCAAGCCAACAAAGGTTTCTTCTGAATCAGTAGAGATATCTGCTACATGTTCTTCTTCTTCTGATGTAGTACTTGAGAGGCTGCAAGTAGATTGGGATAGAACGTTGGCGCTGGTTGAAGCTACTCTTGAAATAGTCATTGTTTCGATGTGTCGATGGACGGAATGGGGGATGATGGTGAGTAAAGGACAGTGCAGAAGTTGGATCAGTAATTGAGAATGGATTCGAATGATAGCAAAGCGGTCAAAGGGAAACGTTTCGCTTAGAATCTGAGCTTTGTTGTGAGCCCCTGTTCAGAGCTTGGCGTTATCCATAAAGATGGTGAGGGCAAGAGCAAGTCCCAAGAGACGCTTGAGTTAGATGCTTGGCCCTTGTTGTGTTGAAGAAGTCAGCACACCAGCTGGTTGAGATCGGAATACCTGCAAAAACAGATGGACATCAATGCCAAGGTAGATTTTACTCGCCTGCGATGTCTCAGCGAGTCGACATGGAGCACTGTAAAGACCACTGTCTTCCAATGCACAAGGTATAATACTATGCTGATGCCGTGAAGGTACAAAACGATTGCTTGCGAAATAACTTCCGACCCCCCGCTCGCTGATCCCTTGCTCCGATCTGCAGACTACGCCAATGGTTTGAATGATAAGACTTCTTCGTAGAGCAACTGCTTGAGCTCCTCCTTGGTAATTTCATCCTTCAAATCTGGGCAGAGACATTTTGATCAGCTTCCGCTCCTGTTTTCCGCTTTAAGCTTAATGACTTACGATCGAAGGCAAAGAAGTCAGCAGGTAAAGGAGCAGCAGTCGGCTCGTCATCTGCATCGTGATACGCGGCAAGGTAAGGGTGAGCCAAAGCATCTTCAACCGTAATTCGCTTGCGTGGATCGAATGTTAGAGTACGAGTGAGGAAATCGACTGCTAAAGCGGTAGCATTAGGGAAGAGAGTAGCGAAAGAGCGCTTCTTCTTGAAAGGCATGGCTGTGGCCACAAGTACACACTTAGCACAGAATGTGTTGACGTCGCCCTATACTCACCTCGAACATAATCACGAGAGCGGCGAGAGTTGATGTTCTGTGAGGCATAGAAGAAATCTTAGCAGATGGTCGTCTGCTGTATTCCTTATGTACTCACGTAAAACTCGTCCAACTGATACAAAATTGCCATCAGCCAGAGTAATCGCGAATACAACGAGATGCTCACAGTAGGTGTACCAAGCACATCCAGGATCAACTGAAGCTGATTATGATAGTCTCGTCCCTGATCTTTCAATCAGTGGCTGCTTCTGCGCTTGAGACTGATTTGCCTACAGGGAAAAGTGGTCGACCAGAGAGCATTTCCGCTAAGATACAGCCCACAGACCAAATATCGATAGCTTTAGTGTACTGCTTGAAGGTGACTGTCAGTCAAAAACAATCCGCGATCAGACTTCGAAGATCGAACAAGGTATCGCAATAACTCACGCATGATCTCCGGTGCTCTGTACCATCGAGTTGCAACATATTCAGTCATGAAGTTCGTTTCCTTCTCAGCCCTGTAAGCCGGATATTTCAAGAAATAAGCAAACGCTTAATTGCAATGATCTCGGACTTACGTAGTGATGGAGCGAGCCAAACCGAAATCGCACACTTTGAGATCACAATTGCTGTTGAGCAGTAAATTAGATGGTTTGAGATCTCGATGGATGACGTCTGCTGAATGTAAAGCTTTCAAAGCTCTTAGTGTTTGGTAGATGAAGTACTGGGAGTGATCGTCTAAATAAAGATTAGCCTCAGTGTGCAAGCAGACGACGAATAGACTTACCTGACAGGTCTTGAGATCGCACTACTCGATGAAGATCCGTTTCCATAAGTTCTTGAATCAAATAGACCTCCTTGAAGCTTTCTAAACTTGTCGGTTTGATAATATCGACAATAGAAATGATCTGCCAAGGGCTAAGCGGATATAGCTTCCTAAATCAATGCTTACTTACGTTCTCCGATACATTCTGCTCCTGAAAGTACTTCAACAGCTTGAGTTCTCGAAGTGTTCGTAAGGCAAACATGGTGCTATAAATACGATGAGCTTCTTGCTCTCATAGTGAGGTAGATGATAGATGCTTACTGACTGTAAATCCAGGAGGATACTGTATGAGCAGCAACCTCATACAGTTCTCATCGAACTCACTCAAACGGTGCAATCTTTTTAATGGCAACTTTCTGACCCGAAGGCCTGTGGATAGCTGATCCAACGATACCGTAAGCTCCCTGTTGATATAATCAGCAACGGCTGAGGGCTTGAAGGGATGCGAACCGACCTCGCCTATTACACTTTGGAAATCGATCAGATGAGGTAGTATGGAGCTAAAGTTTGAGCTTACTCTTGCACAAGGTATTTGCTATAGTATGATGTAAGCCTGAATTGAGCGGAGCATGGGTAAAGCTCACGATCCGACATTAAACCTATGATGTCGGAGCTCGAGAATCAGCTTAAGGACTTTGCGCGAATGAGTGCAAGGACTGACCTGACACGACGCGGTTCAGATGAAGACTTTGATGTACTGGCAGCTGGCTTCTCTGTAGTCTCTGGTTCACCCATTGTTTTGAATTTGCTTGAGAAGGTAGAAGAGAAGCAGGGCAGTGACAAGCGTTAAGTAGGCTAGAGAAAGGAGTGTAGAGGTGCAAGTGTGCGTTTGGGAGATAAGAGTTGGAAGCAAAGGACAAAGTGCTCGCAACACAAAAGCAAGACCCTTGTGTGCTATGACCCTGTTTTGGGGGCAAAGAGTGAAAGAAAGGAAGACTTTGCCTTTTGGCAGCCGATAAGTAGCGAGTTACTGATAAGACAGAGGGGTTGAAGAAGAGCAAGCAAAGAGCGAGAGAAGACTTTATAGCCGTGTTTGCATTTGCATTTGTTTCACAGCGCGAACATCCGCGAATCAGACGAGGTGCGAGCGCAATACATTACACGCGTCCGTTTCGTGCGCACGGCAATAGCACGACGACAGTGATGCATGAAAGATAGTAGAATAGCGAGCTGGCAAGATTTGACGCGTTCTCACTCTCTGTCGGATTTTCCACATGCTGCTCTTTCTCTTGCTTTCTCGTACTGCTCGTCTTGTTTCTTCCTAAGTCGTGTATCCAGCGACGAATTGACTGGTGACCTGAGTGGTGTATAGCGATCAAGCTCATGTGTCTCTCTCTTATCTCGTTTGCATGATTCCGTTATGACTGAAGTACGCAAGAAGTACGATGCTTCTACACCATTTGAAGATCTAGTCGAATATTCTTTACCTGTCTTGCCTGTTTTGCAGACACAAATTGTCAAACTCGATGAGAAGCGGAAGTCGAAATTGCGATTTTGGACTTGGCACAAGAATTTGACTGTGCTAGGGAGAGCTACACTGTTGATGGCTTTAGAAATCGTACGTTTGATCCTTGTTGCGAACTGTATACACTCAGTGGTAGCACAGGCAGCGAACGGGATCATTTGGATAGCTTCACTGATCACTTTCCTGCCTCATCGAGAAAAGCGCAATGTACTATCGTTGGCGCTTGTAGCTTGGACGCTTGGCTTGAGGCATGCTTTGGGTGAGTTCTGCTCGTCGGCGAAGGAAAGAGGCTAACTCGAGGGCAGATGCTGATCAGTACGCTTCGATCAGCTGCTATTGAAGTACGCTGACAAATGAAGCAGTATCTGCGCTATAGACAAGTATGTTTTGTTCTGCTGCCGGCGCGACTGGTGCTGATGTGCAACGGAATCTACAGCTCAATTCGGCGATTGATAAGTTTAGGGTAAGCGTCCCCATGTATCAGTAAGACGTAATTTGATAGGCGGACAGACAAGTTCCCGTCACAGTGGGATCGTATTTTAGTCTTGGTCATTCAACGGTAGTCATCTGCGCAACTCTAGCTATCATCATCAGCGCTTCAGTAGCCAACAAGCTAGACAAATTCCAAAACATTGGCGGCTATATAGGAGTATCAATCTCTTCCGCTTTCCTTCTTCTCGTAGCAGCAATAAACAGCGTCATTCTCTATCGAACTATTCAAGCTCGCAAACGGTTCAAAGATCAAGCTCTGTCACCTGAAGAAATGGTTACAGCTCAAGAAGAAATAGCGACCAATACCTGTCTTTCTCGATTAGCCAAACCACTCTTCAAAATGATTGACGCGCCTTGGAAACTTTACCCTCTAGGACTAGTCTTTGGTCTAGGTTTCGATACAGCAAGCTCTGTTCTACTTTTATCTCTGTCAGCAATAGCAAGCGCTTCGCTTTCGGATCATCCTGGAGAACTCATACTCTTGCCGCTCCTATTCACTGCAGGCATGACAGCCATCGATTCTTTAGATGGTTGTATTATGACCCTGGCCTACTGTAAAGGAGCGGATGCGATCAAAGAAGAGGAGAAGGGCTGGAAGAGATTGAAGTTCTACAAAGATGTGGAGGGAGATGGAGATGGAGATGAAGAGAGGGCTCAACTAATGAAGAATAAAATGGCGACTTTCAGCGACCTGAGTATAGTAAGCACTTCGTATTCTGATCTAGCTGAGCTAATGTCAGGAAGCAGGTGTTGACTATCTTATCAATCGCTGTTGCATTTGCTGTTTCATTCATTCAGCTCATGTCTGTTGCTGCGGAACAGTTGAATGGAACAGAGCGACCGGGATTAGGTAAGGCTTGCTTTTCGATTACTTATTGATGCTAAGCTGTTTTGTAGAGGGGAGATGGTGGAGATTTTGGGTGGGAATAAACGATGGAGGTTGGTTAGGTATTGTGGTTGTATGTGTTATGGCATTAGTGATAATAGGTGCATCGGTAATATGGTATATCAAGAAACGAAAGCAGAAGAGAGAAGAACAATAGAATTGCATTGCATCAAATCTGCATGGTTTGCATACTATCCCATGTCGTTTTACCGACTTCTCGTTTGATCGTATCGGACCATCGAGTATTCTTGCTGGCTGCTCCGCGCAGATGATAAGCGCAGAAGGTCCACAAGGCTGGATTGCGCTTCTCTGTGACTTTCTGTTGGACCACCGCTGCCAAGTAAGAGCCGAGCATAGTATCGTTCTCTTCTATTGGCATCTCTGACAGGGTAATATCGACCGGAAAAGGTGTTTCGATAGTTCTCAGCAGGTGTTCATGATCGACGAAAAGCAAGCGACGGAAATCGAGTGGAAAATCTTTGGTATTCAGGACTGGCGGAAGCAGAAGTGCGCTGAAAACTGGATGACCTAACGACGTTGAATCGTACAGACCCAGGAAATCAGCGTATAGTTGATAAAATTGAGGTGTATTCATCGGATCGTTGTCTTTCCTTGTTGGCAAGTTATTACAGAGATCAAGCAGATGTGCAGAATACTTCGTCAGCACCGGATCTCTGAACACTGCTTCTTCTGACGAGACCATTCGAGCATCCACTTGTTCCAGCAAGAAAATGTTCATGAGCTGCAGTCGAACTTGATTTGCAGATGGCAGTGCTTGGAGGTAGAATGTCTTCTGCTTCCCGGCTGATGCAATAGATCAGGAGAGCCGTCTCATCTCACTCAAAACACAACTCACCTTCTGACAGCTTTTCAATGATAAGCAATAACGTCCGTAAACCAGCTACTACGATTTCCACCTCGCCGAAGTTCCATGTTTCTGGTAGTGTGCGCAAGACTTTAGATTGAGCTGAATGTAGGAGTTCGTACAGCGGAAGACTGAGTGGCCAAGCTGGAGAAGAAGATTTGACGTTTGTTTTCAGTGATTCTATCTTACCTATTTCGGCAGGGGTTGAGATATAGCTTGCTGATGTGGATGTTGGGAAAGTTACAAAAGGAGTCAATATTTGAGCAATAGGTAACTGATTTGGCAGAGCAGGGAACAAATCGTTGAGAAGTTCCGATACCAATTTGCACGTGGAGGTAGTTTCGCATGACCCAGCAATGCTGACGATAAACAGCTTCGCACTAATTTGATCAGGAAGGTAAGGAAGAAGACAGATCATCAGGGCAATCGATAGGGTTGTGATGGGTGTAGGCAAATTTTCAGCTTGATGTTCAAAGACATTCATCGCCATTGCCGTGTCCAACGGTTGCACGCCAAAGGCTTGACCAAAACTGAGATAGGCTAACAGGTCTTCTTCTCCGCCTTGCCCAGCCAACACCCTTTGCGCCAGCTTCTCGGTTTCTTGCGCAAGATCCAAATGTTGTGGCAGCTCGCAAAGCACGCCATAAGAAGCGCAACCCTTCTTCCACGCACTTAAACACAGCATACACTCTCTTCTCAAGTCTCCTTTCGTCTCAGGTAGCATGTCCAGTACTTTTTCTCCCCATTCGCTCATTTGGGTCCAAGAGATCGCATGATCCGGTGTAGTATCATGCGGAGCCATTGAAGCGTTTATCCAATTCCTTGTCAATCGGACCCAAGAGATAGCTATATCTTCTTCTTCTTCTTTTGAGGTGAAAGAATGCGAAAGATAAGTCGCCCAGGTTGATGCTAAAGTAGAACGATATTGACATGCTAAACCATATTTAGCCAAATCGGCTAATAGATTACAAGTCTTGCTTGTTAGATCCAAGGCGAGGAAGTAATATGAAGTTGAAGATAAAGTCCAGTATGGGATAGCTAAGAAACGGGAAAAGACTTGTAGACTCCCGGATTCGATGATTGTTTGAGCTGTAGATCTTGAGTGATGTACTAAAAGAGATAAGACGTCTATAATGTGCGGAAGAGGTAGTGAAGATTCATCCGAAGAAGGAGGCCAGGAAGTAATCAGGCAGAGTTGTTGCAATCTTTCTATCAGAAGGATATGTTCTGCCAGCTTATCGAGATCTGGGACATGCTTGAGGATAGTACATATGGATGCTAGATCAGACCTTGTCGATTGATCGGCTTCAAGCAGATTTGCCAGAGTCAAGAAAATGCCCGGTTTCAAATCTTGTAAAGTATGACTGAAGGTTGGTAAGAGAGAAGAGGCTGTAGCTGCTAGATTGATAGCAGCCGAACGTGTTGATCTATGCGGACTGGCCATAAGCATCGAAACGACTTCCGCTAATTCTGTTGATATAGATTGAACTTCCTTCAACGAGGAATGTTTGGAGATGATCTCTTGAAGTAGTCGAAGAGCATATGAACGTTGCTGGGAGACTGACGAGCGGCTCATATTGAGAAGTGAAACAAGAGAGTAAGATCCAGCTTCCCTGGCGTTAAGGTGACCACTAGAAGTCTCTAGGCTGCTCCCGCCTGTTGTCAGATTACCTCGAGAGTCGAAAGATGGTCCAGAAGATTCAGGGTCGTGAGAATGAGAGTGTTCGTTCGACTGGGCATTTTGGCCTATCCATTTCACAGTCAACAGATAGCAAAAGATGACTACTAGCGAGCTTGCCTATAGTATCCTCTTCTTTTCCTTTACCTTTCGCCTTTCGTCTGCTCATCAAGAAAGCCAAGGTCTTTTCATCCAACATTTCTTTGATTTCCCTCTGCTGTTCCTCAATCTCTTGAGGTGACATCTGGGCTAGTCTTTCATCATTCTCTTGACCAAAATTATCCCCAGAGGACGCTTCCAAATCTCCGCTCCGAGCAGATGTCGATGGATGCGATGCAGGTTCAGGCGAAGTAGCTCTCTTTTTCGGTAAAGGGAATCCAGTAGCTTGCAAAGTAGATACCACAGGTCCAAGAGGTGCATGCGTAACAGATTCACGCTCTTGTATATCACCCATCAAACCAGCTATAGTTTTCGCCTTCCGCGGTTCTTTAAGCTGTTGCCTTTCGAAATCTACAGAAAAGGACTTTGTTCCACTTTCTCCTCCTCCTTGATCTAGACGCTTGCTTTCCATTTGTAGAGCGAACTTGGATTTGGGTTTCATTGGCATTGAACTTGTTCGAGTAACTTTGACACTTGGGTTGGACGCAAAAGCATCTTTCCAGACTTGCTCAGTTTCCAAATCATCTTCCCAGCGTTCCATACTGTGATATACAGCTTCTGGTATGCCTGCAAAGGTATATTCAACGGTAGTTGCTGAACAAGCTGTCCAGAGTGAAATGGAGTCTGGCACTGCATGAGGCGAGAAGTGCCGGAAGACTATGCATAACAGCTCTACAACAGTATAAGGTATCTTCTTCTTCTTTCCCAAATCGACCTAAGTCTCCAATTTCACATTTCATTCGCTTTGAACAAGAGAAAAAATTTAGAAACAATTGCACCAAGCTACCGCAAAGGCATGATAAGGAGAAGGAAATCAACGAGAGAAAGAAGAAGCATGATTGAGCCAACATTAATTGCACAGCGATATATCAGTGAGAGAAGAGTACATTATATACATGGAGCGAGACCGGTGTCGCTTATCGCTATTTACTGGACATCTTGTATTGCTGTGAGATGGTTCGTATCCCGCATCAGAGACATTCTGAGGCAGAGCAACTGACCACTCACCGATTTGTTTTGCAGAATTGTCACTCCGCATTGCGAACAAATACCGTCCTTATAGGCGCACTGTACGCCCCAGCGAACTGTAAGCATGAATCATGCTATAGATCTCCAGACGCACCGATTGACAATACTAAACAAGCAGACATGAGCGAAAGCACCTGTATCGAAAGAGCTTTCTCACCTTCGCTCCCGGTTTTGCGACTTTGCTCTTGCCTGTATGATAGATCAGACGAGTCCCACTTCGGGATAGTGGCTAGCTTACACTTCTTACACGAAGACACAGCACCATCTGCAAATGTGCCAGAAGATGAACCTTCGCCTTTATCGTCTCGCTTGTTTTTCGCTTTCGCTTTCATATCCGGTACCATGTAAGGCATCATCTTCCTACAGGTACAGCAAGGGAATAATGTTATCTTGGATTATCGCGACCTTGATAACAATGAACATACATTTTCCTGTTAAGCAGTATAAGTACAGCCTTATGAGAGATGATATTATACGACGCACCGTTTAGATGACAGTAGCTTGTTCTCGCCAATCTTCCTAGATCCAACATCTGATCGGTCGTCGGCACCTTGCATGCAATTCATGAGATCATGACCAATCCCAAAGGGAAAGCAGCTCACCCTTCCCTATAGGTTTCCAGACATCCCTATACAAACGTCCTGCAAAGTTAGCCGAAATCAAAAGGAATGAGAATTGGACAAACGTCGCTGCCAGGCCAATTCCAAGACTTCGTTCTTTAGCTTCACACCTGCTCAAGAGTTCATAAATCTCCAGTCTTTGAATGAGAGAAGAAGGAGAAGGGAGCTCAACTTGGCACAGACCATTTATTCGAGTTGCTTGTTCGCTGACAACCGATTTCCGCACTATTGCAAGTATGGATGTAGATATGCCACTAGTCGTGGACAATGGAACGGGATACGTGAAAGCAGGCTGGGTGCGTAAAGCAATGAAATAAGGGCGAGCTGGGGAGACGAGCTGATGATTGACAATTACACACAGGCCGGTGCTAGTGAGTCTCTTCGCTCTGCTTTGGCTGTCTGGACAGTATTCGCTAATAACACGGCACACAATAGACTTCCCTGAACATAGTTTCCCTTCTATTATCGGTCGACCTATCTTACGAGCTGAAGAACGCGGCTCAGCATTGCCTTCTGGTGCAGAGATCAAGGATATCATGTTCGTCTACTGTTCAGCTTGGTGCACTCACTGTGCTCAATCAGAGTGGTGGAGAACAGGGTTGGAGATCTAGCTTCGGAATACAGGAATTACTTGCAAGTCACTCAACCGCTCGAGCATGGCATAGTAAGGAATTGGGAAGATATGGTCAGTACTCTCACTATACTTCTCTACTTCCCTTCTATTACTGAATCAAAGCTCATGTTATTTGTTCGAATGAACAGCGCCATCTTTGGGATTACACCTTTGACGAAAAGCTCAAAGTCCGAACTGAAGGTCGCAAGATCTTGCTTACTGAACCGCCAATGAATCCAACAAAGAACAGAGAGAAAATGTGCGAAATCATGTTTGAGGAGTACAAGTTTGGAGGTGTCTATGTTGCAGTACAAGCTGTTTTAACTTTATACGCGCAAGGTCTGTTCCGAAGTCCTCCAGCAAGACAGGTTACTAAGACGAGTAAGGGTCCGACAGGCCTTCAAACTGGTGTGGTAGTCGATTCAGGTGATGGTGTAACCCATATCGTTCCAGTCTATGATGGCTTCTCTTTACCACACTTGATAAGAAGATTGGATGTAGCTGGAAGAGATGTGACTCGCTACTTGATCAAGTTGCTGCTTATGCGCGGTTATGCTTTCAACCGAACGGCGGATTTTGAAACTGTTAGACAGATCAAGGAGAAGCTTTGCTATATGTCGTAAGTCTACATTCTACTGTCTCAGATCGTACTGAAGCCATTCATGATCGTAAAGATATGACATTGAGCTCGATAAAAGGCTAGCGGAAGAAACCACTGCTTTGGTCGAAAATTACACAGTTCGTCACAAAGAGATCTACCCTGCAAAGTGCTTTTGCTGAGTAGTTCTCTTTCACGAACAGCTCCCGGATGGTCGAGTCATCAAAGTTGGCTCAGAACGATTCGAAGCTCCTGAATGTCTATTCCAACCTGCTCTAGTAGATGTAGAACAACCAGGTTGTGCAGAAATGCTCTTCAACACTATTCAAGCAGCTCCAGTAGATGTCCGATCCGATTTGTACAAGAACGTAGTCCTTTCTGGTGGAAGCAGTATGTATGCTGGATTACCATCTAGGCTGGAAAAGGAGATCAAGCAGCTGTACTTGACTAAAGTACTGCATGGGAACCCGGACCGATTGAATGTGAGCTCTAAAGTCACTTAGTGTTTTTAAGCTGAGCGGTATGGTGAACAGAAATTCGAACTGAGGATCAAAGATCCGCCAAGGAGGAAGCATATGTCAGTACTTAAACATGTAAAGACTGTGAAGACTGAGTCCGATACTGATATGCTATGTTCTGCAGGGTCTTCTTGGGCGGAGCTGTTTTGGCCGATATCATGAAAGACCGAGAATCGTTCTGGGTTTCGAAAGCAGAATGGGAAGAGCAGGGTACACGAGCACTCGCAAAACTAGGGCGGTCAGAGTAGGTAAATGTCAGGACAGTAAAAGATTGTACAAATGCATCAGTGGACCCAAAAAAAGCTATACAACCATGAGACCTTAAAAAGTGTGCCTATTTACAAAGGGAATGTTATTAGATCCTAATCAAAGTCGTCATCAAGATCAATTTGGTCTTCGGCAGCTTGTCCGCGCATCAATTTCTCGAACTCGTTCTCTTCTTCATCTGCAGGTGCAGGAGCTGTTTCTTCATCGTCATCGGACTCATCCAATGGACCAGCAGCTTCTTCAACTCCCATAGTCTCCTCTTCATCGTCTTCAGGTAGCTCTTCTTCTGGCTGTTCCTCTTCCTCCTCGACTTCTTCGGTGACTGGCACCATTCTGGCAGTAGAATCGAACTCGCTGGCAGGCGAAGCATCCCTGTCCATTTCGAAGAAGCGCTCAGCACCAGTGTGACTGCTTGCTTCGGTTCCGTCCAGTTTGCCTTTATCGTTCTCGTCCATGGTGAACAATGAGTCGAGAACGGCATAATTGAGCTTCTTTGAGACTTTCTTCTTCTTGAGCAGTTCAGTAGCAGCTTCAGTTGCTGTGGCGCCTTTTGCTGTGGTGGAATCTCGAGGCTTGTTGCGCTTGCGCTGTGAGAGATGAATTAGCTGCAACTTATTCGATCGGCGGCAGACAGCACTTACAGTGCGAGGCTTCTTTCGTACTCCATCTTCATCCTCGGCTAAGCGTTGTTTGGCTAGACAGAACATTGTCAGCGACTCGGATAATAGCTCTTCGCTTGTACTCACCGGCAATGTGTTCAAGATACTCTTTGTTCATCTCCATCCACAATCGCTCTTTCTCTTTCGACTCCTCTTCAGTCAATATGAAAGCATCCAGCTCTTCTTCGTCCAAATTATCAAGTCTGTTTTCTTCGGCAAATTCTGCTCTTTTGCGCTCGTGCTCCTGGACTTCAGCCTCGATTGCAAGAGCATGCTTCGTGTGCATGTGCTCCTCAATCTCTTCCTCGATAGCAGGGTCAACAACATCTCGTTCGTAAGCTGCAACAACTGGATCGACCGGTTCAGGAGTTGGAAGTTTTTTCTTTGGTCTGCCTCTTCCCTTTTTCTTAGTAGCAGGTTCGCCCAATGTTTCTGGATCGATCAAATCGTCGTTATTGATACCAAGATCGCCCAAAGGAATGCCTTCAAGGAGCTGTTCTGTGGTTTTGCTGCTTTGATCTGCCACAGCGTGAATAGCAGCCTCGTCATCATCGTCCAATGCGGCTCCCTCTTCTTCTTCCTCATCATCTTCGTCTTCTTCATCTTCGCCGTGCTTTCGTTTTTTGCCCTTCTTCTTTTTGGCTTTATCTTTCTTCAAGCTTTCAAGATAAGCGGGAGGATCAACAGCTTCATCTAGCCAGACTGAACGAAAGTCTTGAACAGACAATTGTGAAGTAGGCGTCTTCTTGAACTCGTTCAATCGTTTCTTGATGGTAATATCAGCGATTTTGACCACTTGAACGATTTCTTCGACACTTCTTCTGAAATTGTTCATACGTGCAGCAAGAAGGCAGCAAGCACCACAAATTCCAGCTGGACGTCTACCAGTGTTCATCCAATCACGATCGAAGCGCTGAACCAGACGAACAGCATCTTGAGCGACTTTCTGAGTTTCATCGCCGAAATCAAGCAGTTGAGTGAAGCGAGTGATGTACAGAGATGGGTCAATAGCTGGGATGGCAGCGTTCTGACCACACAATTTGACTAATTTGAGGTAAGTAGAACCGAGAACAAAGACATTGACCTGTACAAAACCTCAGACTTAGTACTTACCGACGGTACCAGACGTCTTAATCCTTACCTGCAACTGATCGCTGAAATCGATCAACATATGTGTTGTCTTCTCCATCCGACAAGCGATATAGGCACATGCAGCCGCGACATAAACAACTCTTCTTCCCTTGACGAACCCGTTTGCAATAGCGAGATTGTACCAACGAGACGCCGTGTCGATAATACGATCGGATAAGCCAAGCGCATTGCCTAAGCGTGAGATCTCGCGTTTGCCTTGTGCGACGCTCAGCTCAATATTTGCGATAACTGAAGAGAAAGCTTACCGTTGATTCTGGCTTGGTCAGCACTTTCCATGCCATTAGATCGCATACCACCAGGGCCAATAGTCCTTGCTCCAGCTGCGTAGCATTTATTGGTCAGGTGTTCGAGTGTGTCAACAGAAAGACTCACTTGATCCAGCAGCAACATGAGAGCCTTGTACGATAGCTGCACCACCAGCGGTTTCACCAAACTGAATCTCGGAAACGATTTGACTGTCTTCATAGACCTAGAGAAATATGCAAATCAGCAACCCACTTGGCTCTGTGAGTTTGGAATACTAACGAAACCGCAATTGGCGCATGAGGAGTTGCCGCTAGCTGGATCATATTCCTTCCTCGCCAATTCCGAACAGTTTGGGCACAAGTATTGCATTTTCGTTCCTTAATTCTCTTGCAATGCCAATAAAAGCCCAGCCGAAGAGAGGCCCCTTGCTATGTATCTTTGAATGATGCTTAGAGCCGCTCTGTTTACTTCTTGCGCGCTTGTAAGGAAGCTCAGAATGAGATATACTCGACTCGAATCGAACTCGCGGTCGTTTTTTGGTCAAAAGGCGTTTTGAAAATTCATAAGTGGTCGAACGGTTTGGACCGAATTCAACCAGAACTGCACTTTACAAGCCTGAACGGCTCAAATGAACACAAAACGAACATTCAATCGTAATAACGTTACACAAGCTATGTTACAAAGTCACTCAGCAGAACAGTTTTGCCCCTTCTCCCCCTTCTCTCTCTTCCTATCCTCGTCAATTAATCCTCAAGTCTTGTTCAGAGGAGCAACAGCGGTTTCCAAATCTGCTTTTTCAATGTGATCTTCCTCCGATTTCTCATCCAGATGACCTTGGTTCTGTTCATGGCCGGTCATGCCTCTGATCTTGTAAGCAGGGAATTTGCGGGCAGGAACTCTGTTCTCGAACATCTCATCCAGATCTTCCAGCGTACGACCTAACACTCTTTAAGCATATCCAACTGAAGCAAAATGTAAAGGAATTTACCTTGAGTCTCGGGCAAGTAGAGGATGAGCCAGATCAGCGTTACCAGATTTGGGCCAACCCAGACCTGTAACATACGCATTAGCTCGACGAGGTCAAACGAAGGGGAAAAACTCACCCAAGCGATCTTTCCACCCAGGTAGGAAGGCGAAGTAGGATTAATGAAGTACGGGGTAGTGAAAACAGTAAGCCACGCGAAGACGAAGCCGATAGCCACTTCAAAAACGTAATTAGCACAGAAGAAGTCGAAGGAGATGAGTGAAGCAACGACTTACTGCTGAAACCAAATGTAACACTGCGCAATCTATTTGATGGCATTTCTCCAGCGCAGACCCTGCAGCAGACGAGTGAGCGACGGATGACAAGGTACACTGATGATAAAGTACCATGCGAGAGGCCCGCAGGCGACTAAGAAAGCCAGTTCAGTATGCTCACACCTTATTGCGCGTGTCTACTCACTAGTATAGCCCCAATCGTAGAGACAGATGAGGGCAAGCAAAGCACTACCAGTGGCATCGTTCTTCGGAGCGACAGTGACCAACAGAGCTACTAGGAAGATGCAGACAGTGGTTATACCTGTAACACTGGACTGAGCAATGGACGTAGACGAGAGGCACAGCGCTCACCAAAGCCAGCAACGAGTAAAGTCTTCCTTCCTAGGTACCTAGCAAGGAACGGGGCCATGATGGCACCGCTACCCAGAGGGATGAATGACTAAACGAGACGTTGATTCTTCACTTACACCACTCCTACAGCTTTCAAAATTGTTGTGTTGGTGAAGGCGTCTGAAAAGGATGCAATGATTAGAGTCTGAAAGGGAATACCATTAGACACCACTTACCTCCTTTGGTGCCGAGGACTTGGAAGAAGACAGTAGCGTATCCACTATTTTGATGGATCAGTTATGAAACGCTTGTGGACAAAGGTCCGAACTAACACAAGAACATTCACTGTTTTAATCGATCAGCTACGAAACGCTTGTGGACAAAGGTCCAAACTGACAACCAGAAGCAGCGTGAAGAATGGCACAGCCAACACATAGACCAGTTCTTCTTAGATCTGTACCTCGGAACATATCCATGAAAGCCGATCCTTGCTTCAACGAGTTTTCGTGAGCCACGGCATCCCTGATAGCTTTCATCTCCATTTCGATGAACCGGGGTTCGACTGATTTGCCTCGAAGGTTGACTAGAGCTTTCATTGCTTTCTCATCTTCTCCTCTGGCAGCCAACCATCTAGGACTTTCAGGCAGATACCAACTGAATAGGCAGAACCAGATCTTTTACGGCGTATTAGTACACAGAGGTAATGCGGAAGAGGAGACATACAGGCACTACATATAGAATGACCAGCTGTAGTTGGTAGGAGTGGCGCGTGAGATTCGCCTTGAAAGCTTGATTGACGAGAGCTCCGACTAGACCGCCCAAGGAAACCATAGGCTGGAAGACGGAGACGATGGGGCCACGAAGATAGAAAGGAGTTGTTTCGCTGAAACATGGGATGATTAGACACTCTAATGCTTCACAGCAATGAGATGATCACCTGATATATATGACAACCAGATTGACATATGCTCCGTTTGCAATCCCTAGCCTGAATTCTCGATCAGATCTTATAGCCTTCCTATGCTTATTCCGGGTAATGTTTACGCACATGAGCCTCGCAGGGAAAATGGGCCATTGTACAGTAACGAGTATTTGTATAGTAATGGAAAAGAACGAGAGCAGAGAGGCAGCGATAAATCCACCTCGTCGACCGAACTAGCAAAAGCTTAGTCGGACAATTTTGCTTGAACACGTGTAGCTCACATATTTAGAGAAAGGCCCAAGAGAAAAACTTGCGATGATCAATCCCACTTGAAGAAGGGAAGTGATCAACTGTTGAAATGTAGTTTCAATTCCATAACGGCGAGTTGCGGGATTGTATTCCCCAAAACTGGACAGATGTCTCAGTACGAGCGGATAGATGCCCTCGAACAGATCTTACACTCTCAAAAAGCCTTGCATAGCTTGGAGACCTAGATTATTACATATCAGCATTGTAATCTAGTATCGATTGGTAATGGCGCTCACCATTGATAATACCAGTATCAAAGCTGCGCTAATGAGCACGCGAGTACCCTTATACCAGTGTGGTGACTCACCCATCTACGCAGAAGAACAAAATCAAAATTATCAGCACGCTTCAATGCAGGAATGCAAGGCCAATTACATTGAAAGGTAGCAAAAGATACACCAGCTAAACCAAGTCGATCAGCCAGGAGATAGCGGAGCGCTCAAGAAAGACGCACCACACAAGAAGAAGATCCTCTTGTTCTCCCACAAGCTAGTAATAGGAATGCCTTCGACGACAACAGCAGAAGCGCCTCCACCGCCGACCATTCTACCATGAGCATTCAGTGCCAGAAAGCAGTCAAAGCAGAACGACCCCTCACATAATGCAAGTAGAGTAGAAGTGAAGATCAAGATTGAAATATGCAGACTACTCAATGCGTTGACTCTTCTCGTGAAGAAGCAAGAGGAAGGATGTAATTGAGAAGGAAAGAGAGGGAGACAGATGAATTAGAGCGTGTCAGCAGCATTTCGCTACGACAATTAAGCCTGCAACTATTCTCTTGGCTTGGCATTATCCCACGCTATCTGTGCATCTGTAGCCCCACGGAGCACAACGCCCGCTGCCGAAGAGACGAGGAAGGACATTGTTTTATTTCCAGGCGCAATAGATCTTCCAACCGAGAATGGTAAAAAAAGAGCACGGGAAGGCAGTAACTTGATCTTCTTTTGTACAACACACAGTCATGAGCACCACACAATTCGGATCTGTCACTTGCACTTCCTTGCATCCTACTTTTGGGTAAATCAATTCGCGAACACTTCTTGTGTTTCAACAACGAGCCTCGAGCTGACTCTATGTTGCTATCAACAGAGCTTCTGTCGATGGCGTCGACTTCAGCAAGCCAGTCTCAAAGGAAGTAATTGCTGATGTAAGCTTAAGTTTGTGTCGACGTTGCGAGACATCATGCTAAGATTTCGTGAAGCTCATCAAAGCACACGATAAATATGGTGTCCGTAAGCTACTTCACTTTTCTTGCATCGACACATCTGAAGCTAGTCTCTACCCCAGTTGTCTTCTACAACACTGGTCTTGACGTGAGTTCCGCTTCATACTTACATATTCCTCATGCTTACTTCTGTCACAGGATCTCACCCACTGCGAGTTCAGCAAGCAGCTAGGCGAGCTTGAAAGAGCACCCAAATTCAACTCGCCTGATCAACCTGATCGATTCTCTCAAGTAAGTTAGCACAGTCTATCAACCATCAGCTATAGCTAATCATAATGCTATCTCACACAGCCTTGGTTGTTCGATGCCGGAAACAGTCAGTGGCTGCTTTTGACTTTGACTTTCCCCTCTCTTACCTTCATTTCAGCTCTCATCGATGGCACTTTGGTCAAAAAGGACAGCAGAAGATGGCACTATAACAAGGGCAACGCTTTGTGGCACGTTGACTCGTCTTTCAGTGGGTCCCCTTTCTTTGTGCTATCATGTCTCCATATCTCATGTGCTATTACAGATCAACATCGCAGTAAATACAGCTTGCTACTTTCTCACAGAGTACCGTCGGATGGTGGAGATACGTGCGCGCTCTTCTTATTGTTGTCAATGGGCGTCTTACCCTTGTTTACAGCGGCTTTGCTGATATTCGTACGGCTTACGAAGATCTTCCTCAGGAGAAGAAGGACATGCTTGAAGATTTGATTGTCGAGCATGACTTGTGGCACAGCAGGTATGCGAAGCTTCATATTTTACTTTTGTCGCCTGACTTGAAGAGCCATTCTCTTACAGGAAAGTTGCTGCTCCCGAAGAATTCGCAAAGATGACTGCAGTCGAATTGAGCGCCAAACAACCATCTTTCCATAAACTCGTTCAAGTTGGTCCAGATGGTCGCAAGACTTTATACATTGCTGCTCACAGCAAACGGATCATTGGCATGGATGACGCAAAGGGTCTAGCTTTGATCAATGAGCTCTTGGCTTGGTGCTCTCAACCTGTTCGTACTTTCGCTTCTTCCTCTCTACCTAGTCCTCAAGTCCTGTATCTCTTAGAAATACACTATGGCTGTCAAGTGGCAACAACAGGTCAAACAGCTCGTATGGTGGAGCAATATCACTGTTTTACACGTAAGCCTATCGGTTATGCTCAAGAAAATAAGACTGACGAAGCTCTCGAACAGCGCGCTACACCTTTGTATGTCGTTTTTGTGCTCTGGTTCTCTACTTCTCGCTCATTCTTTTTGCCTTTTACAGCTCTGACCAGATGGAAATTCGTGATATGCGAAGGACTACTGTCTTCGATGATGGTCCATATGCAAAAGGTGTGCCAGACGCTGCTGAACGGGAAATGCGTGGTCATTTGCCTGCTGCTTGAGTACCTCGAGATTTGTGATTGTTATGTCTTGTACAATAGAATTTATGTTGTCATCTCTATGAATGCTGTCTTTGTCCAACTTAAATTCACCTGTCCAGAGTTTTCACTTTCTGTGTGTTTGTCTCGTGAACGTCTCGCTCTCTATGCTAAATATTATTACAAGGTTACATTGTCCATGAGTATGCTACATTATCTACGAGGTCTACAAGTGTCCATCTGCCGCGTCGATCCAGGTATTGTTACTCGTAATCCATGTCGCCTGCGATGAGAGAAGACTGATTAGCTTGATGTACAGCGACTAAGGGGAAAGCAACTACTGGTTTGGTATAGTCCCCTGAGGTTCCATCTTTGGTCTGTAGATAGTTTTGCTCAACCTTCAGCCGTCCATAAAGCAAGTTTGACTTACATATGCTAATCTGAAGTAATGCGTAACATTCGTCCACATGCCGTCAACAGTGTAGTTGTTGTCTGTGCCAGTCCAGGTTTGGACATCGTCAACCACTGACAATGCGTTTAGCCAGAAAAACAAGCTCAGATGGCGAAAACTCACAAAGCGAAAACCCATTCCAGCTATTCTGCAGATCCGTGGGTATGGGCTGCCAATTTATGCCAATAGTAGGATTGAATGTAGTGTTAGTAGTGAGCCATTCTGGTAAGTCGGAACCAAGTTGAGCATCTCTTCGTAGTTCGGCTGGCGTTTGCAATATCGAATCATAACCCCAGACAGCTAGCCAAACATCAGCTAGGGTACAAAATCGATGTATAATAGCTTACCGATGCCATTGATCATTATGCCTAGAAGTAAACCATGCAGAATTAAGCTGATTCGAGTAGGTGGACGAGTAAGAGGTAGAGCAATCATGCCAAAGATGTAGTGATGCCTGTCGTTGAGGTCTGAGCGAAGGCCCGGGGAGAGTACTTCACACATACAATCTTAGTTCTAGACCAGGCAAGGCAGTCAATAGCCCAATGGTTCCTGCTCCGAGAGCATACCTTCAAGACTATTTAGCTAATAGCATATTAGTACAGACACACGTACCAGCCGATATATCTAGGTAACAAGCCAGCTTTCCTGAATACTCTGAATTGATTGACCGCAATAGCAACCACAATGAGCGCTATGATGATGACCGCTATCAATCCGCCTGGTTGTCGCTTTATGTCTGAAGGTGTTAGTCGATCCACAGGGATCCAACTTTCGAGCGTCACATCCATTACTGTGACATCCAGTTCAGGAACTAGCTACCCAATTTGATCAAGAAGCAAACTCCCATATCCCGACCCAAAATGGACCTAGAAATAGAATCGATCGTTCGAGAGTGAGAAGCGAAAAATGAGGTAGAAGATAGCGACTTGATAAACGCCCAATCACGTAAAGAACAAAGAGAGTAGGGAGGAAAGCACCGAAGCCATTTGATATATCCGCTATTGAAGCTTTAATTCGCTTGTTTCATATAAGGAAGAGAACTGTCTTACGAGGACTCTTCGTCAGTACGATTTGCCAGAAACCCCTATAACACAAAGTCAGCTACTTAAATGCAATAAAGCAAACACGCATACGCTAAGCATGAGACCCAGAAGAAAAGTGAAGGTGTAGGTAGTAGTAAAAGAGAGAAGAAGAAAAGCATAGAAGCTTGAAACGCTAAAATAGGCCACTTGAGATCTTTGCAGTGTTTGCCCGGCGTGGATTCAAGAACATAAGAGCTAGGGAAGTAACTATCGAAGGGGAGTGACTTGATACCATTCTGATCGAGACCTTCGAAATTTGAGAAGCCGCCAATTTGTTTAGCAACAGCGCATCCTCCCCACTAATCACACAATTAGCAATGTTAAAGCCATTAAGCGATTACCTACGAGTGTTGAGACAAGATTCTGCTGCACTGCCGCGGCGCATAGCCAAGTATCCGCTCGATAGGTTTTCGCTGAGTCGCCTCCGCCTACTAGAACAGGTCTGAAATTGATGATTTGACTACCTATAACACGAGGATTCCCAAGCTTGATGATTGGTTCAGCACCACAGCGGAAGGCGAGAGTCGAATTCGCAAAGGGTTTACAGCTTTCTCCATCTAGCCCCTATGGTAGTCAAGAAGTATAAACATGAGCGCACGGAGTTGCTACTGAAGAGGCTCTTGACATACACATTCATCGTTGGGAGACCAGAATGATGCTTGTTTCGAAATAATCTGTGGTCTAGGTAGACCGTAAGCATGAGTCTCGACGATCAGGCGGACAGCTTACTCTCCAGCACTCGTTGAAGCATTGAACCAGCTCTCATTAACCAGCAAAGCCGTGCCGACTATCCAAAGCGCAATATAAATAGCCCATACGAGCCCTAAAGGTCTAAAGATTCTTCTCAGCCGTCTATTGAGTGTTTTCTCCAAGGCAACTTCTCGCTTGAAAGATCGGGGCCGAACATCTTCTGCTGGAATTGGACCTTTGAAGTATCTCTCGACTTTCGCTATAACCTTATTTTGTCTCTTTGCTCGTAACCATCGAAGAAGAGCTGAATTATACAAGAGAGCAGCAGGCATAAGCGCAGGCGAGGCAGTGTCCAAGTCTTTCAAGTCGTTGTTGTCTTCTTTCGGTTCTCTTCTATCTTGATGCAGAGGAGAAACGGATGCAGCGGCTTCTAAGTCATCTTTACTATCAGATGAAGTAGACAGGTCTTGCAGAGTGAATTCGGATGTTTGTCTCTTCGGTATTGGCAATGCAGACAGAGGTTGAATCTCAGACGTTGAGTCCACCGGCGAAGAAGCAGGATATTGAGTTTCTATGTTGTTAGACATATGACAGATACGATAGAAGCACAGTCAGGCCAGATTGCCAGGAGGTCTGTCTTGCGAGGTTCAGCCGAATTCCTCTTTCAAAGGTTCAGAGCAAGTCTTCGAGACGACCACTTGATGGTATGTAGTCTAATGTTATCCGACAGGACAGAGCATCTGATATCGTAAAGAAAGGGAATCCTAGTTCGTTGACAAGTCAATACAGTGGAAGTCAAATGATGCGCGTGATGATAGCAAATACAAGAAGCAGTACAAGTACAGATATTGATACAGGACATATTACAACGATCTCTTGCTTGAATAGAACTCTCCCTTGACGAAAACATCATTCAATGCTAGTTGACCTAAATTTAATTCCCATCAGTCAGGCAATTTCTGCCCGTCGCCTTGAGCTTACCTAGTGCTGGTAGGCGTGCTTGAGCATTAGCCAATCCCCAAACACCAGTAAGCACATCCCCGTTGGGTCCATCTCCAGCGCCGAAGATCACTTTAGCGATGAAGCTGCTATCTGCATCAGCCGAGAAAATCAGTAGACAACAGTCATTCAACGTACCCTCTAAAGATATCTGATCTGCCAGGCAAGATGCTCATTGGGACTTCATGCAAATCCATTTCGATCCTCGTAACATTCAACTTCTTGCCTCTATGAACCGGATCATCGACTTCAACGACTCTCGTCTTAGCTTTAGTCCAATCTTCAGGTTTCAGTCTTGCGAAAGCTCCATTTGGTATTATTCGACCAGGGAATTCTTCATCTACACAAGGTGCATAAACAGGTGGTGAACCATCAAAGACCAAAACATCTGGCCAGAGTTTTGAGATATCTAGAGCGGAGTTCAAGCCTTCTAATCCGGATGGTAGGAAGATCTCTCCCATGACTGTTCCGGAACATAAGATTGCTCCAGATGGGGACGTGCCATCGATACGCATGTGCTCTATTCGGACGTTCTGCATGATTTGTGCTTCTGGATTTGGAGAACCTGGAATAGATAATGGGATGGATGGAGCAGACCTGATCAGAGGCTGTAAAAATTCAGGTATAGATGAAGAGGCGATTGGTCGGATATGAATGGGAGTAGGTTTCCCTTCCAAGTATCGTGATAGGAGATAAGATAGAGCTGGATCTAGTAAAGGCGAAGCTGGTTTCTCAGGCTCGATTTCCCCAAAGATGGAAACTGGAATCTTCGGCTGCCGCAGGAAGAAGTGGAAAGGGTTTAGATTGACTTGAGCGAATTGAATTTCAGTTGCCATTGTATTATGCGTTGCATTTGATAAGAGGTAAACGTTGAAGGGAATAGGTTGTGGAAGGGAATAAGTTGCATTGCCAAGGGAATCAATCATGCGAAGGAGATCTGTGGGTATCTGTTTGCGTTGCGAAACGAGAGGATTCATTGCGGATGCGTTGCCAGAAATGTAAAGTTGTTGATCGCGATGCTTCTCTGGCGTGCCGGAATACATCGAATACGAAGTCAGATTCACCAGGCTCGATGGGTCTTCCAGGAAGGGAAGTGCGGGTACTGTCAGCACAGGATTAACATGAACCTCTTTCAATGAAAACCACGAGCCTCAACTCACTTCGATGTTTCAAAGCCATGTTGATGTCCTGTACTTGAATAGAAGCCAGCTTGCCAAATTTGCTCAACAGTCCACGCGGATGAACTTCCACTTGTTTGACAATAACAGCAATGCGAGCTAGATGATCTTCCCAAGTTCTATTGACAAATGTAGCAATTGCTTCCGAGTTCATAATCTTGATTTCGACAGGCATTGTAATCTCTTCCAGCCACGAAGGCTCTTGTCCAAACGATTGATACTCGTCATCAAAGCGTACAGGAAGAGTGAAAGAAGGTAGCGAATCCATTTGCAGCAAAACACTTTCTCCAGTACTCGGTGACCCAATCATGATTGATCCAGATTTGACTTGCACTTCTTTCGTCCTTCTAACACCCCATCTCACCAACTTCCTCTGCATTCTACCGACTAATCCACTCTCGTCCCAATCTACCGCTCGAGCAACATTTACTCCCGCTTTGCCTTTGACCGTCAAGTGAACACTCGAATCATGTACAGCGTCGATAGAGATCTGATCCGGACCAGAGTATACTAGCCCACGTTGAGCGATTCCTTGTAATCCAGCAGGATCATTAGCGATCTTCGCAATTGTTCGTCCGACAAAGAAATGGACGCAAGCCAAAGCCAGTAGGATCAGTATAAGGAAGACTAAGAGTATATAACATAGAACAGTGACAATATTTCGGGATTGCCTCCTTTCATTATTGCTGGATTGAGGCAAGAGAGGTGTCTTGCTGGTAGCGATTGGGGCAGCTACAGATTGTTTCTTGCGATGAGACGATTGACTGGCTTTACGATTAGCTTGCCTTATTCGGCTCTTGACTAGAGATTGAACGGAATCTTGAGGTGAAACGTCTTGTTCTGGTTCGCTTGCTGTGGATTGCGCATCTTCTGGTTCTTCATCAGACTCGGGCAGCACAGATCCTCTGCCATTGTAGAGCTTAGGAACAGTCTTGCTGTCATTTAACGGAGTGCGCTCAGTCGACATGACGTTTCGAGTAAAACATGCAGTGCTACATTCGTTTGATCATCTCTTGGGCAGAACAAGGCAGAATGATAAGATAGCATTACGATTATGATAGAGCTACTACTACTTATAAGATAAAACGATGTGCATATATGATTTCCGATTGTCCATTTCTTTCCTTTGCTTACAAAGCATCACCGGTCTGCGTTGCGCTTGTATGCGGTACTTGTACACCTGCATCTTGCTGGGGAACAGAAGAAGCAGAAGCTTGATGGTCGACTGGCTCGCTGGCGAAACCAACTTTCTTATCAATAGGCTGTAAATACATGGTCTCGTCTTAGCATTTGTTATGCTATTCGTGAACATGTACTCACGTAACCATGATTCTCTCCAGTTGAAGAAGCACCGTGATAAGAAGGCAATCCAATAGCAGGTGCTAATCCAACATCACTCTGCTCGGCTACCGGTGCTTGGTGAACCTGAACAGGAACTTCTTGGGGCTGAGCAGAAGGGACAGCAAGAACAGTAGAAATAGGTTGATGGTTTGGATGAGTTTCACCAGTAGTGGCTACAATGGGTGCCGCAGCTCTTTCATGTTCTTCTTCAACGCTGGATCCACCGATCGAAGCTTCGTCGCTTTCTTCTTCTTCCTCTTCTTCTTCTTCCATTTCTCGCTGTTCAGCTGCTTCTCTTTGGACAGCAGGTGACGCTGACAATTCAGAAGAAGCGTATTGACGTGAAGGAGTAGATTCGGCAAGGGAAGTATCTCGAGTTGATTGAGCGTAGCCAACGGAGGCGACAGTGTGGTTCGCTGGCGTACGAGCAGGAGAGGAAGTGCTAGCGGACACTAGGATACTCATCAGACAAATGCCAATATACGCTGAATATAGCTAAACTCACGACTTCTCTTGGTCAAAGAATCACAAGCTTCCCACCATTGCATCATTTCAGTGTGCGATCTTGCCTTGAAGGTATATGCAACCTCCTTCTTCTTCCTGAAGCCATGCGAGGAGTCCTTGCCACTGGCTGATTTTCGCATTCCTTCAACATACTGGAACGAAGCTAATCAGTGAACCTAATCGTATCAGAAAGATTCGCACACTTACGAACT
Organism: Kondoa subrosea; assembly: GCA_039545335.1. Lineage (NCBI taxonomy): Eukaryota > Fungi > Basidiomycota > Agaricostilbomycetes > Agaricostilbales > Kondoaceae > Kondoa > Kondoa subrosea. Next base: position 1,282,787 of record BCIN01000007.1, read on the forward strand.
TGTGCTTCTTATCAGTTGCAGGTGACGGGGCAGATAAAGTGAAATCAGGCAGGTACAGTGAAAGAGCTGGGTTGAAAGCGTGAGGATCATCGCCAACGATACCGGTTGCAGGATATTCGTGAAGGAACCCAGCAGCGGTGAGAACCAAATAGTATTCAGTGTATTTCTTGGCTGCAGCAACAGGTTCAGCAATCCTTGCAATGTACGAAGCAAATTTGACACCCACTATGGCGTTTCTTCCTCTCTAGTAGACCTTCCTTCAATGGCTTGGAATGTTGATGACCTTGATTGGGGAATGTGACGAGAGCAGGATCCCTCATAGTTGTTTGTGGGTCCAGAATTCGACCATTATCAGGATGAGCGAAATGATCCCATTCTTTCTTCGCATCGACGGAAACAAGTTGAGTACCGACTTGTGACCATAGACCTTGTAGGCGCTCGTTGTGCTTCAATTGAGCTGCAGTGAAACGTTCACTAGCTTGGTGAATCTTGTATACTAGATTCTCCTCAAATGACTGGGAAACGCGTTGCCAATGGATGGTGCTGCGAGTGAGCTTATTCTCGTGTTCAAGCTGCTTCAATAACTGCCTTTCTACAGTGCCCTGTATGAAAATTTCCACTCACGTGAGCTAAAGGGTAGCACAAAGCGGACCGACATACATGTGTGATGAATGGATCAGACTTGGCGTTTGCAGCTCCCAATCCATTTCCAGACTCAACCATAGAAACACTTCTACCGTATTCGCCCAAAGAATTTGTGCTGTGCTCCCTCTCTTTGTCGACGATATCCGCTTCCTTGCCTAGATCGCTGTTCAGACTATCGAGGTGGCTCTTGAGGGAATGCTTGTTCTCGTTCAAAAGACTCAGAACATCGTTATCGATCGTGTGAGCAAAAGAGTTGTGCAGTTCTGCCATTTGACGCGAATGATCACGCAGTCTGTAGAACATGTTCTGGAATCCATGTTCGTCTTGGATGAATTGATCTCCCTCTGATGGATCCATTCGGCACACGGTTTGGGCACATAGGATAATGATAGCTCACCAGTGAATGGCACAGGAATGGAGCTCGCTTGTTTGGAAACCTCTTTAGACGCATGCAGCTCAGAATCACGAGTAGCAGTGAAGAAGTCCGTTAGAGTCTTGTTAATATTGTTGTATTGGTTGTACCGAGCTAGCACTGCATTGATAAAGGTTAGTCAGGAATGCATGCATGCCTCGGTCTGAGCGAGCCAGACGTACAATCATCTGAGGGTCTGCCCTTGCTGCTATCATAATGTCTCGCCTTGGGGCCAGACTTGAGCGATTTAGCCCTATTGAGTAAAGAAGACATGGCGCTGGAATGCGTTGATTGGATTAGTAAATGAGCTGCTGGATTGCAGTAGGTGATATTCGCAGTGGTGTGACTTGGAAAGAGCTATATGCGACCAACTTTGCAAAGATGGCGCTTCGAAAAGAAAAGGCCAGAAATAGCAACGTCATCTCAAGTCCTAGTCAGCTCATTCTATGGATCACGGTCCCCGTGAAACTCGTCAGAAGATTGCAGAAGAATACAGTAGTGTATACATTGAATGCTTGACAGGATCTGAAGCCTCACAACGAAGTGCATTTTACCTTACACTCCTGAACCTTGGTCGCATCCGGCGCATGTTTCTGGATGAAGAAATGCCGCACCGTCACTGTATATCAAGGTACGTCAGCGGTACAGAGACAAAGATCATTGCGTATTTGCTAGTTGGAAGACCCGTTTGCAGTGCACTGAATCACAAGTACTTTTGTGCACGTTCTCATAGAGCTGTCACCAACAGGAATGAGCCTGCAGAGTGAGAGTGAACAAATTGAAAAGAGTCTGCGACATATTACAACAACAAGCAGCCAAGGTTATGCTGACGACAAGAAACAGAGAAAACAGCAGGAATTAGCCATGGCAGGAGCATGAAGCCACAAGGCAAGATGAAGTGCAGATACAGAGCAGCACCGTCCTGTAGGGGAGACAGCAGGAAGTAGGAAGATCTCGCATCGAAGAGATGAGAGAAGAGTCGCAGTATTCGTAGCTGAACCAGATTTGCAAAGATGACGCTATTCCCTGTTGAAGAGCATCGAAAGACCCATACAGCCCATGAGCGCGTACTTGAGCTCTATAAAGCACGTCAGCGACGTCTGCTAGTATGAGAAAGGCAGCATACTTGGGAAGTCATTCTAATTGTGAGCAGATCAGCAATGCTCTGGCAGATCAAACCAAGACTGACCATTGCAATCGTGACATAGCCTATATATGGCAGATAGCCGTCGACCTTACCAATGCTGTACGGGCAAGAATCGGCCTAAGCTGATAGACAGCCAATGATCGCGCAAACGTACATATTACTTCTTTTCAGATACCTCAGCCCGTTGTAAAGCCCTATATCGTCTGTTGGGTTGTTATCCCCCTTCGTCACTATCGTATAGCCTCATTTATTATGCAAGCATCATGGACGAATCAATGAACTTACATATCCACTGCTCTTGCACTCCTTTATCTGTTGCCATCAGCGTTGTCGGCGGTGTCGATTCGATATCATGCGGTTTCCTTCACTATCTTTCAGCGTTTTCCCGCCAGGTTTCTGCCAATACTCACTCATCATGTACTTCAATCACCCGATGAACAATAGGTATAGCAGCTCCAGGAACGTTGTAGACTGTAATATCGCCAACCCGCAACGGTCTATCTTTCCTCAAAGTAAGGAATAAAAGATCTCCTCGCTTGAAAGCTGGTTCCATTGATCCTGAAAGCACAACCACAATAGGTGATTCGCAATTCGTTATTACTGCCAAAGTCTTCCACATTGCTAGAGCTGAGGCGATGACAGAAGCCATGTTGAGACCTGCTTGCGACATGAGATATTTGACATGCACTATCACAGCAAGCAAACCTTGTAGTAGCAGACGGCGCTGCGATTGACTGAGCTTCTATACGGCAGTCAAAGGACAGAAGCTTACAATGCCCATCTTTCGAATTGCTTGTAACTCTGACCCAAACATCTTTCTTGGTTTGTACTGACGTTGACAAAGCTACGAGACACAGACGGAAAGATGAGATTTGCGATCTAACACGTAGATAGAGCAGATGTCCAGCGAGACAGTAGACTTGATACAAAAAGCAACTTGAAAGCGATTCGAGCCAGTTGACGTGTTCACGCGAGGTAGCGCCGTCAGACACACATCGCGATAACAGGAGAGTTGATATGATGATAGCTGGAAGCTTACAGAGCTAGGAAGCAGTGGCAGATTGGGTTAAACAATATAATTTGGACAATGTCATTGTCAGAGGGTCAGACATGCCTAGCTGCTAAGCGCAGATACACGAGTCTGTACGGGCTGATACAATCATTATTGCAACAGGAGGAAGCATAGCAAATCAAGGATGGTATTTACAACTCGTTGCAGTGCCAATGCCTCACTTGGTGAAAACCGATATCACATCCAGATCCCGTACTTTATGCGTCAGACCCACTTTGATTGGTTCGGGATTGAATCTATACTGAAATCAGATGAAGTTCTCTCTCATAAGCTTGATCTCTCACTTGCTACTCTGACCATACACCAACGCGTAAGCGAAATGACTAACGAGCGATCGATGAATCGCATGAGCACACTGTTCGATCGTTGCCCCCGTTCGAACGACGACAGGATCTTCCAAATCAGGTCTTCGTGCTCGTTTCTTCGTGTAGATCCGCAACAAGCCAAGTTCTTGCCAGATTCGTTCTAGTATACTTCCTTCACCAGTAATATTGAGATCCAGAGCGCAGGAGATGACCACTGTATTGGGTTCTCGAGCGAGTTTGTCTACCAATTCCATTGATATCGCGTCGACTGTCACATAATTTGTGGTTAGAGGTGATGCAAAGGTGAGGAGAATGGAAAACCTACTTTTGTTGTATACGTACAGAACTATGGCAGTCAAAGAAGCGTAAACATGAGCGAACAGAAGTTGCTACTGAGGAAGCTCTTGACTTACGCTTAATGTACTTTCGATTACCTATTAGAACATCCAAGAACTGGTCTACTGTGATGTCTTCGCGGATCATGACATCGCAATCTTTCGAATTATCAGCAAGGGCGCTCAATTCACGGTGAAGGCTTACTCTGTGGGACCATATATCAGCCTTCTCAGGTCTAGGTATAAGACGATCTAGAAGCTTACATGGATTTTATACTGCTGTAGAATAGATCGTATTGTTCGCTCGTCAATGTGATTGACTATGTGTACTCTTCAGTCGGCACCGAGCTTCGTGCGCATATAACGTACGAGTAACCGTCGCATTTATTGCTTTTAGAGAATTTTAGCGAACAGAATATAGCTTGTACCGATGCGACTTACTAACTCCTCCTCCGGTCTTCTGTTTGAAGAGAATGTCTGGTTTCTTTTGGTTGATCCGCACGCCTACGGCTTCAAGTTCAATTTCAAGTAGACGTTTTTGCTGTTGCGCTTTCGTTGGATCGAGCATCATCTGGCAATCTTTATCAGCCCCTTCGAGTATTACGACTGCTGAGTGACCTACGAGAATCAGGTCGGCCGTCTTGACTACTGCCACGACTTGTCGACCTCTTCCGCGACCTTGTGAAGCTCCCTGTCGAGTGTATCACAACTCTTCATGAGGTTAGGCTCAATGATGCGAGGTGACACCGACCTCTAGAATACCAGGCAGATCAAGTAACTGAATTCGAGCGCCCTCAATTTCCAGCACACCAGGAATTGCTGTCAAAGTGCTACACACGAAATCGTCAGTCCAAGGTGAGGGTAACATCGGATCTGCGCGGCATACGTATACTCATAAGCCGCTATTTCACTCTTAGTCTTCGTTACTTTAGAAAGGAAAGTTGATTTGCCAGTTGAGGGGAAGCCTGCCAGCGAGTTTCAGTAAGATAGAGTTTCAAGCGAAATCGAGTCCGATAGACCCGCAGTACTCACCTAGCAAGCACACTCGAGCATCTCCACTCTAGCAGAAGTTCAGTTTTAGGCAGAACAAGCTTCATTGACGGCTAATGCGAACCTTCATGACATCAAAACCTGTTTACAACTTGAGAATAGGTCTACTAGTGGAATGACTAGCTTACCTTCTCCCGCTGGTCCTTTCTTCGCAGGTTCCAGTAGCTGAGCTCGATATTTCGCGAGCTTGGCTTTCAGCAGACCCAGATGATACCTAAGTAAATGTGATCTTCAGCTTTCGGATCGAGATACCTGTAGAGCTACGCACTCCGTTGCCTTGTTCTGCATATGTCACACAAACATCAGATCTGGTCGAACACAGCTCTTGAACTGTTTTCACCTTCTGCGTCCGCCTCTATTCTCATTGTATTAGCTATGTAGAAGTCTACGGTATGATCTAGCTTGCCATCTCCTCCTCCTGAGCAATTGAACATTTCAGCAAGATTTCCTGACACTTGCTCGCGCCGAAGCGACGACGCACAATCTCAGCAATCTTCTCTACGATAGCCATCTTGTCTCAGTTATCTCTTGCTGCGTTCCGATCAATACGTGAGAATATGTATACTTCGCAGTCGCGGATCTATGAAGACAAAAATGTATTGTTTTGGTAAATGCAGATGAGCTACAGTAGAATAGCTACCGAAGTATAGCTATCGAGGACGGCTTGACTGCTTATTGCGAGGCGTCTGCTCTTCCATGCTGGTACGACTGCATGATCACGGCGTGAAAGCTGGCTAGTCGACGATGGACAGACTCCTCTTATCACCCTATACACGCAGTCTCGTGAAGCGTAATACGTGTCTTCCGTCTTGCGCTTCGTAGCCGTCTTCTATTCTTTGTTCGCATGTTTGCCTGCGGAGTTACTCATAGAGCGATGCTGTCTTCTTCTACTGTTCAGGCTGTACCTATCGTCACTTCTCTTTAGCTTACCTCTTGCTTCTGCTATTCTTCCCTCTGCGTATTCAAATATGCTTTCTTACCAGGTTCAAGAGCGGACATGTCCAACAGGTTTATTCCGACTTGAGGAGTCCGATTTGCTTTCATGACGATTGTATGCAGACAGCGAATTTGCTGAATTAGCCGAAATGGCTACAAGAAGCGCTAGATCCAATCTTAAAGATGAATTCCACGAGAACATCTGGAGCAAAGTGAGTCTTCATCCAATCCACTTCTCGTATAAATAGAGCTCATGATTGTGATCAGTACGAAGACAATCCAGACCGCTGGATGTTGGGTTATAGAGCTAGCCTGAAAGCGTGCATCAAATCCGGTGGAGCACTGCTTACAATCAATAACGAAGCACTAGCGACCATCTTCCCACCTGGTACTAGCTATCAACGTCCTGCGCCTGAAGAAGATGCAGATACCGCTGAGGGTTTGAAAATGGATGAACGATATCCAGGATTGATTGAACATAGACGTGATAAGGTTTAAAAAAAAGAGCTTAAGAGATGTTTTACTTTAGCTGCTCTGCTATTTTAGATCATTCCCGCAATGAAGGCATTAGAGAAAGAAGCTTATGGACTTGGGATTGCACATCAAGGATTGGAAGTGATGCTGCTCATGGTCGATTCCACGAAACAAGGTCAAGGTCGTGGTAAAGCATTGCTGGATATCATCAAGAGCAAGGTAAGTCTATAGACAGCGCTTCTTTGAATGTGAGTTTTAACAAAATTTTGACACAGGCCGTGGGATTTGGCTGCGATGTATTCTTGGACACCGATCCTGAACATGTATGAATATTCAAAAGACTTGATGTATCAGCTGATCGGCTTGTCGCAGTTCTCATATTATGAGAAACAGGGCTTTACGAGAATTCATACTGGCTACTTGCCTCCGATGGACGAAAACGCTCCAGGCATCAGCTGGAATTGTATGAGATGGACATGCCCAACAAAGCAGTAGGACAGGGAGGACTTCGAAGACTGAGACGAGTAGAAGGGATACAAAGCAAACAATAGAGCTCAAATTATGCCAAAAGCGAGAAACAAGAGAATCAGACTACGGCTCGAGAGAATTGTGATAGCTTCATGGAGCTGTCTATAATCGACTGCAGACCAGCGGAGAACATCGCTTGTGGCTTTCTTGAGTTCGCCAACCTCGCTCAAAATTCGAAAAATTCGACTCCATCTTGACTTGCAACCTCGAACTCGCCCAATCTTCACCTATGGCACCTACAAGGTCTGTTGCATTGTCCAAGGCTCGAAGCAACGGCTGTCTGTGATACCCCTTGCGCTGGAAATCGAAAAATGCCAAAATTGCTCAAGAAAGGCCTGCTGCTTGCAATGCAATCGCTTGTGTACTCGGCCTGGGGCAGCTGCAGCCTTCAAAGCATTACAGCTGCTTTAATACCCTTATTCAAGCCCCATCAGCCGAAATCAGACTATCTCTAATGCAAGAACTCGAAGCTGATTATCATGCTCTGTATCGTTACAGACTTTACGCAAAAGGCCGTGTCCTTGGTTTCACCAGAGGCAAGCGCAACCAGAAGCCCAACACCTCTCTTCTTCAAATTGAAGGTGTAGCAAACAAGGAAGAGGCCAAAGTGGGTTTCAACATGTGTGCTAGGCTAGAAAGGCAAGACTGATGCAAGAGCTTGTAGTTCTACCTCGGAAAGCGTGTTGCATATGTTTACAAGGCACAAAAGGAGATTAACGGATCAAAAGTCAGGTATGCAAATGTTTCACCTGACTCTTTTGAAGGATCGCCGATTCTTTTGTAATGAACAGGATTTGCTGGGGACGAGCAAGTTACCACATACATCTTGTGCTTAATTCGATACTTATTGTTCTCCTCTACTCAGGTCACAAGATCGCACGGAAACTCCGGGTAAGCTTTTTCTCTCTCCTTCGATCATATGATACGTCATGCTCACTATTCGTCAATGCAGCGGTGTACGTGCTCAATTCAGACGCAACCTTCCAGCTCGTGCATTCGGCGCTTCATGCCGAATCATGCTCTACCCATCTGCCATCTAAATCTCAAGTATCAAGAGTTGATTGATTGAAGGTTTAGAAGTTCTGACGAGGTTGAAGTCTGTCCTTTTGCATCGTATTTGGGTAGTCGTCACTTTGGCAAAAGCATGCAATTTTACACAAAACTGCAAAATCAAACAGCTCGTGGTGTTTCGACTTTATTTCGCATGGACTTCTGCTTAGGACGTTTTCTCCTCTCTCCTTCTTTGCTGTCAAGTGTTCCGTATACACAGGCCTCAAAGTCGCTTGTGGCATTTGCTATTGCTCAAAACTGTCTTTTGGATTTCTTCCAGTCTTTTTATGCCAGATGTTCCCTGTTAGCAATCTTTGCTTTATTTCGCTCTTCTGTCCGGCAACCTCTTTTCTTCCTCCATGATCGGACTTATGTCGTTGTAAAGAGTATCGGACTATCGGGTTAATTCTACTCTACTCTTATCATATGGCTTTCGGCGGAAAGACTTGAGACAATGCAAAACAGTGGGTTGCAATGGAAGCTAAAAGCAAGTCGCTGCCCCCATCAAACAGATTTAAGTATTGTTACAGAACGTTACCCGATGAGTAGAAACATTCTGGACTATTTAATGAGAGCGAAACCTATGACTGAGATAGCGCCGCATGGTTTTACCATGCTCAATACAAAGAGCCAAGTCCTCGCCTCTGAAACATAGCCGAGCGATTTTTTTTGTGTTGCCTCGTGTAAGCCCGTTTCCATTTGCGTCATCACAAGTTGTCTTGAACAGCCAATCCACCAAGCTTGCAAACCTTTTAGCTACATCACATCTATTTAAACATGCCTTTCACCGTATGCCTACAGTGCTGCATCGCTTGTGGAAGGGGCTGACTTGTTTTGTTCCATTCTTTTAGGCTTCCGATATGTAAGTTGTCATGGCAACTCGTCAGTCAAGTACTGATGAGCTCATCGACGATCTGACAGCTGCAAGATCATCCTTGCTATCGTGCGTTCTATAGTATCAAAACCGAAAACATGCCAGTGCACTGACCTTTTACGTTAAAAAGTTCCTACCTCCGTAAGCTGTGCTGCTGCTACACTGAGATGAGTGCTCAACCTTGTCGGCATATAGTCTTGGAGTGTGAGTGGAGATTAAGCCTTTGTATCATGATTATGCTGAGGTTTTATCCACTTTCAGTTTCCTTGAACGAGGCTGCGGCGTAAGTTTCTGTCTATTTCTGACAATGCGGCTTCAAACTCATCACCTGGATAGGCCGATTTCTTCATCAATATTCTCTTGACTATTTTGCGCGCTGCCTTTCCTTGAGATTGAGAAATAACGCTGACGCTCTTATTTCACAGGGGGTTCATTCCAGGTTAATATACTGTTTCTTCTGCTATCACTCTGCTAATTCCTGTCTAACAGGCATCATCCATGCGCTGTACATCAGTACGCTGCTTGCATTATTAGCCCAAAGTAACCCAAGCTGAATTCATTCTTGCAGTTCTCAAGTATTGAAGCGATGAGTAAATGAATCGATGGGAAGGAAAGGGATCGGACATTCAGTAATTTAGATCGTATACAAGCAAGCCAAAGAAGAAGCAGAAGAATGATGTGCCAAATGTAATAGCCCTATGAAGTAACCTGTTTTTGCCCGAAATTCGCGTTGCTTGTCTTGTGACGAATACCGCCCACTTAAGGATACCCTGCGCAATGCCTCATAAGAAAGCTAAACGCAGTGTACGACAAGCACAGAGCGAGAAACGGTACGCCTTACCCAAATCTACAATTTCCAACATTTCATGCGGGTTTATCTTGCAGAGGACAAGATCTTGCCCCTACTTCAGCAGATACTCTAGTATCCGATGGATTATCAAAGACTGTTTCACGTATTCTCAACGCAGAAAAGACTCGTACAGCTGCTTTAGCTAAACGGAAACTGGCTTCAACAACGGATGAAAGTAGTAGTCAACCGAAGAAGAAGCTCAAGATTGAACCACATGAATCTTTGCGCAAGTTTTCAGAAAGAGCAGAAGCGGAATTGAGACCTGAAATTACTTTGGCAATGAAGAATGCATCGAAATTGAATGGTGCTCATAAACTTAACAAAGCTCAAAAGAAGAAGAAAAGGTTAGCGAATGAGCAGGCTCAGTTAGGTGAAGAAACGGAATTCTATGGGTTTGATAATAAGCCGGAGAAGGAGATTAAAGAGTTCAAACCTGTTGAACGGAGGACTATCAATGATTGTCAGTTTCGGTCTGCGCCTCTCTGCATTCGTGTTGTTGATATGGTCGTACAGTGGCTATGGAACCGCCTAGTCTATCGATCAAGAATAAGAAAGCCAAAGAAACGCTTTCGGGCCAAACGAGCGGAAGATTGCCAATATCAATGTCACAGAAAGAAGCGATAGAGCAGGAGAGAATAAAAGCAATACAGAGGTGGGCAGGTTCATGGATCCAGCAATTGAGCTTGCTTATCTATGCCCTTCTCTCGCAGGTATCGAGATCTGAAAGCATCAACGCAAACACCTTTTCCACCAATAGCAACAGAATAGTATTGTCTACATTCTATCGGGCGCTTGTTTCAACCCACTAATCCTCAACAAGCTACTCATTCGTTCACCCATACTTCCCAATAGATCAGCTTGCGATTGACCCAATGTATAAGTACTTGGTTGTACTAGCGGTTTCCTCACTTTCTCTGCTCCTATCTTGTCCTGCAAGACTATACGGCCATTTTCCCAATCTCCTGAATCAAGGTTCTGTTTGGCTTGTAAAAGGGAATCAAGAATGGATTGATGTAGAGCTATTTGTGAAGCCAAGAGTGAAGAAGCCAAGTTTGAATAATCAGCTTGTCGATCCGAATGAGCTCTGTTCACAATTACTTTCTGAGTCTTACAGTATCATGGCAAAGAAGAACGAGAAAGCTTACTTGGATAATTCAGCTGCGCAAACATTAACCACAGTCTCACATCTCGTTGAGACCATTTCCCTCTCTTTCCCATCTTCAGAAGGCGAACTGCTATGTCCTTGATCAGGTTGGAACCCTTCGATCGTTTTCCAAGATTCTAGAGCAGCGGATTGAGTATTGGTCAATTCGAGATAGTGAGAAGAAGGATCTGTCAATTCATGCGCGGATTCGGATAATGCTAGTAAGGGTGAAGAGGCAGTTCGGTCGTAGAGATTTGCAAGGGCTGAAAGAGTTTGAGCGGTTCCTTGTAAATTGCGGGAAACGCCTTGACATTCTGTACTAATATTAAGCATGAATCTGCAATGAACGGAATGAGCTTGACCTTGACAATTCTCGCGCCAACAGTGCGCTTCTGCCGGCATAAGGTTTTGTAAGGAGTGAGCAACTTCATCCAAAGACAGAGCGTTTTCTAGTTTTGTCCTGAGCTTTTTGTACCTCTGAGCACGCTGGTAATAGCTCACCTCTGCAAGCTACTCTGTATCTACCCAAATTCTCTTCTAATTTCCGAACAGAGCCTTCCTTCTCTGTCCGATTGACAAATTGAGTGAAACGGTGCAATTCATCTTCGGCTGTTTCGATATCGAGATTCCATTCCGGATGAGATACTTGATGAAAGAAAGCGGAAGGCGGATAAGATGTCAGAGCTTGTTTGCTACTAATTAAAGTCTGGGCGAAGGCCTGTTTATGCCAATCGAATCAGAACAGAGACTAGGAGAGGGAGAAAGCAAGGTATCTTCTCACCTCATCAGATTCACACAAGAACGATCTTAGTGCTGGCATGGAAGCGAAAACTGGATGAGAAGCTAATCGACTGATCCAACGATCTAGATCCCTCTTGCGTTCTTCCACAAACTCTTCTCTGAATTTACCTAAATACTTCTTGGCTGGTAAAGCAGGTTGAACGAGAACTGGACAAGTCCGCTTTAAGAAAGTATACAAAGATGAGAAATGAGAGAAGCGGCGTTGAACTTGGTACGTTTCTTGTTCATCTGGATTGTCAGTTGAAGTCCAAGTGGAGGTGACAGTAAAAGAGATATACTCAGATGAACGAGATAGTGGATCGGTGCTTGCTTTAGTCGGTTTATGCACTGATACGCTACGGATCTCGGCAGGAAAAGACCAGGAAGGTTCGTTCTGGCAACAATGATTCAGGGCAAAATCATAGCAGTAAAACTTCACTCACATCAATCTCGTACATCTTTGTATGAAATTTTTCACTGTACTCTGATGATGGGTTTCGACCCAGTACGAACTCTTCGGCTCCTGAAGCCATCCATCCATTTAAGGCTCTAGATTTCCCTTTTAGACTTCCCTTGATCTGATCTGACAAGTTCTTCTTGGCCAATTGCCTTTTCTCTTCTGCTGATAATATATTCTCCAGTGAAGGCGATCTCGATAATGGCCGAGGAAAAGAAGGTGGAACAGGTTGTAAATTTGGTAGGTGTTCACCAGCAAGAGGTGGTTCTTCTTGTGCTTCTGCTCGAGTGAGAACGGGATGACCGGAAGACGAAGATGAGGAAATAGGCAAGCCTGAATCTGCCGCTGCTGCGATTCTGCCAAAGTAGGATTTGAAGCGCGATGCATCGGATTGAACCTTTTCTACTGCTTCTTCTTCTTGCTGATGATCAGCTATGGGCTGAAATGTTGTTACTCTGGGAGGAGAGGCTGAAGCTGAAGAATTCTGACGAGTAAGAAGGACAGGAATGGATGCTTCTTTGCTGAGCGACGTTGTCCTGCTGTCTATTCGTGCTGGATCTTGTTTCTGAAGTGGGGAGAGTTGTGGGGACGATGTTATGCTATTATCTTCTGGTACCGTATCGGAAGATATCCTCTTCCTAGAGCTCGTTGATTCTCCAGCTTGCGAAGTTGATCCTGCTCCAGCAGTGGACGTGTTCGACGCAACATCGGCATTTGACTGGTCTGATTTCTCTTCGGTGTTGAGAGAAGCAGAAATGCCAGACTCGCTTGTGGTATTCAAAGGCATAGGTGAAATTGCGCGAAGACCGTCTTCTGCCGGTTGTTCAAGAGGTAACAGCATAGGTGTACTAGTAGATGGAGTCAATAGAGAAGAAATAGGCCGATGTTCTTCTTCTTCTGGCTCTACATATGGCATCCAAAAGCGCCGTGGGATCAACCCTTCTTTGGCATCTTCACCATGAGCGAGCACTATCCCAATGGACCAACCGCTTGAGGCATCTTCTACCCAAATCTCGAGCAAGTCGCCTATTCAAATTAGTTCGAGAACCAGTACATCGCCAAGTGAGATTCACCTTTGCTGAAAGTCAGCTCTTCTCCCTCGCCTTGAAAAGAGTGAATAGCTATAGCTGGTTGTGGGTCAATCGTTTGCTCGTACAGAGATGCTTCTGCGCTGTGTGCCATGTCGTAGTCTGATACAGATCCGCTAGTACTAGGTCCTCTTCGCGGTAGGAAGAGACGAATCTGCTAAGAATACAACGAGAGATGATGATGAGGCAGAGAGTGATGCAGGTATAGGCTTCGAAAGAAGGAAGGAAAGGAGACCAGCTAATGTCAACAATTAAATGGGTGCGAACGGACAAGTTATCGTCCCAGGCTGTGGTATACCAATGTAAAGTTCCTCGTATGGTATCAATGCTCAAATGCAACAGCTAGGAAGGGTATCGCTCATGGTTCATGGTCAAACCCTTACGATGACCTGCAACATTCGCCTCTCTGCTCGATCTGCAAAGTTCGGAGACTGGTTGCTTGCTACGCGCTTGCCATGAACTGGACTACGATTTGAGCCAATGTCTCGAATCCCCAGACTGCAGATGTTTCAGATAATCAGCTTCAATAAGCCTCTCGGTGTGTCTATGGCAGCTAGAGGCGAAATGTGCGGCACCTCATCAAGTATGGCCACTGTTTGGCAACCATGCCTTGCTGAATATGACCGTTATCGCACAATCGGGGCTTATCTGGGCATTCAACCTTTTGGCTATTCTGGCATGCTGCACCTTCGCTACCACGGAGCTCTTACTGTCGCTGATCCTATCACAAGTGTTTGCTTATTCCCAAGCCAAATCGCTTTAATCTGCACGGCACCCAATTTGCTCCAGTGGGATTGATCAAACTGCTTTACCTCTGGCTGAGCGACAGCCTTCACGTATCCTAAAGTCATCTCCAATGGCTCTCGCGCCCTAATAGCCTACTTCTTTCTTGCCTTTCCGCTGTCCGAATCTTCTCCGAGATTTTGCCTCTCCGTAGTCATGCTGTCATTACACTTGTGCTCTAGCTGCTTTATCTCACTGACCATGCAAAAAGTGCTCCCGCCAAATACCGAGCTTTACCCAAGCGGAAATAAGCGATCTGCATGTCTAAAAAGCCCTTATTCGTCGGCAGCTGATCAATCTTTTGATCGGATGTGCCTTGGCAAAAAAATTCCTTTACAAAGTGATGACGAGTATTGCTAGCGGCCGGTGCTTACACGCCGACTACCACCTTCCTTAAACCGTTCATTCTTTCAGAGCTGCGAATAACCCTCAAGATGCGCTCTCGGTCAATCGTCGGACTGGTCGCTTTGGCCGTCATAGCACTTCCGTTACTATTATGCTATCACATTCGCGACCTTTCGGAGATGGCAGTCACCTATAGTTCCTTCTATCCTTTCCTTAAATCTCACCCGCAAACATTATTCCGAATTCAAGCATCATCGAATCAAGAGGAGCAACCGCGGCAGTATACCAAAAATTCTCGTCTAGTTCCTCAAATAATACATCAAATCTTCCTTACTGAAGGTCGACCAAGCAAACTCGCCAAGTATGAACCAGCAATCGAGAGCTGCCGGGCAATGCACAGCAATTGGACTCACATCTTATGGACCGATGAAGCTGCCAATGCCTTCATAAGCGAACATTATCCGCACATCTTCCCACATTATCAAAGTTACCGCCAAAGCATTCAACGAGCAAACGTTCTCCGCTACGCTTTATTAGAGCATTATGGAGGAGTTTACTTGGATGTGGACATCACTTGCGAAAGACCATTGGATGAATATCGTCATCTGCCTTTCCTCTCTCCTGCAGCTTACCCCGCTGGTGTCAACAACGCTTTCATTCTCGCAAAACCTCATCATGGTTTCTTACAACATCTTCTGGCTGCGGTACCTAGCAGGGACCTATTCTGGGGAGCTCCTTACATAGAAAATATGCTCAGCACAGGTTTGTCATTCACGGGCCGAATGAATTCCGTTTCCTTACTAATCATATGACTTGATTAGGATGCATGTTTTTCTCGAATAGATGGATGAGCTATGTACGAAGAGATACTTCAGTAGGACCCGACGCAGTCTACGTTCTCTCCGACGAGCAAGGGTCACTGGATTCGCATATGTTAAGAGGAGAAGTAACGACTCCGCTCTTTCATCATGGCGGAGCAAGCAGTTGGCACGGGTGGGATGCAGCAGCTATTGTTCTAATCGGCAAACATTACATCATCTTCTTGCTTCTGCTCTCAACTTCCTTCTTGCTGAGCGCCTACGGGATATGGAGGTTGGTGCAAAGGAGTAGAAGTGGACAAATATGGATCGAAACGCCAGACAAGGAGAAGGATGAAGAGTCATTGATGAGTGAGAAATATGTCTGAACGACGCAAAGGCAACTAGAAGTGTGTTCTATACTTTCAATTTCACACCGAATTTCGCTGACCTTTTCTAGTCAACAGTCTTGTTGCGACACGGCTCTATTCACCTACAACTTCCATACACCTTTATTTGTACAGTAATATCACTACCCTTATTCAGTAGAATCACCGTAATCAAATGATGTCTAACAAGAGTGTAAATATTTGTAAATCGTCGTTCAGCAAATTAGACTTAGAAAATGTAATGAATATGCAAATCGAACAGCTCATTGAGCTAATTAGTCATACTAGCTGTACAAAGCTTCCTCTCCGCAAAATTACTTGTCTAACATCATTAAAAGGTAAAACCCGCAAACTGCTTCGCATGATCTTCAGTCTGCTCAATCCTAGGTGTTCGATCATCTTCCTCAAACCCTCTTCTCCCTTGTCTCTCTTCACCCTCCGAGTGGTAGGCCGATCTGGACCTTGTAGGCGATTCACTACTGCTGAAAGAATCATCTGTTGCTTTCCGCTGTCGACGGGGAGAAGGTTGCCATGCATATGCAGAAAGATTAGAAGCCACACTGTCTCTTGTCTTCCTCGAACTGTCATTGGTCATAATTGAAGGCGGTCTGACTTGAGCTGATCCAGGTAAGGAAAGGAAAGATGTTTCAGGTGAAGCTGTCGCCGATCTGGGTTTAGTTGATCGAGAAGCGAAAGAACTGTGCGAGACTGGTCGTCGTAATGTATTGCTGAAGGCATCCTTTTTAGGTGCAGCCGGCGTCATAAACATTGATTCGATCAATTGTTCGGAAGTCTGACTGGAGTGATGACCTCCCAGACTACCGTAAGCGTGGGCAGGAGAGGCAGAAAGTGTACCGCGCTGTCAATTATCACTTCAATAAGCGAACTAATATCGCAATTGGACCAAATCACTGACCTCTCGCAAACGAGGAGCTCTTGCTTGCAAAGAATGCATAGATGATGCCGAGCTTGAGACTGGCGAGCCATTACTAGACCCGCGCTTGCCGTCTATTACACCGGTCAATCTCGAACAATTCCAGTGCCATCAGAGACGGCTCACTATTCTTTTCAGGAGAAACACCTTCCTCGCCAGGTCTGTCGAGTACCAGATCAGCATACTTCTCATCCAAATAGGAGCATCGAACTGACAATCGGTAATTGCTTTCTCCACCAATCCATTCCAACTCAATACCCATTCTAAGCAACGCATTCGTCTTTCCATCCCTCAATAGAAATCGTTTCGGTTTCTTTTCTTTTTCCTTTCCTTTCCCGTTCGTATTCCCATTGATTGTAGTTGTACCAGTAACTTTAGGTGCATAAGAACTTAAATCCAATAAAACGTAACCTAATCTTTTCTCTGCTTTTTGTTCAGTATCTGTGTTATGAGATTGTCTGATTGAAATTTTCAAATCCGATTGTTCTAGATTGTTGGTGTGAGATAAAGGAATAGAAATGGAGCAAGTAATAGTTTGATTGAATTTGACTGTGAAATCTTTAATGTGTTTAGGTGAAGTTCGACCTGATGGTTGTGGATGATTAGGTGGTGGTTCTAATGGCGTGTGAGGAGGTGGTTGACTCGGTTTTGTGCTGTCGCTGGAACTTTGGGAATGAACTGTTTGAGGTGGACGAGTGAGAGTAAATTCTCTCGAATGATGAGGTCGAGTAGGCGATGGTTGTTGTTGTTGTGGGCGTTGAAAATCAAATGATTGTTGAATCGAACCTGAAACGACAGAATCTGAATCGTTTGAAGGGGCTTCTGAAGAAAAAGTCGAAGATTGGGAGGATTTGTGGGAATGTAATTTGGCGTAATTTGTGATAGCTTGCATTGGATGATGTAAGATATCAGAACGTGAATCCGAGGAAAGCAAACTGGATCCTTCACTCTCGCTACTCAGGAGAGTTGGTGTTGCAGATTTGGATGCTTGAGCTCTGGTTACTTCAGCATGATGAGCTGAGATAGAGTTTGAAAAACGCCATTTGAGTGAAAAGACGCCAGAGACGAAGGGAACATTAACGACATCATGAATTGTCAAGCGAACATCGAAGCTGGCATGCTTCTTTCGGGGTTGCAGAGCGCGCTTCAAGTCGTCCATCTTTCGTCTCTTCTATGGTAGTCACGAATTGACAGGCATTCCTGATAGCTGAGCTGTGTAATAGCAAGGCCGAACGGGAGAATCAGCAATGTTTCCATGGCGGCCGACGAGCGAGCGATGTTGACATCAACGCAACGCGTTATGAGCAAAGCAGCTCAACGTAGCAATGATCGTAAGAAACAAACAAAGCTTCGAAGAGCGGAGTGCATCGAGTAATTAAAATTCACCTTATTGAGCTTTTGTTCGGTGAACAGGAGATCCAAGGCGGGAACTGGCAGTGTAGGGGCAGGATGATATACCGACGTGTAATGGTAACAGAACTGGCCAGTGCTGACCGAGAACACACCGCAAAGTGACAAATCAGTGAATCATCCAGTGAGGCGTCGTCATATTCATCACCGAGTCGTCGTCAACCTCCTCATTTCGATCACGGGCGACGAAAGCATTGTTTGGTGTTCTCCTCGTTCAACAGCAGCGCTTTCATATATACCTGACTCGGTACACACTTGCCCTCTGGTTGCTGTGCATGATATCCTCGCAATGTCTATAAGCCTGGATCCTACCTCACGCGCTTCCTTTGACCGAGACTTGCCTTCCGCTCCAAGCAATGGCTACTATTCACCAGACTCCGCACCAATAGCTCCACCTCCTTTCAACCCATCCTACTCATTTGGGAAAGCTAGCACCCATAACAATAACAATAACGTCGAACATTTGGATGAACAGATGGAAGAGCCTGTGCCCGTTGGATTTGATGAAGCTGTACTAAGGCATTTGTGTGATATAGATGTGCGTTCATCTCCGCAAGTACACATTCACATTTGAACGAAACGAAACAGTGTGGATTACCTCTCTTGCTCGAAAGGCTGAAACAAAGCACAACATCATGTAGAGTTAGTCTCTCTGTTGAACATATAAGCAGCTACTAATGAACGGAATAGGAAGCAAGCAACTTCTTTAGGAAACGAGCTCAAATAGAAGAAGATTACGCTCGAGCCAACATCAAACTTGCACGAACGAGTTTAGACAATTACAGAGAATCAGATGGTCGAGCAGGGTTAGTGCTATATTGACTAAATGACCTTCCGCAATGAATCGATCGTATGACCTAACAGGACTTTCGTTACTTCTTATTCTGCGCTACTTCGAACTCATGAATTAGTCGGCGACAATCATCTACGCTTCGCTAACCAACTGATAGAAACAGCTGATCAATTATCAGACCTTTGCAAAGAGACTGAGCGGACTCGAAAGAATGGAAAAGATGTTGGTACAAGGTTAGAGAAAGCTTTAGGTGAAGCGGAAAGCAATATGGATAAATCTCGACAACGTTATGAATCAGCAGCTGAAGAATTGGAAAGATGTGTTTTGCAAAAAGCGGGAGAGAAAGATCCTACTTTGTATCATCAAGCAACAACCAATTCTTTCAATCCTTCTGTTTCTTCTGCTTCTTCAGCTGGCAGTAAACGAACATTCGGAAAAGCTATGTCTAAACTAAAGAGCACTTCAAAAGGTTTCGGAGGAAGCAATAAACCTGAAGATGAACTACGAGCCAAAGTAGCCTACACGAGCGAAGCCTATAGGAAAGAAGTTTCAGCTTGTCAAGCTGTTAGAAGAGAACATTGGGTTGTCGGTCTACCTCGAGTGCTCCGCGGGTTGAAAGAAGGAACAGATGAAGTGGACCTTGGTACTCAATATCACTTAAGGCGATATGCCTATCTCTTCGAAAATGTACTCGTCAGCAATGGAGTAACAGTCTCTCCGCCAACAAACTCGTCATCTGGAGGATTGGAAGAAAGTCCAGGGTTGAAATTGATAGTTGAAGCGATTGACAATCGAGAAGATTTCAAAGACTTTATGCAGAACTATTCTGTTGCTTGGCTGCAATCTCCACAAGCTCAAGCAAGAGGCCCATCTATTCGAGGTGAAGGTATGCTCAACGAAGAAGGTTATGTAGCAGTTCAATCACCTAAAGTGGAATCACCAAGAATGTCTACTTCTTCTACTATTGGCAACCTACATCAACTCTCCTCTCAATCTTCTACTTATTTCCCTACGCAACAATCCAATTCTCAAGCTCAGGGCGCTTCACCGGATTCGAGAGCTTCCCTCAGCTTACCCGTCGCCTCAACATCGAAAGCTATATTTGGTGTAGATCTGGGAGAGCAGGTCGCCAGAGATGACGTTGATGTGCCGTTGGTGGTTGAAAAGTGCACAGCGGTAATAGAAGAGCATGGTCCGTTAAATTAGGAGAGGTTCAGTATCGTGCTGATGATCTCTTCCACATCGCGGACAGGTCTCGATGTGACCGGCATATATCGTCTATCTGGGACAACGTCAAAAGTACAGAAACTCAAAGCAAGACTGGATCAAGGTGAGTCAATTTACCTTAGCCAAATTTACGCCTGCCAAAGAACTCTGTTACAGACGTCGAGAACATTGATCTGAATACAGAAGAATTCCTTTCGGATATCAACGATATATCAAGCGTTCTCAAACTATATTTCCGAGAACTACCAATACCGCTAATGACCTTCGATCTCTATTCTGGCTTTCTCGCTGCAGCGCGTATGTCTACTGTTTCCATCAGCAAAGAGCTTCCGCTAAAATGGATATAGGCATCGAGAATGATAGGCTGCGGCATATAAGGCTACACGAGCGCGTCAATGAGTTACCAGATGCGAATTATGCTACTCTAAAACTTCTTATGGGTCACTTACACAAGTCTGTTGCATGCTCTGTTTGTGTGAGACGTCTGCTCAGATGTTCAATTGCTTGCAGGGTACAAGATAAGAGCTCAATCAATTCTATGTCAGCCTCAAATATAGGTACGTTCATCTGATTTAACGCTCTTCCGTGTTTGACCGTTCAACGTTTTAGCGATCGTTTTCGGTCCAACACTATTCAGAGTACCGCCTGGCGCTGAAGGATCTGCGTTGCAAGACATGCAATGGCAATGCAAAGCGATAGAAACGATTTTACTGCATTATGAAGCGTGAGTATAATTTTGCTGTTCGTTTCCGTTCGGAGTTGATTGGTTGCTCTGCAGTATCTTTGTCTCTTCTGAAGATGAAGGGTAGAGTTGTATTCAGTGAAAGAAGAGGGCTTGGCACGAGTGAGAGATGCAGTCGAGGAAGGGTATCTGTGTAAAGACTTTGTACCATCAGACAGGCGCTGAGACGAAGGAGTTGTATTGGCATGCATTCACGTTGAGACATATCATAATGCTATATTTACGGAGACTGATGTACAAACATGACCCGACCCATCTCATCAATACTTGATAACAGTACCATCTGGAAGTCGAGTTGGACTGATACGAGAAGGTTCTCCGATGGAGGTTCTGACTTCACTTGAGGGAGCTTTCGCAGATGTCGAGTTGCACGGAGTAGAATGAGTGCGAAATGTAAAGCTGGGTGCTTTGTAGCGTACTTCATTCTCCTTGAGTGAACTAACAGGTCCTCGGACAATAGTGGTGGAAGAAGATTTGCGATAACCGGAAAGGTAGGCATTCACATCGTTAACGCCTGTACAACATAACGATCAGATTATATATTAAGGTAGCGTGCAAAACAAAGAGAACCTACTGAGCTCGTAGAAGTTGGTGCCTTCACAATCTTCAATCTCCAATCTCTTCAAAGCAGCCCAATTTCCAACTTTGCCCCCCTCGAAAATTACGCGAAAGATTCCACCCATCGAGTCCCACTCCTGAACATTTCCACAATTCCCTATTTGGTCCGCGACCTTCTCCTTGTCCGTATCTAATTCGACCATTCCATCTGGGCCAGGTTTGGTTACGAAAGGTGTTCGGTTTGGGACCGACAGGTGAAGAGAGTTGTGCTTAGAGCTAGAGCTGAGGAAGAAGACGTAAATATGAGCTAACTCATGTGCGAGAGTAGTGAGAATGAGGACAGCCAGCAATGGACAGAGCGGTGTGGCGTTTTCAGATGAGCGTTGAAAAGCTTGTAATAGAGATTCAGAAATGTGAATAATAGCTAGTACGTCGCCGGAGTTAGGCCAAGATGTCCATGCATAGTCTCCCTTTCCCATATACTGAGCCTGAATCGTTGGTAAATGACCAGCTAGAAAGCGATCGAAATTGGAATTGAAGGATTGAAGAGTTACAGGGGTAATCGTTTCCTTAGAGGGGGTTGCAGCAGTAGCGAGAAATACGCGCAAGAAGGACCGACGAAGATGTTCATCCCTGTCCAGTGCTTGACGGAACAGTAGGGTCAGGTTATTGACATAATCAGGTTGGCCGGTAAGAGGACTGCAGACGAAGGATTCAAGATACGTGAATTTAGATGTACTAGTAGTCATTGTCGGTGTAAAAGGATTGCGAAAGTTTGCACCTCGCTTGCGGAGATGGCGGTTGGAACGAATGTTAGCAAGAGGCACAGGGATTAATCGATGTTGGTCAGAACGGAAACGAAAACAAAGGGAAGTCAAGAAATAGATCATATGCCTGAAGAGTCATCAGAAAGGCAGAGTAAGTCCCTTGCACGGAAAGAATATGGCGGCGACAAGGTAAGAATCGACACAATTCAATCGCATGCTGTGCTTGTCGACAAACGGCGGATAATATCCTCACGAAAGCTGCCCTGGCGCATACCACAGCTTGAGGCATACCTCTGCAAAGATATCCGTAGACTTGAGACGAGACGGCAGAGTTAAGGCTTCCAAGAAAGAGATAAATCATGTCTTTTGGCGGTTTCGGTAGTTTCGGTACCAAACCTGCTGCACCTGCTTTCGGGGCCAGTACATCAGGCGGCCTCTTTGGAGCATCAACGTCAAGTTAGTCTCAGGATTCGGAGGAGTAGAATAAGTTAACGTTCGAAACAGCACCTGCTTTTGGCCAGCCTCAACAGCAGCCTACAGCCTTTGGGCAACCTCAGCAACAGTCTGCCTTTGGATCTACGCGTGAGCTCACAAGTAAAGCAAGACTACAAGTACTGTACTGATATGTAATGCGACGAACAGCTGCATTTGGAGGTGGAGGTGCTTTCGGTTCTTCCTTTGGCTCATCTGCTGCTACTCCTGCATTTGGCGCACAACCAGCAGCGCCATCAGCTTTCGGTCAACCAGCCACAAACGCCTTTGGTTCTTCATCAGGCACATTTTCTTTCGGTTGTCAGTTGTATCGTCGAACGGCTTCCTGCGTCTACTAACGTGCATGTCTGCAATGACAGCTAAGCCAGCGTTTGGCGCATCCAACACAAGCTTCGGGTCAACTTCTGGAGGATTGTTTGGCAGCACACCGAAAGCCTTCGAAGATCGTAAGTGAATTCAAAATATCGAATACTAGCTATTTATCGTGTTTTGTAGCACCAACGGACAGCAATGAGAGTATTCCGATACCCACGAATGGTACAACTGTGCCGTTCAAGCCGCAACAACGGAAAGAGGGTCTCAAAGATGATAAAGCATTAGAACCTCGCAAGGACAATATACACACATGGCAAAATATCGTTTCGCAAAGAGATTACTGGAATGTATCGCCAGAGGTGACTATCATTACTTCTTATTCCAGACCTACACTAAGAATCCGTGATAGGAACTCCGCTGGCAAGACTATCAACAGAATCGCAAGACTCCATCTGCAACTCCCGCTCCAGCTGCATCTGGAGGCTTTTCTTTCGGGGCTCAACCTCAGCAACCAGCTGCAAATGCTTTCGGCGCACCAGCTACACCAGCATTCGGACAGCAACCGACTACATCTCTTTTCGGATCCTCTACTACCCCTGCTTCGACTGGATTGTTTGGAGCTCCCAAACCTGCTTCACCCTTTGGCGCGACAAGCACGCCTGCTTTTGGTGCTCAAACATCAACTCCTGCTTTCAGTTTCGGTCAACCTGCTGCAGCTCCGACAAACGCATTTGGAAGCACTCCAGCATTTGGTCAACAGACATCTCAACCTTCGACGGGGTTGTTTGGCCAAACTAGCGCTCCAGCACCCACAACGAGTTTGTTTGGACAGCCTGCTCAACCTGCTACTTCTACACCTGCTTTTGGCGGATTCGGCACAACTCCTGCTGCTCCTAAGCCGGGTGGCTTTAGTTTTGGTGCAACACCTACTTCAACTCCTGCTTCCACTTTTGGCGCGCCTGCTAGTACTGGTTTTTCATTCGGTAGTGAGCAATCAATCGCAAGCTTTTAGATAATAGCTTATACTGTATACCAGCTCCCGCTAGTACCTCACAACCCACAACCGGTCTATTTGGCGCTCAACCAGCTACATCCACACCTTTCGGTCAAGCGGCACCTGCAGCACAACCAGCGCCATTCGGATCAACAGGCAGTATCTTTGGATCAGGAGGTGCAAGTAAACCACTCTTTGGAGCTGCACCAACCAGTACACCGGCATTCGGTTCTTCTGCTCCCGCACCTGCAGCACCTTTCAGCTTCGGCGCCAAACCCGCAACAACTGCTCCCACAACTAGTTTGTTCGGCGGTTTCGGTCAATCTCAACCTGCTCAACCTGCAAACAATGCTCTGGGAGGGTCGACTTTCTCTTTTGGTGGAAGTACAACTGGAGGAACTGGCTTATTCGGTTCACTGGGCCAGTCACAACAACAACAGCAACCTGGTTTAGGTCAATCTATGCCTCCTCCTCCTCCTACAACCGATACACCATACGGAAACAACCCACTTTTCGCTTCCGCCCCTGCACCTAAAGCACCTTTTGCTACTACAGCAGATTATGTAGCTCAAGGCAAGATCAAACCTGCTATGCATTTGCCAGGTCGGACTGGAGCTGATTCACCACGGAATCGTGGCGGACCAAAAATCACTCATCTGAGATTCGCTCCTGGATCCAGTTTGAACGCTTCAAGTCTCAATAGACCTAGTAGTCCTTCTTCTCTGTTTGGTAGTGGAAGACAATCACCCGCCTTCAATGGTATAGGCGAAAGTGTTGCTCTGAGCCCGAATGCTTTCGCATCGAGAACAAGTGTCAAGAAACTGGTCATTGATCGAAAAGTTCACGCTTCGGATCTAAGAGATCGATCAGCTACACCAGGAGCGATCAATGGTTCTAAAGTCAGTTTCAACCCTGAATTGGAATCTGCTACTCCTTCGAGAAAAGGAGGAGCTTTCTCTTTCCCTACTCCACAATCTCGAGCTTCTTCTGTTCAACCCAATGGCTCATCAACTAGAACTTCTCCTCAAGTGCTTCAACCGATCAAGACGGATTATATTTGTGAACCTTCGATTGAGCAATTGGGCAATTATCCACCTAATGAATTGGCTGCGGTGGAGAACTTTACAATTACTAGACCTGGTCATGGAAGTGTTCGATTCACTAAACCAGTGTATGTATTCACTTGTTGGATTTCCGCGGATCTTGGGCGCTGATTCGCTTGTTTTGTTCAGCGACCTTACGACCGTGGCTTCTTTACGGTCAATAGCTGGCGGTCTGATTGTTATTGATAATCAGCGGCTGTTCTTCTTCGAGAAAGATGAGGATGAATTACCTCCCGCAGGCGAAGGTGTAAGTCTTTTTCTGTCGCTTCTCTCGCATCTACTCCAGCTTAATGCCTTCCCTATAGCTGAACACAGAAGCAATCGTCAAACTAGAAGGAGTATGGCCAACAGACAAATCCACTGGCAAATCAGGCAAAACGGACGACCCGAACACTTTGGACAAGTTCGCTGCTAAGCTCAAGAAGAGGACTGCTAAGATGCCTGGAGGCAAGTTCGTCGAGTACAGCAGGGATGGAGGAGTTTGGGTATTTAAGGTTGACCATTTCGTGAGTTCCCTTTGTCCTGCGTGTTCCGTTTCATGAGCTAAATTGGGCTCGAGTGAGGGATCTAATGAGTACGCTACAAGTCAAGGGATGCAGCAAGCGAATCTACAGGGTAGCAAGGGATAGCATCATATTGTATTCGTAGTTAAAGCATAGTCGCATAAATCTTGAACAAATGGAAAAGTTCTCCGTAAGATACATAATATACTTCTGGATCCATCATCCTTGAACCGCTGCTACTGCTGCTCTTTCTCTCCTGAGCTTCCGCCATAGATACCAGGTAAAAACACCGAGAAGTAGGAACGCAATAATTCTGAAGCAATGGTCAGACTCGCAGGAACGCTCTGCTTTGATTGGACCTACGGAATGGCAGCGGCAAGCGCAACTTGCGTCGTAGTATAATGATGGATGTTGCCATCTGAAGTTCTAACAGCATAATCTCTTTGTTGAAGGGAGGTATAGAGGGGAGCCATTGAAGAAGAATAGATGAGAGAAAAAAGAGTAGGTCAATCAGAGCCAGCTGAACGGAAACAGTGAATTGCTTTGGGATAAGAGAGCGACAATTTGGCGAAGAATGCCATGGAGAAATTGTATCGCCTTAGCATTGCCTTCTCCTGAGATGATACAAAAAGAGAAGACGGAAGGAAGCAGTGTACAGTGTTCTGAAGGAGTATGGCAGTCATAGCACAGGCTATAGAACATAAGACGAATCTCAAGTTGATGATTCCAGATTCGATGATGAATTCGGAGCCGAATAGCGGAAATGAAGAGCTGGAGAAACAGCAGGACAAGACGCTTACGGGCTCTAAAAGCTGTACCACTTTGACAGCCTATTGAGTTGCGTTCTAGACTTGTCTTCTGATTACTTTGCTCGCGAGCTCAGGTATAAATGATGGGTGAGAGGTTCTTCCTAGATTGCCCAAAGACTCGTAGACTCATGACACGAGCATCTCCAAGATCTATTTAGGCAGGTCAGTCATTTACAACCGACGCTTAGCTCTGTAACTTGAAACATACGACTGCACTTGAGCTTCCTTCAGTAAAGCCAAATCACTTTTCTTTTCCTGGCTCCGACGCTTTCTCCTTCGCCTGTCTCTTTCGTCTTTCGCCTGAACAACGCTCTTTGTGACCCGCTTTCCAATCTAAAGCCTGACAGGTTTTTGAGCAATATAGAACGCATTTGCAGCTATAGAAAGCGAGTATCAAAACCCGAAAGGATAGTTGGATCAAAGAAGTACATACCTGCTGCAAAGCTTGAAAATCTTGTGGAATTCCCGCTGCGGATACTGTCCAGGAACTGGACTGGTATCATGATAATGACGGAAGCAGTGATTGCAAGAAGAGAGCGTCACATCCGCGCCTTAAAGAGGTATGGTTGAAAGTGCTCGCACCCTTTCTTCCGCTGTTGAGGGCTTCCCTCTGTAAGGGAAAGATCCGCCGAAGAACAGGTCCGGCCATGATTGACCAAAGGCGAATAGGGTCAATTTAATGAAGCTGTCCATGGCTTCAATTGTTGCCGGCATCGTCTGCTTGTCTTTCTCTTGTTTTAGCTTGTCCAGCAGTGATTTAGCCAGATTTAAACTGTGCAACCACTGCGCCTTTTCCGCCTGTTCAGCTTCTTCCAGCATTTTCTCATACAGTTCCGGTTGTTTCTTAAGCGTTGTGACGAATATCATCATTACACTCGAGGTTGCCTGTGCAGTTGAGGACATCTGCAGGATCCAAGTCGGACCTTGCAGCATAAATTTGAGATACTCTATGTAGCAAATTGTTGACAATTTGAGGCAGAGTTTACCATCTTTTGCTGGGAAAGTTTGTAGGAAGTTGGAACACTCCAGTACATCACGGAAGAAATGACTGATTGGGAATAAGGAATTGGTAAGATAGGTCGAATCTTTATTCGTATTCTTATTCATCATATGGCAAGCAACCAAATAGAGCTTGGGTTCTTCGGCGCACAGTCGACGCGAGAGACCATGCGCCAAAGGACCTGCGTCTAGTCCTTCCGCCTTCATTCTGTTGTGAAGTGGTAGACTGAGGTGTTGCAAAGATGCCCAATCCAGCGTCCGAAGTGCTTGCGTGAACCTTGCTGTCTCTTCTGGTATTGCTTTCATAACCCATTCAGGGTAGGTCGAGAGTTGATCCATGTCTTTGCGAAAAATGAGAAGAAAGAGTCGCCAAGAGGTATTGAGGTTGGAGAATAGGAAAAGGGAGGTATTATAGCGATACTTTATATTCTGCGATGCGCTGGCACCAGGCAAGCCAGCTATAAGAATAGCACAAGTTACGTCAAGCTCAGTTAAGCTGTATAGCTTTGCAGCTTTGCGTAGATCTGTCGCCCTCTGCAAGCCACGAATGGACGTCAAAAGGAAGAATGAAGGGAATCTTGAAACAACGAGGTTTGGGTTGGTCGCGGATTGCAATGCTGCATGAGATATCTAAGATGTGCCCATCGATATCTCCATCGAAAATCTGGTGCTATACCAACTGGAGCGAGATGTCAATCGAGTCAAGCGTCGCAAATAGGAGACAAGCATGAAAAGTCGAATAGTGAGCCAAGTCAAGTGGCTAAGGGCGATCGAAGGGCTGAAGTAGATCGGACACAGTCGTTCGCAACCAAGCTGGAGTACAACTACTCACAAGAAGCCTGCATGAGCAAATCTTCAAGAATAATCCATTCGCGCCTGCCTTGGACAAAGCTCTGATTATCTCGCAAGAACACCTAAAGGCTCATGGGCTTTACGGTCAAGCCAATACGGAGCAGCCTGAGACTGCCTTTACTTTACCGCCTTTGCTGGGCAAGACAATTGATGAACACTTTTGGTCTATGGGCATGCTCGATGCGAAGCCTTACTTGGATCTAGGAAACGCTTTCGCAGCTACAGATCTGCCTCCTGTACCAGAACATTGGGCTAGAAGTAGCGGTTGGACGAAGTACAACCCAGATGGAAGCTTCGAGTCAGTCGACAATCTGCCAGAAGGGGAACCAGTCTGTTTCGATGTGGAAACAATGTACAAGATCACTCAATATCCATGTATGGCAATTGCAGCGACACCTTCAGCTTGGTATGCTTGGATTTCACCTTGGTTGTTGGACGAGTCCGGTAGTACAGATCATCTTATCCCTATTTCAGCTTCGACTAAACCACGTATTGTCATCGGTCATAACGTAGGCTATGATCGAGCACGAATAGCTGAAGAATATCATTTGCAAAGATCCCAATCTCGGTTTCTAGACACAATGTCTTTGCATGCAGCAGTCAATGGTCTTTCAAGTCCTCAGCGTCCAGCTTGGATGGCACACAAGAAGAACAAGCTTGCAAAATTAGCTCGAGAAGCGCCTGATGAAGCTGATGAGTTCGTTGACGCTTCTTCTGCCTGGCAAGACAATTCTTCCATGAATTCTTTAGCTGAAGTAGCAAATTTTCATTGTGGTATTACTATGGACAAAACAATTCGCAATAGTTTCAGCACAACAGAGAAAGAAGAAATCGCAGGCGAAATTGAACTGCAAGATCTTCTTTCTTATTGCGCTAATGACGTTTATGTCACGCATCGAGTGTTTCAGAAAGTTTGGCCTGCCTATCTAGAAGCTTGTCCGAATCCAGTATCTCTTTCCGGTATCATGCATATGTCAATACCTTTCTTACCAATTGATGAATCTTGGGAGCAATTTGTTCACACAGCCGAAGCAAAATATCAAGAACTCAACAACAAAGTCTTGGAACAATTGCATGCTCTAGCTGAAGAAGCGAGACATAAAGTACTGCAAGAAGATGAAGATGGAAGACCGATCTATGAAAATGATCCTTGGTTAAGTCAGCTGGATTGGACACCTAAAACAGCTAGGAGAAAGATTGATCCTGAAACGGTTTCAAAGGTATTGACCAAAGATCAGGAAGAAAGAGCGTTGGCCAACACGAAAGCTGAACATGCTTTGCCGGTTGAAGAGGTTCAAGAGGAGACAGTACCGCAAGAAGAGATCGTGGTCGAAGAGGTCGGGAGAGTAGAAGATATACAAGCAGAAACAAGTCAATCGCGAACAGAAGCGCCAAGAAGTGCTCCAAGAGATTTGTCGAACCAACATACTATTCAACTGTTGAACCCAATATGGCGAGGCTTTCCCGCAACTTACAGCGTTCGACATGGCTGGTACTTCTCTGTGCCCAAAGGCAAGCGCTACGAGCGTGATGAAGAGCTTGAACCGCTTCTACAGCCTGACGACCCCAAGTGCCGTGATATTCTAATCATGAATCGGAAACGTCCAGTCAAGACCAATCTTCTAGGTCCTGCGATGCATCCGCAAATTGAAGCTGGCATTCTTGAGATCAATGGCTTGACAATAGGCGAAGATGGTCTCGAGCTTTGCGGCTTCCCTCTTTCATCTACCTCGACGGAGGCCTATATCGCTTGGAATGCGCGTTTAAAGACGACGAACAGTCCAGCTCAAACAGTATCAGCACCTTCGCCAAAGAAAGCAAGCGTGGGTAAATCGAAAAAGACAGTATCTGCTCCAGTACCAGACGAGACCTCAAATGAAGTATGGCCGAAGTGGTTCTGGGATCTGGATCGCCGGCCATCTCAAGGTCCAGAAGGTTTGGAATTGTCTACTCGAACGAAAATTGCACCTCTCTTGCTTCGGATCACTTGGTATGATAAACCCATCTTCCACTCTAAAGAACATGGTTGGGTATTTCAAGTGCCTATAGATGAAGATTTAACCAAGTTTGGTTTGATGCAAAACACCAAGAAGCTCAAGTTCGATCTGGTGGCCGATATTAGCTTGCATGAGGATCCGGATAACAATTACTTTCGCCTACCGCATCATTCGGGTGGTGATGCAAATGTTGGATCGCCATTGTCGAAGAATTTTGTTAAAGCTGCGGAAGATGGTAGACTCGGCTCTGAATACAACGCAACCAAAATCGCTTTACAATTGAATGCACAATGCTCATACTGGGTATCTTCTCGCGATCGAATCATCAATCAATATGTCGTCTATCAAGATAAAGATAAAGATATGGGTTTGCCTTCAAAATCTTCTGCCGATAAGAAGGAACACAAAAATGGTTTTATCCTGCCACAAGTCGTTACCATGGGTACTATCACTCGAAGAGCTGTAGAAAAGACTTGGCTCACCGCTTCCAATGCAAAGAAAAACCGAGTTGGCTCGGAGCTGAAATCTTTAGTCAGAGCACCAGAGGGTTACGCTATTGTTGGAGCTGATGTAGACTCAGAAGAGCTTTGGATCTGTAGTGTGATGGGCGATGCATACTTCGGTATGCACGGCGCAACAGCAATAGGGTGGATGACGCTTGAAGGTTCGAAATCAGCTGGAACCGATATGCATTCCGCTACAGCCAAGATCTTGGGTATCAGTCGAGATGAAGCTAAAGTATTCAACTATTCTCGACTTTACGGAGCAGGAGTCAAGCATGCTGTAGAGCTGTTAAGAAAAGCCAACCCTTCTCTGACTGTGGAACAAGCTACTGCTTTGGCCAAAGAACTTTATGCAAAGACCAAGGGCTCAAAAATCCATACTAAGGACCCAAGGAAGAACCCATTCGAGCGCAAGTTCTGGTACGGGGGTTCGGAAAGTTATGTTTTCAACAAGCTGGAGTCAATTGCAATGAGCGATCACCCTGCTACTCCTGCCCTGCGATGTGGAGTTACTCAAGCATTGAACAAGAAACATCTTCAGGCAGAAGGTCTTTCAGCTGCTGGAGAAGGTTATCTCCCTTCGCGAATCAATTGGGTCGTTCAATCAAGCGGTGTGGACTACTTGCATATGCTCATCACTGCTATGGAATATTTGATGCAACGCTACGACATTGCTGGTCGATACATGATTTCGGTTCATGATGAAATCCGATATTTGGTTAAGGAAGAAGACAAGTATCGTCTATCTTTGGCTTTACAAATTGCAAATCTGTGGACTCGATCAATGTTTGCGTATTCGTTACAGATGTCTGATTTGCCTCAGGTGAGTATCGGCCGGGTAGATCAGGTTTGATGCCAGAGCTCATTCGCTTTTTGCAGTCTTGTGCTTGGTTTTCAGCAGTAGATGTGGATCATGTCCTACGAAAAGAGGTCAACATGCCCTGTCTCACTCCTTCGAATGATGTACCAATACCATCAGGAAAGACTCTTGATATTGTCGAAACTCTACAACATACGAACAACGGCTCACTACTCAGAAGCGGCGCAGCAAACGATACACTTCCCCCACCTACGCTTTTCTCGACTGATTCGGCTGTATCTGGGATGCGATATATACCTCATCAACCAGGTTTCACTGGAAGTCATCAGCAAGACAAGCTACTCGCATTCTTGAATGCTCAAGCAAGCGCGAACAAGACAGATCTTACACAAGTCTTTAGGGAATACGAAAATCATAGAGATACCTTCGAGTACTAGTAGCATTAGACACAAATGTAAGGCTGAAATATAGTGTCACTCTGTTTATTTAATCTAGCACATCTCGCTTTGACTAACAGCCAATCATGGGCTTGTTCAGCTTCTTCCGGCGCAAGGTCAGCAGAGCTACATTGCTGACCATTTGTCAGACCGGTCTAATTGCTCCTGTGACACAGGATGATGATTTGTCAATATCCAAAATATTGGACAACTTGCAATCAGCTATTCAACAGCGAGAACAACACTTGGCTGCCATCAAATTACGCGAGAAGAGGGCTGTAGTGTATTTCACTACTTATTCTCTCATCCTTTGGGTTGTCTACTCTGCGCTTTGGTGGTTCTCGCTTCTACCGATTCATGTCAACGATGAGGGATATCAGGATCCTTATTTCAGGATACTCAAAGTCGTTCCTGTTGCTTTGCTTCCATTCGTGTCAGTTGCATTCGTACCATGGTTACCAGAGCTTGTGCTGAAATGCAACTTGCAGAATCATCTTTACTCGCCGGAGCTTTAGATGGTTCTACAGGCGGCAGCAGCAAAGAGAAGGTCCGTCTAATGCAGTAGGAATGCATGACTTCTTACGACTTTCATCGCGGACAGAGAAAGCGCTAAAAGAGCTGCGAACGAAACAGAAAGCTGAAGTGACGAAGCTGAAGAAAAGGGTCAATTACGATGAAATGAAGGCTCTAATCGAAAAATATGATGATGGACCACGCAGACCAATAGTAAGCGGATTTCGAGGTGTAGACTGCTTCAAGTCTTCATCTAGGACCGCATACAGGCTATACCTCCTGGTACACCTCGGTCAGGTCAATCGACGCCTGCTGGATCACCTGCAGCTAAAGGCGCAGCAGCTCGTGGAGCCTATCTGAATTCTCCTCAATCTACACCAGCTCGAGGTCATCTTTCGCAGAAAAGCATGCCACCAAGTATGTCGGCTGCTCATTCGCAATGTAAGCACAAACGGATACCAGACGCATGCTGTCTCACGACGAACGACACAGCTCCACCGTCAATGCCGCAATCGAGAGGTTGGGCAGATCGCTTGGCGGAAACATTGTT
Source organism: Kondoa subrosea (assembly GCA_039545335.1). Taxonomy (NCBI): domain Eukaryota; kingdom Fungi; phylum Basidiomycota; class Agaricostilbomycetes; order Agaricostilbales; family Kondoaceae; genus Kondoa; species Kondoa subrosea. The sequence goes on from BCIN01000007.1 coordinate 1,315,566, forward strand.
GGGCGAGAACGAGCAAGCGGCAGCTTCTAAATACGCTCTGATATGCAAGAATTGTCGCAATCACAACGGTTTAGTCCTGAAAGAAGAGCTTTCATCAACTTGTACGTTTTCTTTCTTGTCGTCCCGCTTTTGACTAGATCTCAAGTTGGTTCGAACAGCCTATATCTGTCCCAAATGTGGTACTTTCAACGAACCCAAAGTCTCAGGACCATCTCCCAAAACACTCCTGGAAAATCCATCCGCTAACGGAACAACTACTTTACGGAATTCCAAAAGCTCTCCACATCTCAAAGAAGACTCTCGTAGCAAATCACACGAGCCCAATTCATCTTCTTCTGCGCGTACTCGGACTTTCCCTGCAGAACCGAATCAAGCTTCAAGATTGGTTCCTCAAGATATGCCTGTTCGGAAACATAGTCCTTTGACGCGAGCTGAATCTGAAGAACCTTCAACGAGCGAAGAGGAGGAGGAAGAAGAGCCAGAAGTGAAACCTGCAGGTGATGTGCACAGAAATGATAGTACAGTACAACAACGCAGAAGTAGAGCAATGGATACAGACGAGTAATTCTGTTATGAACAATGCCCAAAAAAAATTTAAACAAGGGGAACTAATGTAATGACTCAAGACTGCGTGTTATTTGACCCTTTCTGTGAAACTGGGAAGTATAAAAAAGGTATATGAAATTATGGTACATCTGAAAATGACTTTATGAAGTGCTTGATGCTTTCGATTTCTCTTTTCTGCGCGCAGATAGACCTCTGATGAGATCACAGTCAGCGAGAGCAAAGCAGATGAGACTACGCATGACTGACTTGACTACTTCAAGACAGAACGAAAGCTTCTGCAAAATGAAAGATATTGTTTCTTGCTTCTTTACTCTCTTGGGATCAGGGTGAGGTCCTTCATCCGGTACTTGTCCAAAGTTAGGATCAGAAGGCGATAATCCGAGTAAACCAAGTTTCGCTGCTTCTCTCATCAATGTCGCTAAAGCATAAGTCTTCAGCTTGTAGTCTGGTCCGATGAAAGTAAGAACCGATCCAGATTGTGTGAGTAAAACTTTGTGATGGTCGAAGAAATTGATCTATTCACCGACATTAGATCATCTCTGTCTCAATCATAATAGACGCGAACCTGAAGAACATCATTGCTCAACTTAAATACGATAGCATTCTTCATTCGATAGTACTTGACCAAGAAATCCAGGTTCTTTGTTCGAGTAGTATCGGTGAAAGTCCACTCTGCATCCCGTTCCAAAGTTTTCGACATGTACTCCTGGAAATACTTGAGCAAGTAGACTTTCCGCTCGACTTCAGGCGTGTATTCTTCGTCTAGGCGATAATTCTTGCGAGTATAGACGCTGCCTTTTCTGCCCAAGTAATCGAGATGTCTGCAACGGCAGATTAGGATTATACAATCGTCTGAGATAAGACAACATACGTCTTATTTGGAGCAAGGACCATTGTGGTCGAATCATTAAAGTAGACACCAGATGTACCATCGGTAAGCTGGTATGCAGTGCCATACTTGTGCGTATAATCGATCCAAGAAGTGATGAAGACTTTTGGAGTTTCAAGTTCCGCCGGTGCTGTGTTGCTGCCATCAGTTGGATTACACAAAGGCTAGCAAGAAGACTTACCAGGTATAGCGTTCAGTGCATTCATGTTTTGAGCACTGAGAGCTGCTTCCAACACTTTACTAGTCGAAGCATACATTTCCTTTGATTTTTCTTCGGTCGCTTGTGGTCCCGCAGCAGTAGTGGGAGGAGCGACTCTAGATCTAGCTGGACTTGTCCTTTGAGGTGGAGGTGGTTGAGGTGCTGAAACGCTCTTCTTTTCTCTAGCAGAAGGTGCAGGATCTTGATCACCTCGCAATTGTTCCACTCTCGTACCCATCATTTTCATACTGCTTGATCGTTTGACAATATTCTCTTTCCCTCCTCCACCAAGACCTAATCGTTCTGGTCTTACTCTCGCAGGCGAAACAACCAAAGGTTTTCTGGCTGAAGACAATAGTTCGGAAATAGGTGATTCAGGAGCCAAAGCATGTCGAACTTCAGTTTCTTGTGCTTGCGCAACTTGTTTGACTGCTGCTGCAGGTACTTGCTGCACTTGATTCGATTGCTTTTGGACGGCTGAAGGTCGTTTAGGTGAATCCACTTGCATCGCTTCCGTATCTGATTCTTCTTCTCCTTCTGAAGTCGATTCCTCATCTTCCGCGGTTTGCGAATCTGCTGCAGCTTTGTAGTAATGCGAGGTCGCGCGACGGAAATTAGCAGAAGATTGTGTTGCAGTCAAGCGAGAGAAGTCGGGTGCCCGAGTAGCTGCAGAAGGAGGAATCCTTTCTGGGAAAGGGAAACGAGGATGGAAAAACGGATGGGCGAGGATCTCAGCGAGAGATGGACGATCCAGAGGATTCGTACTGAGGATCGCAGATACCAAGCTGACAGCTTCGTTGGATACTGGAACATTGGGTGGGAAAGCATAAGCGTTGTCTTTAATCTTCTTGTAGATAGTCTTGACATCTTTAGTTTGGAAAGGTGGTTTGCCAACAAGGAAGGTGTATCTAGGATGCTTTCAGTTGAAGCAAAGGAAGAGAAGAGGGAAGGCTCACAATATCACTCCAATTGACCAAACATCAACCTCGAAGCTGTGACCGTTATCTCGATCGAAAAGGATTTCAGGTGCGATATAATTTGGAGTGCCGCAGATGGTCTTCTTTCGTTCTCCGGCAAATCGGACTAGAGCAGCTAAACCGAAGTCACCGACCTTGAGATCCATATTATGGTCGAGGAAAAGATTGCCAAGTTTGAGATCCCGATGAATGATAGACCGAGAGTGCATGTATTGACAGGCGTTGATCAACTGCACTAAATAGAAGCGAGCTTCAGGTTCTGTATAACGCTTCCTCTTCTTCAGTACGTCCAATAATGACTACAGGAAAGATTAGGCCTCGACGACAATGCAGAGTTTCGAGCTTACACCATTAGGACAGACTTCCATGAGCATGTATACATTATCTGCATCTTCAAAACATTCCTCAAAATGTACGATATTGCGGTGAGCCATTGCTTGATGCAGCTTGATCTCGGCAAAGAGTTTGGATCGATTTTTGGAAGTCTTTAGCTGGTCTTTGGAGATGACTTTGATAGCTTTAGCTTGACCTGTTGCTTCTTCTGTTGCTGTGTATACTCTGGCAAATCCACCTTCTCCCAATAATTCACCACGATGCAAAGCGTTGCCTTCAGCAGCTGCTTTGTCTCTTCTAATGATCTCTGGCGGTTGTCCATATTGAGCTGTCAGCTTCCCAGCTTTACTAGGTACTGTCTCTTCTTCTTTGGCTGGTTCAGGGACAGCAGAAGAAACGGGCACATCAACCGTTTCGCGAGCTACTTTTTTTGATGGGTAAGCTGGTTTATTGCTCATGGATGAGGTCGTCCGCGCGAAATCTTGCCTTGCAGGTGCTTGTTGTCGCAATACGGCGGCCATTACTCAAGGAAAGAGATTTAAAAAAATCAACAAAGAGGCCAAAGTAAGCGAGCGGAAGGAGCGTGATGCAGCCAAGGAGAGTATGAGGAGAGTGCTGCAAAGGGTATAGACGAGTTAGTAGTCTTGAATTGCGAAGGTGATCGTGAAAGAAAGACAACGAAAGGGAGAACCTTTGCGAAAAGTAAGTAGATCATCCTCCAACCCGAAATCAACAAAGGGCGAAAACTTCATTTATGCAGTGAATGCAGTGAATGCTATGCAACGGAACTGATCTGAACAAGCTACTATACATCTCTCTAATCGAATGAAATGAATGCTGGAATACCGAAAACCACAGGAGCCGCTCCGTTGAGGTACCGCATAGTACAAGTTGATCTGGATTGAGAGATAGCGGCAGGTATCGAAGTACTAGAGTTGACCATTGTGTCCAGACCGAGTTTGGCGAAAGTAGATTTAGTGAAGCGATCAATGTCTTTGTCCGTTACGTCCCAGAGATTAGCAACCAGAGTGGGACTGTTGTACCTGATCAGCTATCAGGCAGTGAACATATATACGGACATACCATCCACCAATCATGTAATTCCATGGTGTTCCAATTGGATCAAAATCGCCCATGTCTCGCAAAGTACCGGATGAGCAACCAAAGAGAAAAGTAACAGCACATTGATCGAGTTGTCTGATTGTTTGAGATCTGATATACTGTTCTGCTCCTCCATGACCAAAGTAGCTGTATTATGAAGTCACCTTCTGCGAAACATTTGCGACAAAACACTCACAAGAAGAGATCATTCTCGTTCAAGGCTTTCTGCATCTCCAGCTCCATCGGTACTCTGCCGATGATTCCCTTCCACTCTTTTCCCTTCAACCAACCTTCGAACTCTTTTTGCGTCCTGATCAGATCTCCGCCAGGATTAAGCAAAAAGGAAGCTCTCTTTGCATTGACCGTGAAATGTTCTGCTTTACAATTTCGTTGAGCAGTTAAGTCGATTCGATCTTGCAAGAAAGCGAGGGAAGGAATTCGGCTGATTGATCGACCTTCTAAACAGCGGAGTGACTCCCATGGGAAAGCTTGGGTTTGCTTGTCTAGAACCAGGAAGAGATGATTGGAATCAGATTTTGTTGTGGGCGGATCGTTATGAAGTTGTTCTAAAGCTGTTCGAAGATCGCAGACCACTTGATCGTAATCGGTTTCATCTGACATGACTTGAATACCAGCGAATTGACATGATTCAATGACGAAATGCAACCAGTCTTCTAGTTCCTCCGCTTCGCAAGTAGGAGAGACGTTGGCAAAGAGCTGAAGCAGACTGTCATCGAACTTCATGCGATTGGATTTCCGGTCTTTAGCAGAAATCAGATGCCGCTTTAGAGTGTCGGCAACTTCGCCCTTGAACGCTGCCAGAGCTTTCTCAGGCCAAGTAATCTGATCAGTAAGAAGGATCTTGAAAACGCCTAACCATCTCTTTTCAACATTCTCCAGCAGAGCGCCTAATCGGCCGTCTAGCTCTCTGCGCTCAGTCCACCAAGCTGTCCTTGCTTCAGCTCCATCTACGTGCTTGGCGCGCTGAGAAGAATCGTTGCTTGAACTGATAACATCGAATAATTCTTGTTTAGCTGCTTGGAAAGTAAAGAGCTCTTCCTCTTCTTCCCTTTTGCCTAGTCGATCGAAGGGTAATCGAACGACCATCGGGTTCTGTTTGTGCCCGAAGCGAGTTAAGAAAATGCAATCCACAGCTTGACTGATACTGATTTGCACGACAGTCCAAGTCGGCGGAAGTTCTGGTGAGTCAGAGATTGGAGGTGACGGTCCAGTAGAAGAGTGACGCGCAAGAACCGAAGACCAGGGTTTTTCGACTGGTTGAGATGAATCGCTAATCCAGCGAGGTTCTGTCTTGACCTTGCGTGCTGAGCGTTCGTATATGCTTTCAACCAGTTCACGTTGCAAAGTAATATTGGCGGACCAGTCTGTGAAGCGATGAGATTTGACATGAATGGATAAAGGCAGACTCACCAAGCAAAGAAGCTACTTTCTGGTTGACCTCGCTTGATTGTTGCCCGAAAGTCGTTCTCAGATAGATGCAGGTTGCTAGCAGTGACGCGTAATCTTGTAAGCGATAAGCTATCACTCTACCTGACGCCAAATCCAGAGCAGACTGCGCATGGCTGCAGCATTCTTCCAGCTTTGAAATGGAACTTTGATGCTTGACTCCCGACTTGCCATTCGCTGAAACAATAGCTGGTATGGAGATGGCTAGGAGTAATTTAGAGATCAACAAAGACCTCAGCGGCTTGATTGGCTTACAGGCGTCGTGCAATAATGACAGGACAGGGTCTTTAGTCCAGCTCGCATACAATGCATCGAGAGCGATTTTCGCCGCAAGGAAGTGTCGCTCTGCCTGATCCTCTTCTGTAAGCTTCAAGGACGCCATCGACGCTAGCATGAGTGAGGCATTCTGTGTTTGTTCAGCTTGCAAAAGAATAGATACTGTCTTCAGGTGAGCCCGCATTCGACAGCGGAAGCTGACGAGACTTACAACGCTGCATGATGATCTGGGCTTGTAACTGTGGTAAAATGCCATGCGGCGATGTTGATCTGAATGAAGTCAATATTGGATTCGCGCGGACATCAGCGATTGCGTACAATGTTGTAGTATTTATGGTGGATATGTAGTGATTTGATAGCCGTTGTTGATTTGATGCAGTATGGGAGAAGGCAGCATCAGCTTCGCTGAGCATATTAGCCTTGACTTGTATTTCAGCGCCAATTTTTCCCACATAGAGCAATTCGGTTGCCAGAGTAAAGCCATTGATATGTTGAGTTGCGGTCAGGGAAGCTAGACTATCATCCAGTAAGCCATTTATCGACTGAATCTCGGCCTGCCAGCACAGAGCTCGCGCCAGCATTGGATGTTGCTGATGCTCTTGACTGATAGCTATAGCTTGCGATATGAAGTATAAGGCTGGCTTAGGGGATCCGCGGATAGTATAGAGCGAAGAGAGTCGCAAATGAGCCATTATAAGGTACTTCAAGAAGTGTCAGCCAATATGATGAAATGACCACAGCTACGCACATATATAAGTGAAAGAGCAAGTTTCCTAGTCTGCTGATGATTAGCCAGATGCAGGGCTGCTTGTGCCGCAGCTGGCAGAGGTGGAAATTCTGCGATAGTCATCGTGGTGCCTATAAGTATGTCTTCCGCCGTTGAAGAGTTCTGATTAATATGAAGTGGTGACAGACGTGACAAGTTGTGTATAGCTCGATTATACAGCTTGATGGAATGTAAGCTATTTTGTATAGCTGATTGTAGATTGCCCTAGATCTCGAGTAAGCCAATACCAGACTGAATCGCGACACATCTGACCTGCCGCTGCTGTGCGATTGAATTCACATGACAAGCAGTAGCGAACAGCGCTGTGTTAGCTACCCGTTGAGCGATTTTGTCTCGAGGCCGACTGCTTTCGCCAGCTTCGCAAACTTCGTACGTCGATTTCGCCTGATCAAGCAATGACGAGCTGTATGATTGCGTCAGCTGCTTGTGCTATGAGGGCGACGGCGACTTCACCTACAGTTGAGTGATGTTGCCCGACGATGCAGCATGTTCCGCTATGGCCAAGAACATGCGAGTCTCTAATGCTGCAGGCAAGGTGAAAGTAATACTTGCTCTCGATGCATAAGCTGATGTAGATGTCAAGAGACTGCCGGCCTTGTGCAGAAGCCCGAGCTGGAGATATTCTTGCGCGAGATCTACCGACGTGGACACGAACACTGAGAGCAACGTATGAGTATGTTAACGAGCATTGTTTCCTTCAATCGTCACCTTCGAACTTGTTTTGCTGCTGATCGTGATCGGCTGAAAGTTTGCGTAAGCAGCGAAGATAATCAACTCGCAGAGCCGTATGTCCCAAAGTCCGGAGTAGATCAGCCATGAGTACTGCACGCAAGGATCAAGTGTTTGTCTGATGATCTAAAGTCGACTTACTCAGCTGTTCCAAAAATTTGCTCGAGCTGCAATCTGGCGGCAAGGGTTTTGCATGTGCCGCTGCATTCCCAGCCGCCAAGTGAGAAGTCTTTTGAGGAGGAGTGTTGAGTTCTATCCGTCCAGTCGGTGTGAGGACGGTGACTGTGCGCCGAAGATGCGACATACCTTGTAAAAGGCGTTTAGTTGCTCTTTTGGGCTTTGGCGTCTTCGGAGGCGCAGACGATGCAGCCAGAATTGGTAGCTCGACCTCAATGACCACTGCTGGCTCGCTTATGACCTTGCTGGGAGATCCAGTTGGTAGAGTCGCGTCCAATGCTTGAATAGCAGCCTGCGCAGCCGCGACTACTCGAGATCCGAGTATGGATGGTTGCTGATGCAGATAGAAAGCAAACTGAATCTGAGCTGATGCCAACAGATGAGGTATGTTCTCCGCCAATAAACCGTCCCTGCCAAAAGTCTGCACGTGCATGAGAAAGGGAAGCAGCTTCATAGAGCGGATTTACCTCTAGAGCAGTTAATCTAGCAATCTCTTGTGCAATTGATTCTGGATCTGCACCAGTTGAGCATGTTGTCGCTTGTTCTAGTTGCATCAGTAGTGTCCTAACAGAGGGTGAGTCGTCCTCCGAGACGTCATATCAATAAGGCACACCTGACTCGACGAAGCGGAAATATTGAAGCATCGTAGAGCTTTAGCAATCCTTCGAGCAATTGAGAAACTGCTTCAACTGCTTCCTTTTTGTGCAAGCTGAGATGTAAAGCGGCAATTTGTTCTTCTAGTACCAAGCCAATCGCACCTGGATCCAGCTGCTGCTCGATGAGTATACTTGCTAAGTTGTATTCGTTAGCCGACTTCAATAGATCAAGCACACCAATCCTCGTAAATCGCTGTATAGTTTTAGAAAGTGCAGGCAGCTTTTCCACTATTTGTGGTTGATTCGTAAATGCTTCAAGTTGTGCATAGAATGACTTCTGGCGAGATTGGATGGCTTTGAGATAAGTTCGATATGCGTCCTACATGTCGAGAATCAGCTGTTGCACGTGAATCGATTCTGCCACAACCCACCTCTTTTTCGCCAATAGCGTATAAGGAGCTAGCCAGGAATTCTAGCCTGGTAGTTAAAGATGTCTGCAACGCTTCAACATCTTTGTGATCGGGGAAAGTGCGCAATGCTTCTGCCGCTATCAAACACGCACGCCGAACGAATCTCACTGCGGTAGAATCACCTGTTGAGCCTTCTAAAGTTTGTCGAGCCAGACCACCCATATTGTAGAAGGCAGTCGATACACAGCGCGCGAAATGAAAGGAATGCATTGTTCCCGTAGCAGTGGTGATCAGAGGTGTGGTACGATCGAGATAGTTGTAGGCTTTGTTGGCAGAAGAGGGCAAAGCGAGTCGAGCGAGGTGAAGTAGCGAGTCGATGGCACCACCTTGAAATGCTTCCAAGTCTTCATTCACCTCATCCGTTGTCTATAACCTGTCAGTAGAAGCTCGAGACGGAAGCGAAACGATCTACCTCCGATATCCGCTCAACGCAGCTGGCTAAAAGATCCAGCAGGTTTTCAAGACTCGTCTTCTCGTCTTGTGTGACTTTCTCGACCTCCTTTATACCCTTGAAACAGCTACTTCGAAGCCTCTCCAGATTTTCGCTTCCTTTACAATTGAATTCTGTTATCCACTCAGCAACAGAATTCAGGTTGTCGGCAGGGAACAGCGCAGAAGATTTCCTCCATCGATCCAGAAGCATGCTTGCTGACAAGAGATCTGCTTCTGCTGTTTCTGGTATACCTTCTGATGATGAAGTGGTGCTGCTTTTGGGCGATAAACGGGAAACGAATTCAACTAGCGATAGATTATCTAGTCTTTTGGCGATTTGGAGAAGCGCATCAAGAACCGATTTGAATGCTTTGTGGTCCTTCTTCGGTGACAAAAGATCGCAGAAAGGAGTGAAGAGATTCAGAAAGGCTGTTGCATCGAATGGCTTTATCGGACCTGAATGGACAGAAATTCAGCTAAGAACCGATTTTTGTAGTGGCAGGGACTGGCCATTGAGTAATCCTTCCGATCGAAAGAATAGCAAGACGACTTTTTTTACTTGATCCCAAAAGGCTTCAACTCGTTTCTTTTCTAGTTCCTCCAAATCTTCTGCGGCTTTCGCAAATGTTGCAGTCTTTGTAAAACATGCACATGCATACAAGCGCAATTGGAGTACTTCAAGCGACGCGGGTCTGTCTTCGGTCAGAGCTTCCAAAGTAGCGGTTGATTTGAGGATCAGCGAATAAATGGAAAACATGATGGACTCGGATTTCTTCTTGTCTTGACATATCTCATTCCAGTGCAGACAAGAGCCGGATGATTGAGAAGATAAAACCGAGGCGAGACTCGTTACGAGTGGTTTCCAATTACTTGACGTATCTTGAGCAGGCCGAAGGAGGGAAGCTAAAAGCTGAAATTGTGTTGCGAGGATAAGATGTGCTATATCTACAGGCAGCTCTGGTTCCGCAAGAGGAAACAGCAAAGCTTCATGAGGTTTCTTCATGATCGATATTTGATTCTTCGGAAGATAGAGTTGCAGTAGGGCTACAGATATAGCCAAGAGCTCTTTGAGAGCCAGATCGTACTGTAAGAAGTATTGGCAATCTATTCCTACATTGTCTTCTATGACATACCATTTTCAGTTCGACAAGCAATCCACAGAGTGTACTGGCCGCCTTCTCCACATTGAATTGATCCTTTTGACTTGTAGCATCATTGCTTGCTTGCCTTTCTCTTAGATTAGTCAATGCAGCAGACGCTTTAGCTACATGGACTTTCGCTTGACTGATCGCTTTGCTTCTATCACTTCCTCCGGGCACTGGAGATCCATGAGTTTCAATCGATGATGTAGAAGAAGCCTTCAACGCGTTCGTAAGGAAGGAAAGCGTTGTATTGATCGTTCGCATATGCAGAGCTGGATTCGTAACAGGCTGCACAGCTTGAGCCAGGGATCCATCTGATTGACTCGACCTGACAACTTTGGCTTTGGCCACAGCTGTACGTCTAGCAGGTTTGGCATCGGCTACAGCCAAAGTAGAGATTTGTGAAGTCAAGGAATCAACAACATTTCTAGTCGACCGGGTTCGCGTAGGAGCAGGTGGAATCGGGGCTTTGCGCGTCCTTGTGCTCATAGGGTATCAGCCAGAGCGGCTTCCAAGCTGGTATACTTCGCCGAGTGAGTAGAAAACAACTTTACGATAAACAGCGAAGTGCTTCCTTGTTCCTTTGGCGCTCTCACTGACTCTACCGTGCCCAATGTGGTCGCTTGCCGTATAGCGCGAACCACATACTTTGTCATCATTTCAATCAGTACTACAAGTTGAGCTCTGCGCAATGGAGGTTATTAAGCTTTCTCATCTGACTGGCTCTTTTTGCAAAGAATCCTGGCGCAGATCGCGCTGATTCGAGACCTATGCTTTCGCGCTGCAGAGAACTCCTGTTATAACTCCTATTGTGCCTTTTTCACTTTCCCTCAGGCGTGTATTTAGTGATAGATGAAGTTTGCATCGAGTCTGCCTAGACTCCCAGATCGTGGATGACGTAGGGTCAGTGTCTCCTAGGCCAAAACGCGTCTCTTCTTTCTCTTTCAACCGTACACACTCTACCATGGCAACCAACAACAATGCATCTACATCCTTCGTGACTGAAGCAGTCAGCAGTGTGCATACTAGAGGAGCGTCTGAGCAGTCAGTCTTGACATCTACGTGTCGTTGCTCCGCTGACTGACATATTCGCGCACAGTTCATTGGACTCTCCCTTGGGATCTCCCTTTCCAGAAAATGCTGCTACTTTAGCTGCAACTCCCATGTGTTCGTTTGCTCTTTAAGGTTCTTCTGTTCAGAAACTGACTCCTGTGTTTCAGTTGACGATTATTCGGAAGTCAATGCAGAGCTCAATGCTCATTACAAGAATATGCTATACCGCGTGGATGAAATGAACATCAGATCGCGATTGATCGCGTAAGCTTCTCTTGTTCTCATTTGGCTAGTATTTTGCTTATCCTGCATACTGCATACCACAGAGAGAACTACAAGTCTATCCTGTCAAACATCAAGTCCATCTATGGCAATCAGAAAGATCACTAGTCGCGCTACTACTTCGCTACTGTACATAATGTTGAGGTTTAGCCTATGCAATAAGACCTCCTTGTAAATATGCGTCTAAGCAATCTTGAGCAAAAACTTTCGGAATTCCCTGATCTGCGACTGTCAAATTCTGCTATTTGAGCACAGTGCAGTACTAAGCGCTGCTATCTGTCTGGCTTGCACGTTTCTTCCCAGTCAGGTCTCATACGATTTCTTGAGGTCCGATTGAAGGACTGTCCCGTTATTCTCTCCTGCATTCTACATTTTTGCGTGATGTCTTCCGCGTCTTCAAAGAGCAATCAAAAATCCGAATATCTGACTCGGAAGGAGCCAAGTACTCCCAATGACTATTGCATTTTCATGGCCTATATATATGGCTAGTGGGCATTTGCAAATTCCGTCGGACAGCTCTCGTAAAGCTGACCTGGTGTACGTTAGCAACAAAACTCACGAATGGGTGCAAATTGACGCGAGAAGGCCTATTGAAAAAGATCTTCACAAGAAGGGTCCAGCAGCTATAGCAAATACAAGAGTGAAGTTATCAGCTCAATTCAATTCGAAATGAAGCATTGTGTTTCTTGGGATTGTGCTGCGGGATGTGGCAGACCAGCGCACGAATTACTGTAGGTATTCGTCTCAGTACTTGTTGAAATACTAATGATGCACTTGGACCATAGTCAGCGAAGCGGCCATCATATCGACGGTCGCAACGATCCATCTATCTTGGACTATGTGCATGCCATCTGCCGTACAAGCAGCAGAAGTTGCATGATGGCTTTGAAGGAGCAGGAGAATATGCTTCAAGGGAACGGTCTGCTGAAAAAGATGGAAGCTCCTGAATGGGTATACAACAATGAACCTTCACCTTGGCCAGCTACTGCTTCGTGTGGTCATTGTCACGATCATAAAGCCAACCTACAAGATGGTTTAAGGCGTTGCAGTCGGTATGGTTCATCTGCTCTCTAAGCTGCGCCAATAAGGCCAAACCTCCCATTCTGAACAGATGTCGCACTATTAGATATTGTGACGGAGAATGTCAGCGACTGGATTGGCCAAGGCATAAATCACAATGCAAGCGAGTGAGTGCCCTTGGACTGCACTGAGCTGAACCTGACAGCCAAATACAGATTGACAAGGTCATCTTTGAGCCAAGATGGTCAGAGGAACGATTGGCACATCAACGGGAGACTGCTGTAGATGAGCTTGCTCGGACAGCCCAAAGACTACGGGAAGGCGGCTTCCTGGAAAAGCGTGGTGGGTGGGCTGAAGAGGAAAAGGCTGAGAGAGCTGTGAAGGGGTTGTAGGCATTGAAGCTTGAAGTATCAGTCAAAGTTCTTGCAGTATTACGATAACAAATTGAAATTACAAAGACCAGGATCCGTGCCGTGGCATTTATCAGGCTCAACGGTCAGAGCTGCAGACTGTGTGATGGCAGTGTATAAAAGTAGAATCGTTGAAATGGAATTCACCATTAAGTTGATGTAGGCTGCCGGGATTTTCAAGATACTAGCGTTACTTGAGCAAACGGAAAGGAAGACGTATACAGAGAAAGAAGCACAGAGCAAAATTCGAAGGATGGTATACCAGCATTTGATGATTTTGTTCATTTCAAGCTGACTATCGCCTCGATCTATTCGCAGCCGATGTTTGAGTCAAGAGTCTGGTCAATTACTTCATGAAGATTTACCTCGAACAAGCAACCTTTCGGTAAACCAGCGACCTGCGATGCTTGCTGATCAGATACATTACTGTTGATAGAGGAATAGTATACCTCAACGCAGCTTCTAGCAGGTTTGTGACCTTCGAACCTTGTTTCATAGATTTTGTTAATGGCAGCAAAGTCGCTCATCTATTCATCATTGCTTCAACATCTGCCTAATTGAAGGGGAAAAGAAAGGAACGCACGTTCTTGAGGAAAACAGTCGTCTTGACTACTTTTGACATACTAGAACCAGCAGCTTCCACTACTTCTTTCAAGTTGGTCAGCGCTTGTTCAGCTTCCGCTTCTACTCCGCCTTTAACTAGTTCCTACTCTTTCGATCATCAGCTGAGAGTAATCAGTAGAGAGGGAGCTTACGCCTGTTTTGGGGTCCAACGCTATGCATCCAGAAGTATAGAGCACATCGCCAAGTTTCATAGCTTGGACATAAGGCTATAAATTACCAATCAGACGAAGAAAGAAATGAGACCAGAGAGTATGCCATACGCCGACTGCTCCTGGAGCTTTATCGGTGTCTTATTGTGCACAAATGAATGGAAAGTCGAATCGAACGAGAGTAAGCCGTACGGACTACTTGCATGCTCTGAACTACGCGTCAGAACGCATTCGATGCACACAGAAGCGGAGTGACAGACCATAGTCCTACTTGTATGAGAGAAAGCTCGACTGGCTGATCGAAACATACATGTCTTTTCCTACATCAGCGACTTGCTTGCTGCTTGCTGGCTCGTATGACAAGTAAAGAAGACTATGTCACACCTCCTAGTCTATCACCTTTGCAGCAAGAAGTCTTAAGTGAATACAAACGATTGAACACAAATCTCGAAACTGTCCGCTTTCATCTCTACCTGTTACTTGGTTCTTATGCTTAATGATATATTCCATTAGTTGACCAACCTCACTCATGATCTCTCACAAACTCAACCTGAAATCCTCGAGCAATTACGACCATTGGAACAGAGATTGGGCTTGGTCTTGACCCTGTTCAAAGCGAGCGTTTATGCTTATCTGAGTCAGGAGGAAGCTAGAGCTGAAGAGAAAGCGGAGGAAGAGAGTAGGAAGGCAAAGTCGGGAGCTGCTGGAAGGAGGTGATATTTGAGATTGCTAGGTAGGAAATCGACGTAAAAGAAATCGACTGGGCTGCTGTAGGGAAGGGACAATTTGTACGAGGATAGAGTGTAGAGTGCATTGTATAGATCGAAGTGTACAATTATATAATCTAGTCATAATGATAAGCCTACTCCGCAATTGAAACTGCAAGTCGAACTCACAGTATGCGTTAACAACTGAGCAACCTGTATCCCTAGATCTCTTCTACTTATTATCTGATTCACAGCATTAGTCGGCACGCGCAATCTCGAACGGCATTACTCACACCACAGAAGTGTCTTCAAGTTGGACCATTTCTCGCCTGGCCACAACCATCAGCATGACGCCATCACAACAAGGAAGAAAGACTAACTATCAAGATACAGATAGTTCATACTGCTGACCATTCCACCTGCCAGTCTTTCCTTCTCATTCGCAAACTGATACATGACCATTCCCCAAACCAGTGCAGCCAATCCCTCGAAAATCCTCTTATCCATCGGTTGACTCTTTCCTTTACCCATTCCTGTTGCAGTGGACGTTTGACTTGAAAGAGGAACAGAAGATTGTTGTCTGGGTAAGAAAGAAGTGATTACTCTTGATAAAACATAAAGCACAATTTGTTCGTTGATAGCTGTCCTTTCACCGAAGACTAACCAACCACCAATAAGACCAGCGAAAAAGGTATCCAATGGTCTTTCCCTTTTAGAAGTTGTAGTACTTGACATTGTTCTTTGTAAAAGTAACATTGCTTTATAGATGGAAACGAATTTTGCTAGATTCAAAGCATGCGTTTTGGTAGCTTGATAGATAAAGACCAATCTGCTTAGCCATCTGAATCAAATTGTAACGCAACATAGCATAAAATCTGAGCATGTGAATGAAGTCAATGAAAGGAGAACAGCTTACGGTCCTCGGCCAAACAATAAAGACATGAGAAGAGCATGCGGAGCCCGAACTTTGGCCCCATACACAGCTCCATTCCTTGCTCCCTTCAAAATCGCAAAGATGTCATGATAACGAGGATCCAAAGCTATTGAGCGGAGAGCGTCCATTCTGTGCTTGCTGTACGCTTGAAGTAATACTGCTACGCTGTATAACTCTGAGAAGGTGGCCGTAGCGGATAGAGAAGAGAGTCAAGGTGCAAGCCTCGCTTGTCCGCATCGGTCAACGCCTTACTAATGACTTGGAATCCTTAGGAATACTTCTTGTTGCGGATAGAAGTCTGCTGGAAGGTCACGGTACCGGTAGTTGTCTCGAGATTCCGCAACAATTCATTGACACAGGCTGCAAGATTGATTCCGCAAGCTTCGTCACGAAAGCTATTTCTCTTCTGATTGTCCCACTCAAGCCTGTCTTTGAGCGTTCAACGAATCCTGTGTTCTTTGTCTGCTCCCTCTGCCCTCTCTCTTTATGTACGTGTGAACTCTTCCATCATATCTGATAGAGCCGGCTCTTGAAGACATGTACTACCTGCGGACGTGTACCTGATAGGGACTTGGTCAATCGAATCAGCTGAAGCCTGACTCGTCAACTCACCACTGGTACCCTGTCATACTGGAGCTAGATGACCAAAAGGATCTTCCAGTTTCTATGAGAGTTGTGGTCCAATCCAACGCATCAAGTCCAGAATCTTTTTCAATCTCCTCTTTCGTTGCAGACTCTTGTAGCGTGGATCGTACGCATTTCTTCTTATGACCGTTTTTCCAGCTATTGACCGCGCATTGCTGACTGCAATCTGAACACATATAATCAAGAATAGTCAGGTTTTTCTTTTCTGGTTCACGGAAAGGTGAGATTGCGGACTTACAGCTCATTATTTTGCATTGGGAACATAATTTGAACTTCGATCTATTCTCATCCGTTGCTTGTCTTCCGCAATTGCAACAGCCATGTAGAACCTCATCACGCTTTAGGAGCTGAAACTCAGCAGATGATTCAGAGGAACCCACCATCGTCGGCACTGTCCCTTTGAAATCCTTGTCCTTGAAATAACGCTTGACGAAAGGAACCATCAATAACTTCCTAGTTTCAAACGACTCAAATTTATCGTATTCGAGTTTCAAAGAATTGAGCAATCGGAGAATCTTTTTTGAAGTGATAGGATATTCTAGTAGAGCTTGAATGCACCCCAATCTAGCAGGAACCAATTCATCTATATCAGGATTTATTTGTAATATCATATCGATTGCTTGATTGAAAGACATAGGTTTATCGTAATAAGATGTGAATGTTGTCTTTTCTAGCAAGGCTCGACATTCTAAAGGTGCGAATCGACATAGATCTAGGACAAGGTTGGAATGTTCTTTGACCAGAAAATCAAATGCGTAGCCTCGATTAATGCACTCTTCTCTTTTACCAGTAGCCAAGAAGAGGAAACGATGAAGAATGGTGACGAAGAGGATTGGGATATATTTGCGTGGAGCTACTCGAGAACTACCTGCATCGTGTAGGAGGAATTTCGTCAATAGGCAGGCCTATAGCATATCGAATCAGCCTCGCAATTTAGTGGACGGACAAAAAGAGTGCACACAGAATGATGTCGTTGATTTCTAGGTTCCTTCAAGGCTTCACAAAGCACTACTAACTCCTCAGCTGAGAAAATCCTCCCTGCGATTTGAGCTCTTGAGAATTCTTCTAAATCTGGTACACCACTCCGGATAACGGCTTTGGTTCCATGTAAAGCAGTGAAAGTGACTTCCCACATTTCCATTTTGATTAATGAAAGCAGACGTTCGACTCGAGCACGGCATTCCTTTATTCGCGCTTGAGAAGCTAGGTCTTCAGCAGGGCCGGAAAACGACATAGAACAGCAGCCAGAAGAGATGATTATACACCAAGATGAGCGTCGCACTTCCCAGCAAGAGAGCTGGCTGCTGGACTGTCAATCCCCGGACCTGTCGCACTGTGTGTCGGGACGGGGGCAGACAGAGCTCAACAACGCGCAGAGCATACATTGATTGGTATAGTGTTTCGAGCAGACTGAGCACGTCCAATGTCTCGCATAGTGTTATTTGATCCCGGAGGCCGTTACCTGCTTCGTTCTACATATTTTGTTTCCCGTTTGCACCTGCGCGAGTAATACCATCATCTTCCGCTGACCGGAAATTCTGCTCTTCTTGGTTCACATTTTCCAACAGAATTGCAGCCTCTTCGTCCATCTGCTTGACCTGTTCATAGGGCTTGTTTATTCCTCTTTTGAGCTCTGATGACCTCTAAGTTCCAATCTGTACGTAAAACATGTCTCGCAAGGAGCACTCCGTTGAGCAGCAGACTTGTCGCTACTCCAGTCCATAATCCTATCAAGCCCATTTGAGGAGGACCGAAAGTCAGATAGAGCGCAAAGGGTATAGCAATAAGCCAGTAAGAGATGAGCAGATCTAGAAATATAGAGATCACGGTGTTAAAGGCCAGCTTTGATACTGGAGATGCGGAAACGAACAGATTGCACCACCTTTCGTTCTTCCGCATCCAAACAAGCATCCCATGCTGACGGCTTCGAACGCGTCGACTATTTGATAAGCACAAACCTGTCATACAAGCATATCAGCCAATGCCGACCAATAACTTACGACATAATGTCTTACCATAAAAATCTATTGAGAGCATCGTCTAAGGTATGGAGTAGTTGCAAGATATAATGACCGACTGACCGTTTTATTGAGCAGTGCAAGTACAGCTTCATCGGTGCTAAGTAGTTTTGCGACCATGTTTCGAGTGAAGAACAATGCGACAGAACCAATACAGCCCAGGCCTGCAGCAGCACAGAGAGCTACACGGGCGCACATTTCACCATTGATAGCATCTAAATTCTGGTCATGAAGCAGAGTAATATCGGCAGAAGAGACTTGAGCGAACCTCCTGCTCCCAGTAGATTACCAATTCTGATAGCAGCAGCGAAGCCGCAACCTGTATAAGGGCGATAAAACATTTGGGCGATCTGAACCAATATGGCATGTGCTGCTAGCGGTGTAGCACCTAACCAACCTGAGGCGAAAGCGACAAATTCGTCAGCCATCCTATTGCATACTTCTTTTCAGTCCCTTGCAAAAATATAGAGTAGATAAAACAGACCATTCTCCCGATTCCAAAGCTAAACCTGCTGCACCTAATGTCCACACGGATGACCATCCTCTGAAGACAGACCATTGAAATCCACCCCAACCAGTCCTTGGAGCCAGGTAATAGCAATCGAGCAGATAGAGAATGGCCATAAGATTGTATGACATGGAAGTAGCTAATGGTGAGCCTAAGAAGCCGATACCGATTGACGAAGACCATACGAGCAGGTAGTTGCTCAGAGCGTTGAAAGGTGCAATGACGAGTAAAACCTTTGAGAGTGATCAGAAAACGATAATGCTTTCAGGTGTGTAAGAGGAGATGACGCACGTAAATTGGAGTTCTTACTCGTCCCTGATGTTGCAACCTGCCAGGAAGTCAGTTTGATGATGCAAGGGGAGAGAGAGAGACATGTCACCACTTCCTCTACACACTGCGCTAATGATATAACCCGGAATGCTCAACATGCTCACCCGCAGATATTGACCTGCTAAAGTAGACAATGCCGCCTCTTGACCCAAAGCGAGGAACATCATCTCTCCATTCCAAATTCCAACCATAGGTAAGATCAAAGCAGTGCAAATGACCAAAACGCATCTCAGACGTGCAAACTCATCATTTCAGGGTTGGGAGAAGTCCACGCTTGAGAACAAAGCGTATCGAGGCTTGAAGCGAATCCGCCAATGACGGAATAGCAAACAATGTTCATCATGATTACCGCCATTGATGCGCTTGACAATTCTATAGTGCCTAGGTGACCGACGGAAACGACTGTGGTTATCGTAAGAGTTGATTGTAAGAGTTGAGTGATCACTATAGGAGAAGCATAACGGATGATAATGCGCAATTCTTGCTGTGGAGTACTTGTCGGATGCAAGATTGGTTTGACAGGCGGATAGGAAGAAAGCTCAAAATGATCTGCTTTACTCATAGTGAAATACGATGGGAGATGAAGAGAGGAGAGAAGGAGGATTAGGCAGGCCTCATAGACAGTCCTGTACGTATAAAGCCGCAAGGAAACAGAAAGACAAGAAGGGCTATGAAGTACAACATTGCGGCGCATTGCAATGCTATTGTATTACGAGCATAGAAATCCCCACGCTCGAAGCTCGCTAGCCACCAAGACAGAAGACACGAACAGAAGAAAAGACAAAGACAAAGGAGGACACATCCAGAAGATGTACATCGAAGTTCTCTGGCGAGTCAGCATCTGAGTCCTTCGCTTCTCTCCTCTCTCAAGGATCAACTACTCCTTTTCTGAGCTCTCAACCTAAGAGACTCTAGTGGTGTGTCCGGGTCTGCCCGCAATCACTTGTCTTTGAGCTGTTGGTGGAGTCGAGGTCTTTCTGCAACCATTAGCTAGACTCGCCTTCAAAGCCAGTTCTACGCCCTTACAACTACATCACTCTCACCAGTCTCCAGCAAATCAAGAGACGTTCCCTTCCCACTCTTTGTCTTTTACGAAAAAAATGGCAGCTACCCTTCGCCAGCGCAACGTTGAGCGTTCTGCCTCGCCTGTCTCGTTCTCTAGCGATTCAGAGACTGAAGATATTCCTAGCTTCACACCTCCATCTTTCACTGTAAGCCTTTCGTTTGTGTTGGGCCCGCGTCATTAAGATTGATTTTCGTATTCCCCTGTACAGATCAAAGAATTGCTCGATGCTATTCCAAAACACTGCTTCGAACGAAGCGCCATCAGATCTTTTGGCTATGTAGCCATGGATTTCGCTTTCATCGCCGCACTGGGCACGTGTGCCTATCACATTTCAACTTTCTTTGGCTCAAATGGTTCTATCCTGAGCGGCAATGCTGGCGTTGCTGCTAGTTGGGCTGCCTGGGCTGCCTACTGTAGGGTTCTTGTTTCGAGCGGGTTACATCAGCTGAAATTCTCGCTTCAGGGTGGTATCAAGGTCTTGTCATGACTGGCGTTTGGGTCATCGCACACGAATGTAAGCTCTTTGAGCCTGGTGCGGTATCTGCCTCATATCTTCTCTCAGGCGGTCATCAATCCTTCTCGACCTCCAAACAGCTCAACAATGCAGTTGGTTGGGTTCTTCACTCGGCTCTTTTGGTTCCTTACCACTCGTGGAGAATCTCTCACGCTAGACATCATGCTGCTACCGGTCATTGCACAAGGGATGAAGTTTTTGTTCCCAAAACCGCTTCTGATCTTGGCATCACCAAGCCTGAAAACGGTTTCGACAAGCACGCAGAATCTTGGGCTTCCAGAGCTGATGATCTTCTTGAAGACTCACCTGCCTACATCTTCACCCGAGTTATTGCTCAACAGCTTCGTAAGTCCTCCTGGTGCTATAGCCAATGTTGGCTAAAGTCTTCTCGGTTGACTACAGTCGGCTTCCCAATGTACTTGATCCGCAACGCATCTGGACAGAAGCACTACCCAAAACACACCAACCGTGAGCTCACGCATTGTACAAAATTCGCTTATACTGATTCTATTGTCACTTGGTGCAGATTTCAACCCTGAATCACACATCTTTGACGAACGTCACTATGGCCAGATTATCTGGTCCGACTTTGGACTCGCTTTGGTCATTTCTGCCATCGTCTACGCTAGCAAGCAAACTTCATTCGCTACCGTTATGGCCTACTATGGCATTCCTTACCTTTTGGTCAACCACTGGTTGGTACTCATCACTTTCTTGCAACACACCGATCCTATGCTCCCTCATTACCGAGCTGGTGAATGGAACTT
This sequence comes from Kondoa subrosea, assembly GCA_039545335.1. Classification (NCBI taxonomy): domain Eukaryota; kingdom Fungi; phylum Basidiomycota; class Agaricostilbomycetes; order Agaricostilbales; family Kondoaceae; genus Kondoa; species Kondoa subrosea. The sequence continues at coordinate 1,336,735 of BCIN01000007.1, forward strand.
CCAACGTGGAGGTGAGTTACGATGTATTGCTTGCATGATCCTCAGCTCATTAAGGAACGATTGTAAATCACAGCTCTTTGCACTCAAGATCGCAACAGTAAGCATGTCTCGAGATCACGACTTTTCAAATTTAATTTCTGTCGAGCAGTTCACAACTTCTTGACCCACTCTATCGCAAACACCCATGTTTTGCACCACTTGAAATCCTCAATTCCTCACTACCACGCCCACGATGCGACTGAAGCGCTCAAGAAAGTTTTGGGCGACCACTACTTGTTTACTGAAGAGCACTGGGCCGTATCTTTATGGAAGTGCTACTCTCAGTGCCGTGTATGTCCCGCGTCCGCTATCATTCAGAATTTCACTGATGATACCGTATTCACATACAGTTCATTGACGACGATTCAGAAGTCGTCTTCTACCGCAACGCCAAGGGAGAAGTCAAACGCAGATGGGCTGTCGAAGGCAGCGACTCTGGTGTTGAGTTGAACGACAAGTAAACGAACGAGATCAAGGGGTTGATGGAATTAATCAAGTGTTGAACGATTTTCTTCAAAACCACTACACACCCACACACACTTATGCTAGACGGTTTTCTTTATCTTATTTAGATTGAAATCATATGCTCAGCTACTTATTTGATATCTGCACGTTCTGCATCGCAATATGTTGACACGTATTCGGATCATTATGTGATAGGACACGTCTTACGTAAGCTAATTTGATAGATCGGGATTGCCTATCAGTGCCAAGCTGGGCGCTTCCTTTGCGTGGGTCTAGCTACATTGCTACAGCAGATTTAGCCCAAGCGCGTCATGGACATTGAACATTAATCGTCTCACCCGGTAAGTCTCGCAAGCCAAGACCTTAGTCTCGAGCGTTTTTTGAGGCTCTCTTTCCCTTTTGCACATCGACACAGCTTTCCAACAAGCTATTACACCAGACTGCTCGCGCTACACAAGCAGTCCTCCTATTTATTCGACGACAAGATCTTCAATCGACTGACTCCACCAGACTCGACTTTTCAGAGCATATACTACTTTCCCATTCTTTACTTTCTGCCAATAAGTTATGGCTTCCACACTTCGTCAGCGGAACGTTGAACGTTCTGCTTCACCTGTCTCTTTCACGAGCAGCGATTCAGAGGATGAGTCTCTAGCTACTTTCACTCCTCCATCATTCACCGTGCGTTTTCTTGAAATCGCTGATCGATCTTCATTGTAATTCTATGGGTGTTAATATACAGATCAAAGAATTGCTAGATGCTATTCCAAAACATTGTTTCGAGAAGAGTGCGCTCAGAAGTTTAAGCTACGTCGCTATGGATGCAGCTTTCATCTTCGCTTTGGGTACTTGCGCCTATAATATTTCGTCACTCTTTGGTCCTAATGGATCATTGTTGAGCGGTCATGCTGGCATAATTGCTAAATGGGCAGCTTGGACTACATATTGTGAGTCGAATTAGACACATATTGACAAGAGAAGATCGCTAAATACTTGACATAGGGTGGTTTCAAGGATTGGTTATGACTGGTGTCTGGATTATCGCACATGAATGTAGGTCTAGACTTCTCCGATGTCAAGTCTGTCTGAAGAAAGTGTCAAGGCGGTCATCAATCATTCTCCAACTCAAAGAACCTCAATAACGCAGTTGGTTGGGTCCTTCACTCTATCGTCTTGGTCCCGTACCACTCTTGGCGTATCTCTCACGCAAAACACCATGCAGCAACAGGTCATTGCAACAGAGATGAAGTCTTTGTTCCTCGCACTGCATCCGATTTGGGCATTAACAAGCCTGATGGTGGATTTGAGAAGCATGCTCAGTCATGGGCCTCAAGAGCAGATGATCTACTTGAAGATTCGCCGCTGTACATTCTTGGTGCTGTTCTAGTACAGCAATTATGTACGTTGGTACTCGTTGCTCAGGCAGGTAATTATCTAAGAAGCACCACACGCAAACAGTCGGATTCCCTGCTTACCTTATCCGCAATGCCTCTGGCCAAAAATGGTACAAGAAGCAGACCAATCGTTAGTTTATTTCTCTCGGGTCAAATTTGTAGCTAACCTGGCAACACAGACTTCAACCCAAACTCTGAGATCTTCAGCGCTCGTCACTGGGGTCAAGTGCTTTGGTCTGATTTTGGTCTCGCTCTCGTCGTCGGAGCCGCAGTCTACGCCGCCAAACAAACCTCTTTCTCTACCGTCATGGCCTACTATGGTATTCCATACTTGGCAGTCAACCACTGGCTTGTGTTGATCACTTTCCTTCAACATACTGATCCTATTTTACCTCATTACCGTGCTGGCGAATATACATGGGTCAGAGGGGCTCTTTGCACGCAGGATCGTAACAGTGAGTCCCTAATATCGTGCCTGCGAATCAATCTTGACATTTTGACTTCAAGTTTATAACTTCCTCACTCATTCAATCTCAAATACCCACGTTCTACATCACATCAACTCTTCTATCCCTCATTACCACGCTCACGAAGCTACTGAAGCACTGAAGAAAGTTTTGGGTGATCATTACCTCTACACTGATGAACATTGGCTTGTGTCTCTATGGAAATGCTTCAACCACTGTCGTGTGAGTATGCCGATGGAGTTTCCAGAATTAGTCTGACGATCTCCTCGTGTGCTCTCACAGTTCGTGGACAACGAAGGCGAAGTGGTCTTCTACCGCAATGCAAAAGGAGAAGCGAAACGCAAAGTCGTTTACGAAGCATCATCCGATTCTGGCATTGAAGTAGCGGACAAGTAAATCTACGATCATGTTCGTCTACTTTCATTCTTTCTCACTACTCAAGGGGTTCTTCTTCGATTCAAGGGTTGCATTTCTTCCATCGTTCAAGCATACAAAGTAGACATAAAAAGAAACAAGGGTTGCATTAACTTAGAAAGGGGCATTATCTAGAGACTTATTTATCTATTTATTAGCATAGAGTAGCACATTGCATTGTCAAGCTCCTGCACCTTCACCCTTATTCGCCACCCTTATGCAATTCGGCTATCACATGAAAGCGGTTTTTCTCATAGCGGTGTCCTATCACCAACACAACAAATGGTTCCTGCACCACCTAAACCGTGAGCCTAACCCTGCTACTAATGGTTCATCATCTAAATCGCTTCCTCTCTAAAAGCTGGGAGACCAATAATAATACTTGTCCGGTCATGGAAGCCTCAACTTCAACTGTTGCTGCTGCTGCTCCGGAATTGCCTGCTAGACCTATTGGCATGTCTTCTATGGCTACTGGTGTGTTTTATATGCTGTTGTATGATGATGCATTGAGCTAATCTTACTTAGAAGGAGCGTATGGCGCTTCTCCTGTTTGTCGCATCTCCTTTCCCTGGAGTGAAAAATATGCTGACCTGTTGGTATGACAGTACGGAGCAAGTCGATATGGAGCGGGAATGAGTTCATACGGAGCTGGAGCTTATGGAAACGCCTATTCTTCACCTTACTCTCGATTTGGTCAAACTTCAATGTATGGTTCTGCATTTGGAGGAGGATACGGAGGGATGGGTGGTTATGGAGGAATTGGAGCTAATCCTTATGGTCAACCTGGTTTTGGAATGCCTGGAATGGGTGGTGTCGTACCTGGACAATTTGGACCGGATGGTCTATCTTTATCGCAAAGAATGGAAAGTGGAACAGCAGCAACGTTTCAAATACTTGAATCGATAGTAGGAGCTTTTGGTGGGTTTGCTCAAATGCTGGAATCGACATTTATGGCTACCCATTCAAGTTTCTTTGCTATGATTGGAGTTGCGGAACAGTTTGGTCATCTAAGAAATTACTTGGGTCAAGTGTTGAGCATCTTTGCGTTGATAAGATGGGTCAAGAGCTTGATTGCGAGAATAACGGGTCAAGAACTACCACCTGATCCTTCAACAACAGCTGGAATCACAGCAGATTCTTTCAAACAATTTTCGCAGGGTGCTTCATCACCTCAAGTTCCACCCAAACCTAAACTATCAAAGAAACCTCTCTTCATCTTCTTCCTCACCGTTGTCGGTCTACCTTACTTAATGAACAAACTTGTTCGACTTATAACAGCAAGGCAAGAAGAAGAATTACGTCAAAGAGGTGGTTTACCTCTACAACAAGGCATGTTGGGTCCTGGTGTCGGACCAGCTGAAGTTCTGGATCCCAAGAACATCACTTTCGTAAGCGCGACTCACGCTTTCACGCCTACGGATCCATCAGAACTACCTTTGGATGTGAACGATATCGTTGCTGTACTTTCACCACCGAGCGAGAGAGTTAGTCCAGGTTGGTGGAGAGGCAGGAAAAGGGATGGTAAAGTTGGTTGGTTCCCAACAACGTTAGTCTTTTCAATATCATGGAAGAGCGCTTGATGCTAATATTCTTGAACAGACATGTTGCTGAATTACCTACCCAAAAGAAGACTGTCGTCGAACCGAAGATTATTGATAACGTCAAGTCTTTCCCTGTTGGTTCTGTTGGTCCGTAGTTGTGACGAGGGATATTGTGTACATGTGGTCTGTCCAATAGTAATACATATATTGATGCTTGCTCTACATGCCCTTTGCCCCTTCCGCATTCACGTTTCGCTGACCCTAATGATTTCATGTTGACCTTCTTGGCACTCTCGGTTCTCTCTCAAAGAATCTTGAATGTAAGCTCATGCTAGTGACCAAATCAAAGACCGTTTCTCCAACTCCCAAATCTTTTGGATTTACTTTGACGTCAAATGTTGTCCTCTCGTAGCGCTGGGCATTGGACTCACATTGTTTCGCTATCGAATGCCCAGTCCCTTCTGGTATTCCTATAGCATCCGGCGAGATCCTGTTCAAGTGCCATTTGAGGTTCTTATTTCTGATATTTGGGTGAATGGAACAAACGCTTGACCCGAAGCGCGTTTTACTCCTGCTAATACTGTACTGATCATGATGGCATCGAAAGTGAAATGGAATAGTCTGCCGAACATTTGGGTTGTCGCGCTTTGCGAAAAGAGTTTAGGATCTAGTAAGACAGTTTGTTCTGGTTCAGCGATGTTTGAGATTGACTACTGGCTATGTTCCGCTGTGTCTGTTATCGGTCTTGATACAGGCTCTTTTCTTCTGCTTCTACTGTGTTCTTGTCCGAATCCCTTCGACTTTCGACTTGGCAGAGGATGCTTCATGGCTTCACGTACTGTGAATGTTTCCTTTGTCGGCTGCTAAGCTAGTGTACCGACCGGCGCAGCGATGACTCAGGTCGTCAGCGAGAGACACTGGAGCGCTGGCTTGCCAGTCGAATCTCGTCTCAGTCATATCCTCTAATATTCTCGCTCCTTGGATTTCTGTCCCATCTGCTATTTCTGACCATCAGACTGCCACAGTCAGAGTATCGTCAAAATATAGAGATTCTGTTGTCTGCGTACCTGGATGATTGAGGCGGAATGAAATTACATTGCACTCGCTCGAAATCTTTCCGGTCGAGTACTTGCCTCTTCTCCTACAACAGCTAGAGGGGTTGCTCTTGTGTATGCTCTATCGATCGGCTACCTCAGATCTCCCAGTAGTTTCCCTTGTCATCTCGATTGCGCACAGAGAATCTCAGTCTCATTTTACTTAGAAGAGATCGAGACGACGGATCTCCACCAATTTATCTCGTCGGTCTCAGTCGCGTGAATATTGCCTGGAGCTCGTCCAAGAATCGGACCTGCAATCTATGTGTACATGCATAGGCCGATGGTCACAGCTGGAGGGTTAAGTGTCGTACGACTGCTTGCTGAAGCAGGGTCGGCAGATATTTGGCCTGCTCAGCGTACATGTATAGGCGGTTGAAGTACGATTATGTCCGAACAATCCAAAGTATACCATTGTGACAAAATAAAGGGACGGGAATTCATTAGGATTCGTTGATACATTGCGCGAGCAAGACGCGTATTATTTCTGATGCGCGATAACAACATGCAAGGTTAGTGCACATGATGAAGCTCATCGTTTCCGTTTGCGATTTCCCCCCTCGGTGCCTGTTCCTGCAGCTTGTGACAATCGTCTCTGCTCATCTATACGAAGGACAAGGAGATGAGCCTGGCACCACGACGACGACAACCCATCTTATGATGGTAAACAAGCATACCTTCTCTAGCACGTTCGATTCGACGCAACTCTGCAACCTGATCGTACACCTCTATTGCAATCGATCCGATGACTTGGTCGACCCACTGCACAATCGCGCTAAAACGTCCTTCAAGCCGCAAAGCACCAATGCGTATCTCGAACAAGTCTGCCATCGCCTTCGCTCGTCGTTTCCCATGTGGAACGCTTGGAACAGTTCGATCCAGATGATAGACAGTCGCTATGTAAGAGAGAGTTTCATTGCTGGTAAGGTGTTTTCTCAGTTGCTTGAAATTTGCAGGAATCAGTTACTTTAGGAAGACAATAAACGATGACACCGACCGTGAGCATGTCAGGTGTTGCTCTCGAGAATCTTCTGTAACATATCATCGTCACTTCACCTCTGAGGATTGCGTCGCCAACAGTTTCTATCCGGTCTGCCTCCAGCTCCTGTCCAGTTAATCGACTCGGACCATCTTTGCGCAACTTGGCACAAGCTGCAATAGCGATTAGATCAGGATTGTTGATCTTAGGAAGCTTGTGATTTAGCGCTTCTTGCTTTCCTATAATAGTAGTGACCAGTTCTTGCGTAATTGGACCCATTCTGACAAAGATTGTAATGGCACCGTGCTTTTGAGACTACGTGATATCCTAAGTCTAGCAGAGTGTAGTAAGGAAACGCTGCGCTGTTTGAGAAATGAGCTCTTGCGAACTTGCTGCTTAATGCCGTAATTGGACCAAGAAAGGTATGAACAGCTTCACGAGCTGGATGCTGAGCTTGAAAGTACAAAGCAGACTCGGCTGGGCCACGCAAAGTTGCAGAGAGCCAGCGCTGAACATATGTCGGAAACTTGGAAGACTTTCACGCGCTTTGCGAAATTGTCGAGCGCTTTGACCTTGTTCGGCGAAGAGATTTCATCCTGTCATAGGTGCTTGGCTCCACATAACTGCCTCTCCGTCCGGCAACGAGTAAACAGTGCATTGCGAGTTCTCCCTTCGAATTCTCTTGCGCGCGGGGCAAGATGATGGTCCATGACATTGCATTGTGCTCGTGTTTCTTTTGATCCGTGTACAGGATGATGCTACAGCGGCTTGACTCTCTGAAGCAGTGAAGTACTCCATGGCCGTTATGGTACATCTTTTCCAAATTTGATATTCGACCTTGAATCATTACATGTCTCTGCCATGTCTCTGCTGCAAGTCTAACGGCACTGCAAGTCTACGGCCTCGGCTTGGTATCCCTAAGGAAAAGAAAAGCTCGGCAAGAGGTCCATAAAGCAAAAAAATTAGGCATTGTCATGGAGACCTGGGACAAATCGTATGAGCTGGGCGTGGTCAAGAGAGAGTTCCCTGCTCACATTGGGGATTGAACCCAAGACATCTCGCAAGTGCTTAGGCATGCGAAGCGAGCTGAGGCAGAGTTTTAACGATTTGTTCAAAATTTCTAATGTACAACCGTACCTATCTACCACTGATCTGCATGGCTCATGAGAGGAAATCGCGGCAACGGGCTTTTAATCACTAACATATATCCCCATTGTTGGCGAAAAACGGCAAAATTTACGCCAGTACTCAAAAGTATATAACAATGTTTGTAAGACGCAATCGATTGGTCAATGCAGTTGCAAAACAGCCAAGAACTTCTTCCGATGATCCTGGATACTTCTGGAACTGGAGAGCTATCTTTTGCAACGCACCAGATGACAAGCGGGTCGCATGGGCAGTCGCAAGATCAAAGATGCGCAAACTCTTGTCGCCAATATGGCAAGACTACCTAGAAGCCTGGGAGCTCGCAACATACCTCCCAAAAGACCTCAACTGGAGCGAAACCTTCTTATCCAAGCAAGTAGAAAGGAAGCAACACAACGCGTGGGGTTTTCTTACAATGGTGGACTCCAGCAATTTCCAACAAATAGGCGGAGATATCATTGCAGTAGCACAAGACGTAGTGAACCAGCGAAGGCAACATCAGCTCTTCAGGAAAACAATTCAACCGGAAGGCTGGAAGTCTCGTTTCCCAAATCTTATCCATGAACGATGGCAGAAAGCATGGACAACAACAGCTTTACTCGATCGAATTCTACCAGAAGAGGTCGACACAGCCCATCGCATATCTCTCGGCTCTCTACAACCACAATCCCGCAAGATTGAATGGAAGAATCATCGTCCAGTTGGCAATGATTCGCAGTGTTCTTTGTGCGGAGATATGGTCAGAGAAGATTTCGCTCACATCTTCTCGCATTGCACCACCTCAAAGGAAATATGGGCACTTGCTGGCCCACYTGCTCATCTGAAGGAACCACCTGATATAACGCAGTTCGTATGTCCAGCGTACGATCCGATTACAGTAGCGTTTATGATGGTGTACCAACACCAAATCCACAAACTTGCAACTCATCAACGCTTCTCAATGATGGCATCTAAGCATCTGACAAGAGAACAGATGTTGCGAGTCGCTAAGAAGATCTTCGATTCAGCAAAATCAGCAGAAATGAAGATTCGAGCGAAAATGGCCAAGAAAGCAGCAGCACAGAAGAAGAGGAAGAGCAACCAGAAGAAGAAGCCAGCTCCTCGTTCTACTACATCATCAAAGACTGRGGTTTTATCCAAACCAAAGTCGGATCCCAAACGCTGAGGCAGGAGTTCTAGGCCTCTGTGCAGGCGAAATGCGGCCTAAGACCACAGAGGGGCGTCGCATCTAATGCGAGGTCGGGTTGGAATCCCTCACAACGTCTATACCCACTTTCATTCGTTTCGGCGGTGAATTTGGCGTTCCAGGAACTTCGGTGACTGGGGCTGAAGATTCTCCTGCCTTTTCTCACAATAGCACTCTACTGTGCGAGTCCTCCTAGAGGGCGCGTGCTGAATTTCGTTTGCAATGGTCGTTCTATGAATAAGCTAGCTTACAAGTTCTGTACTACCTACAAGCAAATTGTCTATCTCAGCGTTCCCTTTCTACTTCAGAGAACAAAACAGCGAGACCGAGCGCGTAACAGATTGATAGAGAGATCGAGAATTAAAGATTTGTAGACATACGGATCCATGAGATCTTGCCAATGAGCAAGAACTTCTTTTGAGGTAGGTGAAGGAGTTCCAGATGAGGTGAATATGATAGGGTGGAAAGGATTCTTAACGAGACTGCAGTAGTGACGATTCTTCTCCGCTTCAATTCCAGACAAGTAATGTGAAATACGTTTTTCAGTTGAAGCAAAGAGGTCAGGATCTTGAGTGGTCGGAGCAGGAGGAAAGCGTTGCGAATGAACAGAAGTGAACTTGATATCATAGTCTCCAACTTCTTGACGGAACGAGCCAGGTCCAGCTATGCGAATGCGTAGATCAGTTCTATCTCTTCGACCAGGTATAGAAGGTTCAGGTTTGACTGTTGTGCCCTCTATCGTTTCGACGTGGTACTTGATCGTAATCTTTGCCTTCTCATGGCGGAAGATTCGCATATTCTGTCGTTGAGCACAGACTTCATCATGTCCAATGACGTTTGGACGGCAGCAGTACTTGCAGACGTCGTTGTGACCTCGTATGAGCGTTCGGTGTGTCAAACCAASTGCAATTTCTCTCTTCGACAGCGTTTTGTAGGAGTTGTTTGGGATGGCATGAAGCCACTGTGAAGAGATTGAGGAGTGGTTGTCGACGTATTGAACGAGTTCAGATGAGCTGAGTTGAGGTAAGAGCTTGATCCGATTCTCTTTGTGCATTTCATGACATCGCTCTCTTTGACTCTTGAATTCTGATGGTTCTGAATAATTGACATCTGGAGCAAAGTCATTGATCAAGTAATCCATCTTCTCAATCATTGCTGCTCTTCCATGTCCAGCACATTCCTTAAGAGACAAGAAGCCAAGTCCACCATAACTGATCGGAAAGGAGAGGAGTCGAGCATCATGCGGTTGAATTCGTATCTGTTCACCTCGCAATTTGGCGACAGCTCGTAAGATGTTCATGTCCATTTCAGCCCAAACTTCAAGTACTGCAGGAGTAGGTGGAAGAGTGCGAAGAAGATAACGCAGGCGGTGTTGAAGACTAAGGCGAAGGAGAAGCAGAGCATGATGGGCTTCAAGTTGATCTAGCTTGAAGAGGTGTAGAGCTTCACCGATGACTTTCTCGCGAAGAAAGCGTTCAGGATAAGGTCCAATGTAGCTACCAAGTGTTTCAATCTCAGCTTGAGGAGAAAGACCATTTTCACGAGTCTTGTGAGGTTTGAGGTTGAGAATGATGCCTCGATGACGGTGATCCTCAAAGATAGCTTTGACTTCCTCAAGACGTGAGCGGTCTACAAAGGCTTTTGTATCATCGAGATAAGCCAAAACTTGAGCAAGATTGAACTGATTCGTTTCTCCTTCGTTGAGCCTTCGAGCAAGGTCTTCCAGGAAGAAAGGAAAGATTCACAGGAAGAAGAAGAAGCGTGGCTTATGCCATCAGAAGGAAACAATGAAGATTGTCATGCTTGATAACGAAATACAACCCTCTTTTCAGTCCTTTATAGAAAGAGAAATCAACCAACGAACCAGCGTCTGTTTTCTCTTTCTTCTTCTTCCTTCTTCTCCTTTCTCTTCCCTATGTGCATAGAGAAAATTAGAACTCCATCTCGCTCGACCCATTTGATCCGGTAGTTGGTGTAGTGGCATGATCCAACGAAGGAGAATTAGCAGGCGTCGCACCAATTTGATTTGCGTTCACATCCGCTTGAGTGAAAGAAGAAGGACGTAAAGCGAGTTGAGCGAAAGGGTTCAAAGTTTCTGATGGTCTGTACGGGTCAGCTTCTTCTATCAGCTCGAAAACGAGCAGATGATAGAAGAAGAGAACGTACGATGGTTCGGGAGAACCTAATTGAATAGAATCTTGCTGCTGCTGCTGCGGGGGAGGTTGATATCTCACAGGTAACCCAGAAACAACCTGTCATATCAAGCCTCACTATTAAGCTCCTAACATGCAGCTAAGTACGAGGCGGACTGACCCTTTGACGTTTCTCAGGTGAAAGTCTTTGTTCAACTTGTTCTACTAAATCCTCATACCCATCCCTTAACCTCTTCTTACCCAATAACCCGCAATCCCAACCACCATCATCATCCTCATCATCGTAAGCACCCAAAACAAAAGAATCATGATCATGCAACATTGAACTGCTTGAACATGAAGTTGGAGCGTAATAAATTATTCCAGCACTTGAGGAAGGGGTAGCTAAAGATGTAGAAGGTGAAGGGATAGGTTCACCCCAGGGTGCAGAGATTTGTTGAGCATGAGATTGGTCGAAATCCATTACTATTTGGTTCGAGAACAAGAGAGTTGCATGAATTTGTCCAGAAAACAACAAAGTCATGCTGAGGTGGAGACATAGCTATGTAATGCACTTATATATAATTGAGAGTACAATGATCTATTCCTTTCTTCCAGCTATACTTTGATGACCGAAAACAAGAATGAGGGAGGGATGAAAATGAAGGGAAGGGTAGATCAAGATGTATGTTTTTTGCGGGTGCAGAATTGATGATAGGATCGCTTGATGCTGTGAAGAAGCTTGATAATGGTTCAGGCTTCAATAACATCGCAGCTGTTTTTGTTATGAAATGCTTTGACGAGCGAAAAGGTGTAGAAGCCGAATGGAAGCGAGCAGCTGAGCAGAATGGTGCCGAGCCGGACGGAGGTAGGCGAGGGAGATACAGAGGCGGAAAAGAGATTGACGAGGTAAATATCTTGCAGTTAGGCGAACGTGGAAGGGTGTAATTCTTGCAGAATCAATTTCAAGCTTCTTGGCGAAACAAAACGCAGTAGATTGTAGTAAAGGAGTTGGTCGAGACGCCAGGAGGTAGACAGGCGAGCGAACAGATGGCGAATGAAGGGCGAATTGTCGAAGTTACGAGGTGTTGTCCATACTTGCTGCGGTTATCGAAATTTGAGAGTAATTTTGCTGTTTTCGTTTTCAGTATCATAATCTTGAATCTTGGCAGGTATGAGGAGAGAGATGGAGGCGAGTTCTTGTCTTGATTTGGTCGGAAGTTTTGCTTGGAAGGGAAAGAGAGATAGTCGAGACGTTTTGTAGAATGGTACAGGATCGTAAAGTATAAGTTGTGATACAGAGAGTAGATAATGGAGTGGGGAATACAGGTAATGAACGAATTGATGTAACAATGGGAGTAATGAATGTCTTGAAGTTGGATGTAGATGTTTTGGAAAGAGATCGCAAGGAGGCCAGCTCCGCCGAATCTTGAGTTTTGTTCGATTTAGAAATGACCACCTGCAGAATTAAGAAGATTGATGGTATTAGTACGTGACTAATAAGACGCATTCTTCAACCTGCCTTGAGCTTGCCAACGACCTGTCAATTTGTTTCAGCCCTATGCTGGAGAAGCAAAGTGCGGGCAAGAACTGACCATAATAGCAACCCATAGCAGTTAAATCATCTTCAGAAGGTGTCGATTGATTTGCCGGAGGATAGATGACCGCAGGATAATTGATTTGCTCCTGCTTCTTTTGCTGTTGAGATGGTTGAGGTGTGGCATCGTGATCCATGTCGTGATCCATGTCGACGTCGTCTTTTGGTGTAGATGGGAACTGCCGAAGAATTGTAAGATGTGAAATAACAAGGCAAGAGAGTGAAACATACGGAATCGTTTGTGGAAACTGGTGAATTGCTTTGCTCAGCTTGATAATTGTAAGGTGGGATTTGTATCGAATGAGGGCTACTCCAATCGTCAGTCACTTGCCCTCAGAATCCCGGGAATCGCGGTTCGAAACTCACAAAGTAGCTGATTGACCTGTATGCTCGCACTATTTATCAGCTCTCTAGTAATGTCTCTATATGATGATGAGGACTAACGAGTAGGAGGTCGAACGACGCAGCAGGAATCTTGGTCTGAATCTTCCAGGTCTGAATCTGAAATAGCCATTTCCACTTCACCAGAATTGATGGGTGCATGTTGACCAGTGTAGTCATTGGCTTCAAAGAAACTAGCAACCTGTGGAGATCAGAAGTTTTTTAGAATCACGTCCAAGTTTGGCAACTTCATGTCACGAGAAAAAACTACTGACTCTGCATTTCTTAGAGCTCGATTCGCGTCCTTCAGAGTGTTCGTCGAATGTGCGCTTCATGTGTGTGTAGGTAGGAATAGAGGAATATGAGGAAAGATGTTGTTCAAGAGCAACAAGCATTTTTTGAAAAATCGGAAATCTGTTTATGCGCGAACGGGAAATCCGGGGATGACAAGGGAAGGCACCTTCTTAGACCGTGTTATTCCTCTCACGCGCATGACATTGACTACTGCATGAGCTATCTAACCAGGTGGTAACATTGTAGAATCCATAACTTCCACTTCCGCTTCCACATCATCTTCTTCATTCCCATCAGCAATTGAACTCCATCCTCTAGGCATGACCATTACACCTGAGACGAATGACATCTCAGTAACAAAACCCAAACGCGTAATAGAGGCCCGACTCACCAGTTCTAGCAGCTTCCAAAATTCCATAAGGTCTAACCAATCTCAAGAAACTGTCAATCTTTGCAGTCTTGCCAGTCAATTCCACCACAACGCAATCGTTGGACACATCACTGATTTTCCCATGAAATTGTCTAGCTAAAGTTTCAATGCTTGCTAAATGTAAATGTTTTTGTCTTAATGCTTGAGAAGCGGTAATATGACCACTTGTGGAAGAATGAGAAGTTGAAGAACCTTCCCATAAACCAGTTGAATCTTCATTGGATGAAGAAGAAGATAGGTTGGCGTAAGGGTTAGATTGAGCTGCTGCATTAGCTGCTCTTTCAGCTAATCGAATCGCTGGTGAACTCGAATCCAGTCCTTCTGATTCCCCGCCTTCTTCTTCTTTTCCTTCTTCTATCGCTTCACGTTGTTGTTGCTGCGAAGAAGATTGAGGTAAAGGTTGATTCCATCTTCTAGCTAACTGATCTTCGAAATAATCGGGACCCAGAATAGATATTTTCACCAATAACAATTCTCTTTGAACGGATTTGGTTTGAGTGAAGTTGAGAACAGCCCAAACAGGTACTAAATCTTCCAATTGTCGACGAGCTTGTTCGATGACTGTATCTTGACCTCGTAGAACAATTGACATTCTACTCAAATCTTTCACTTCCGTTGCGCATACTACTAAACTCTCAATACTATCATGCACATAACAGCATCAGCTTTTTCTTGTCCCTTGTATTAAGCGTAGAGAAAAGGAGAACTAACTTGAAACCTCTTGCAGCTAAACAACCCGATACTCTACTAAGTACACCAGGTTCGTTCTGTACCAAGCAATTCAAAGTATGTTTCACAAAAGGTTGACTAGAAGGAGGTGGTGTGTTGTACAAAATATTGGAAACTGCTTCTTGAGCTGACCATTTAGGTGGATCAATTGTTGGTAAGGGAGGCGGTCTTCGATGAGGATGAGCAAGTTTATAATCTAAAGCTGAAGCTGCATCGTCGAAATGTCGTTCAGCTCGTTTCTGTTCACAGATCCAATGCATGAGTCAGAATGATAACAATTTCCAGAAGCGAGAGAGAGAGAACGCACTGGATCTTTTGGTGCTGCTGTACAAGAGGAAGTACTGAAATTGGCTGATTTAGGTAGATGCCGGAGCACTCTGACAGCTTTGTTGGAAACCATAACCAAAAGAAATGGTTTGAATCTAACAATTTTTTTATAGGCTGGGCTTTGTCGGAGTCGCGTCAAGAAACAATGAAGCCCCGGACTTGATTGAATCACGGAAGTGGGAGAAAGCTTTGCAATACAATAATCTTGTATGAACAGACAGTACAACAGAATGAAACCCAAGAAATAAATCAAGCAAGAAAACTTTCAGTACACCTTCATCACATTACTCTAACTAACAGGTGGGGCAAGCGGTTTTAGCTTGACAGAGAAGCTACTGCTGCTTTGTTGCTGTTGCTGTTGCTGTTGCTGCTGCTGTTGTTGTTGTGGTTCTCCTGCTCCATTGACACTTGATGGCTGTTGCGCCGTCGATGAATTCGGCTTATGATATATATCTCCATGCGCTGATCTAGCAGTATTGGCATCCAGAGGTTGAGCTACTTCTTCAGGTCGAGGAGTAGATAAGAAAGAAGCCAAAGGTGGTGAAACTCGACGTACTTGCTGGCCAAACATTCCTGTCGTTGCTTTTCTGTTAGCGTCAAAGGTAGAGGCAGTGGAAGAAGGTGTAGGTGCAGCAGTGCTAGTTGAAGCAGTAGGATGATGTTGAATAGAATGTAAGTAAGGATTGGCACTGTTTGGATAGTGATTTCTAGGCGGTGATGGTGGTCGATTGATGATCGGGGCTTGTCTAGGTAGCGCGACAGGAGATGGACCAGTCAAAGGTACCGATCTAGGAGGTGGTGGAATATTTTGTTGCATGAAAGCTGGAGGTGCAGCCTGTTGTGGAGTAGGGAAAGCTGGATGATGGGGTTGGAAGTGAGGCGGTGCAAATTCAGCAGGCAAAGGAGGCGGAGGACCAACTCCCATGCCTAAGGGTGGTATTTGAGGTGGATAGAGATTAGAATATAGACTTCGAGGCGGAAGCTATATAACTTTGTCAGAAACAGCAAATATACTACGCATAGCTGAACTTACACCCATCTGCTCTAGATCGGCATGTACGATATCTTTGTCCAATCCGACCAGGCCGCGTTCGGTCTCTGGCGGCACGGTCTGTCTTCGGAAGGCACATGCAAGTCCTTCTTCTGTATATGGACGTCCTTGTATAGCGAGATGTTGCTGGAAAGTCCTTCGATCTGAATGACAAGCCAAAAGGATCGCTATGCGTTCTGTGAGGCAGCCAAATTTGTTAACTGTGAATCATAGTGATGCTAATGGTCGCGCTCACCATCTTTCGGCCTTTCCATCATTCGGCGTTCTCGTTCGACTTGCCGTCTTCGTCTATTGATATCTTGTAGCTCGCTAGCCCGAAGCTCGGCCTTCTCTTTCTATATGCAGTCAAGCATTAGCAACTGGCTTCTTGATTTGATGGAACACTGACAGCCCAATGCGTCCAAATCGTTCTCTCTTCGCATGCAAATTCTCGATCATATTCCTTCTCCAAGTGAGCCAAAGTTTTACTGGCCAGTTCCAGCTTGGACGTCCTCCTCTTTTCTATCAACTCATTGAGGAGAACCAATTCAGGATGATTGCCTAAGTTCTGAAGCATCAGCAATATCCCATACAAGGCAAGAGGTGAAAACTGACCTGCTTCTACGGCTTCTCTATCGCGAACGACTTCTTCCATTCGCTCGATATAAAGACGATCTCTGAGCTTAGCGAACTCGATTTCGATCTTGAAAAGTGCTTCTAAGGCTTTCATGCGATGTTTAAGAGCTGCATCTGTTCGGTCCCTGCACAGTCAGCTGCTATACAGCTATCATGTGCGAACAACGAACCGTCCTCGTTGACTTCTGGTTCACTTTCGGCAGATCGCTCTTCAAAATCAGGATCCATCAAATCCCTCTCGCTCTCCATTTCTTCGATCTCTTCCTTTTCAGCAAGCAATTGCGATTTCGACTTCTTTTTCCCGAAAAGACCAGACATATTTGGTTTCTTCTTTTTGGAGGAATACCCTTTCTTTTTTGCTGGTGATTTCCTGACGATCACTGGAGCTGCAACCATTTCTTCTTCTTCCTCCTCTTCCTCTTCTTCTTCCGCTTCCATCATATCCACATCTTCCTCTTCAGAATGGTTCCTGGTAGTAGCAATTTCAGGTTGAGTAGCTTCTTCTCCTTCTTCCATGACTTCATCTTCTACTATAGGTTTCGGGTCCAACTGTTCTACTTTAGCAGTTGTTGTCGTTGTAGTAGTCGTGTCTTCAACAGGCAATTCAGGTAAATTGTCCAATTCCATTTCTCTTCTAATAGATGGATCAGGTAAGAGTGAAGTAGATCTTGTCAATCGAGGGGATTTTCTAGGCTCGTTATTGTTATTGCTATTAGAAAGAGATTGGTTGGAGTGATTGGATCCAGAGTCCATGGCTACACCTCCTTGCAATTGCGTCAAAGGAGATTCATCATCATCTTCACCTATAGACGATTTCCTCTTCTTTCTGGAACTCCTCATTTTCTCTGTTCAGAAACAACGATATGTAAGCTATTCGATTGCCATCTAGCTCAATGAACAAACGAACCTGATAAAGAAGCGATTGCAGCTCTTCTCTTTGCTCGAGCTTGTCTGGCAACCATTGTCCTACTGTCACTCCCACCTTCGCCCGAACCGCGAGAAGAAGAATGTTGATCGTCTGAATTGTATTCACCTGAAGTTCGTTCAGATTGGGTTGAAGAAGATTTAGCCATACTTGGTGCAGTCATGATGAAATCATGTTGATCTCGTCCATCTTCTGGTTCCGGATGGTGTTCTGGTTCAGCCTGAATGATAGAGTTGGGTAGGATTGTTTGAGTAGAAGAAAGAGGAGCAGCAAGAGGTGGTGAGCGTTGAGGTAAAGGTAATTCGGATTCAGGTTCTGGAGTTAAACTTGAAGTCTTTCCATTCTGACGCGATTTGACAGGTGTTTGAGCTGGTAAGGTGTTGGAAGTTGCCGTTATAGGTGCTTCAGCTCCTGGAGCTTCTGTGATCGTGGTAGGCTGAATTGGAGCCTGCGTGCGTTTGTAAATATGTGTACTTTCATCGTCCGAATTCTCCAATTGAGAAAGCTCTGATTCAGCGGCCTCATCTGCTGCTGCCCCTGTCTTGTCTGTCTGAGCATTGATAGTGTTGTTAGCATGTAAAGATGGCGATAAAGGCGGAGTAGTAGCTAAATCTGTTAAGGCTTCGCTTTCTTCTGAATTAGCGCGGGTTGACTTTTGTGCTGAAGAGCCTGTGTTAGGCTTGCTGCTAGATCCAAGGGGTGCTGCGTAAAACTTTGCAGCTTGAGCAAGTTCGCCGGCTTCTGTTTCGCTCAAAGGTTCCGTTTCAGCGTCAGAGTCCATGTTGGTGAGAGGTGAGTCTGCTTGAGCTGCTGCTGCTGCCATCAGAGCTTGCTCAGCTGGAGTAGGCAAGGTTGAAAGTTGTGCTTCTAAGCTAGTTATCGCGTTGATATCAGCTGTGGTCAAGCTGGAAGCCTCTTCCATGGCTACAGGTAGGCTTGGACTGCAATGCTAGGACGGTGCGCTGAGCAGAAAGTGTGGTTGATGTTTCGCTGTTCCAAGTCGAGCCCGCTTTCATGCGTTTTGTTCTCATCGGTGATCCGGATTCAGCCTGGCTCAGAGCATTCACACACATGCACTGTGTCCTACTTGCATCCTCCTTGCATGCGCCAGTTGTCCTTTGAAGCTTCTCGGACCTGATTCTACTGTCATTGGTGCAAACCTTCTTTTACTGCTATTAATCTGCTCAGTCCCTATTGCCATGCTCTTGCTCGTCGTAATGTTCTGCACTCTATCAATCACCAGGGATCTCGAAGTTAATGAGCTGGACGCGAACGAGAAGGCCATAGCCTGCTGCCTGATCTTTCCGCATTCTCTGAGCTGGCTGCTGTCAATCACACAGAGGTATCGTCCAGCTCTTACGCACTACTGCGTACCGTGTGTCTCGCATCATGAGTTATCTCATGCATTGTGCGCTAAAGACTTTTGCGATTTGCTACTCTACTGCCCTTAAATGCACCTGAGCATTACTGAAATCTACAGTCAGAATCTGATTTTTCTCTTCCTTGGCTGGTCGAGCAGCCATGGCAAAGACTTGTACATGCCAATCTTGCTCATCCGCAAACACCCAACACATTTCTCTAAGCGGTACTCTTTCAATCACTTTCTCTCCCTTCAACACCAATTGGTAAAGCCACAAACTACTACCTAACTCATCTGACTCTCTTCGAAACTCAATCGTTGTCTTCCCTTCTTCTTCTTGTTCTTGATGGGAATTGGGTGAAAGTTGCCAATCACTCCAAGATTGAGTAGAAACAGAAGCGAGGTAAGGTTTATCTTGATAGTATTCTATACCAGCTTTAATCCATGGATCCGGTTTTGATGTTGATGAGGAAGATTGGAAACGCAAGAGGAGCCCTGCTTGATCGTAACGAAATTTCCAGGGAGCGGAAAAGGTAATTCGAGCGCTTTGAAAAGTACTTAGAGGAAGGAGATTGGATAGAGCATGAGTGGGAGCGTTAGAGGCATTTGTATTAGGTGGTTTTCTCCAGAGGTCAGTTCCGCATTGGGCGGAGATCTGAAAGGTCATTGCGAAGAGATATCGCGGCAATGTTCAACCTGCGAATGAGATCGAAATAGTGCAAAGAGATTTGGCAGTTCGGGCGGAAAGAAGCAAGCTGACAGAACTGGCTTATTGTCAAGGTTGCCCATAAACGGTTCTTTTGAGCTATCATTTAGAGCCATATCCAAAGTGGATGGCAATCAAACTCGCGAATATACACCGGCCTTCCTATGTTACGGTTTCGCCTGGAATGTCGATCACTTTCAAGACTTGTTACAACTTACGACATCATGCTGTATTTCTCTTGCTGTTCTGCCTTTGCGATCCCTCTCGTCAGCGTTGCACGCCTGGTGCGCTTAAAACAAGGCGAAAGCTTCGTGGAGTATGCGATGAACGTCGCGCTAGGCTATGCAAGTTTTCTGTTTTCGATATACGGATGTACTACAGTGCAATGTTCGGGCAGTTCGTTAGCGTTCAAGCTTTTCCCTTCTATATGCGCGTCTTTTTCAGATCTACTTCTGATGCTTCGGATGCGTTTGCTAGCTGGACTGTTGGTCTGTCTGTGTCATGTCTCAGCTATGGTTCTTCTACCGACTTCACGCTCTTCACTCAGAAATACATCAAGTAGTGTTGAGGCCAAGATAAACCCAACAGCAACAAACCTCTCGTCAAGGGAAGTTTGGGATATTGTCAAGTTTCTGCCTTGGTGGAATCCTTGTACGTGAGCTTAACGTGGACGGAGGCTTCATGTTCTGATCTTCCCTAAGACGAAACAACGCAAGGTTTGTCCTTTGACTATGAAGTCGTCCCGATCCGTTGACTGGAAGCAGGACAAGACAACCCCCAATTAACGATCTATGAACCAGTACCAACAGTCCACCAGCCTGCTCCTCAGCCTGTTCAGCCAGCGACTGCCTACCAAACTCCAGCTCAGCCCACTCCGGTTCCTTATAGCCCTCCATCTACCTGTTCTTACAGCAATACATGCACAATTTGCGTCTCTTCCTTGAATCTGATCAAATTGGATAGTTGTTCTTCTTGGACTGCATTGGAATCTGTTCGTTCATCTTTTATCCTTTTGCTATCCAAACTAATCTAAGCTGAACGATCGATGGCAGTGTTGGACTCAATGTCCTGGTCAGATGAACACTTATATAGCACAACAAAGATTGCAGTCCTGTACTGGTCAGAGAGGTGCTGTGGTAGCCTGTCAATATCCTGTAAGTCCCATTGCCAAGCCAGAAATTGCAGACTGAGCTTCATTGGGTTATAGTATGGATGCTCAACTTGTTCGTCTTCATGCGGTGGCGGTATCTACTACAGTTCGGCAACGAATACCAAGCATAATACAGTACTGCTGGTTGGGTCTAGCATCCTTTTCGCTTGGATCTTTCAGTCTTCGCGCGTCTGAGGTGATGAAGAGCAAATATTCCATTAAGCAGTATGACGAGGCAGAGGAAGAGAGATCCAGGCTGGGAACGAGAATTACACTTTGCATTGAACTTGTGATTATTACATTATACCAAGATAACCCAAAATTGCAGAACCTGAGGGAACTAGAGACCAGAGGTGAATGGCCCTCGTATCCGTCTTGCCAATCTACGGGGCAAAATGTCAGTGCCAGGCTTTGGATGAGCAAGAGGTCAATCCAACTGAATATCTCTGTCCATTACTAGAAAGCTTTTCAGTATATATTCGGCCTAGACAACAAGAGAGACTCACTCGTAACTCTCTTGGCATGTATTGCACAGAGATTTGCATCCTCGAACAGATGCACGAGAAACCTATCTCTTGATTTGTAAGCCAAATTTGAGCACAATGTGCAAGCTGACTTACGCTTCCGTAGCTTCTTGCAATGCCAGCAAAGCAGAAGACTGCCATCTCAACCCAACACCCTCGTCGCTCAACGGTGCAAACTCCATAGCGATTTCCCTAACCAATCTAGCAAACGGTAATTTCCTCAAGAGCAGATCTGTAGATTTCTGAAACTTGCGAATCTCCCTTAAAGCTTTCGTTCCAGGTCTGTACCGATGTGGTTTCTTGACTGGGTTCCTTTCTTGCTGACTAGCTTCACCTTGAGCTTGAATGATTGGATCTCCAGCTTCCATCCAATTGTAAGATTATTCGGTCTATAGTCCCATCGAATAGATGCTCACGTCTGACACCGCCTAAGAGACCACGCTTCACTTTGCCCTTGCCTTTCCCTTTACCCTTGGTTTGCAATGGCTTGACTGGACTTTGAGTCAATCTGGCCTGTATTGGAGAGTGATCGGTACGAGCATATCAACTGGGCAGCAATAGGTGTATACCATGATCCAGTCAGTGGGCCTTCTCTAAGCAGCCAAGCTCAACTCAGCAGATGGTCGAGACAGATCAAAAGCCACCTTTTTCGCAAACGCTGATTTATCTACTCCCTTGATACTTCGGATAGCATGAGAGCACCTACAGAAGAAGAACAGATTACCTTGTTTGAGAAAGCTTTGAAAGGTTTCTTCGTTCTTCGAGATACGCGAAGACTGTGGATTTGCTTATCACTATTATTCAATTTAGCTAGAGAGCGGGCCTATTGTCCTTATTCCAGTCAATACTGTGCCTCTGTGTCTATATACTCTGTCTGATTCTTGCATAAGACTTTCATGTTGGAGCCGTATGTCTTTTTTTTCCCCGCGTTATCTCTTCCCTTTCGTGTCCTTATCTCTCTCACTATCTTAGTGTCTACTGACTGAAGATGGATCATATATAACTGGAGGCAACGTGGAAAACGTCTGTGTTTCTCGATCATGCATTGTATTGAATACACATCTGATTCGTCTGCCAAATCTGGTTCAGGCTGCTTATTCGCCGGGCATGTGCGCAGAACGATCCGCAATAGGAAGAGCTTTCGTACGTTTTCTGCTGTTCCTTCCGTCTTACTTGTATAATCTTGATATTCTCATGCGCGTTACAGGCGGAAGGTCAGACCAAATTCTTGGCTGTTTCAGTTGCAGCAGATACGGATGGTAAGTGTTTCATCTGTCTCTTGATGCCATGCTGATTGACTATTCATGCAGGCCCGACTTCTCCTTGGTATGCTTTCGAATCACTGAAGTGCCAAGTTTCAAATTGATTGAGAACCAATAGTGGTGTTTGTCGACAAGTGCTTCGCGAGYTCTGTTCGCTTGAGGTGCGTCTTGCTTCTCTTTGTGCTGGATGACTTTTGACTCGATGGAAAATTGGAACAGACACCGATTTATATGGTACATTCGAGTTGGACAAAAGATTCAAAGAATAAGGTCGATATCCGAACATTAGGAGAATTGTTGCCCATGTCTTTTGGTCGTGCGCGTCAAAGATGTTCTGCAGTCCATTGCTAATGATATACTTCTGGCTGATTTACAGCTGATTCGCTCAACAAATAATGTTGTGCGCGCGATTCAGGAGTACAAGAAGAGAATGTAGACAACAGTTTGGTGAGGGGCAATTGCTGCAGTAGGCAGATAGCAGCAACTGCGAGCATAGCCGTATATGACAGCCAGTAGATATGTCGGAGCGTTCATGCCCAACGATTAATTGCAAGAACTGCCTCTCGGCAGAACTGATGGGCGTCACGGTATTCCTCTATGATCAAAGAGAGGTCTGGAATTTGCTTCTGTTTGTCCCTCGACCGCCGTATTCAGTATCCAGTAGAACATAGCCCCTTGCCCTGGTGATCGTAGACCACTCAAGGTTTCCTGCAAGACTCTTCAGCGAATCCTGCAACTTCATCCCCAAAATAACTTCATACTGCTAGCTTCTGGCAAGATTATACCTTCAGATTCAGACTTGATCAAGGCGTACAATGCTGCAGTCATGCCTATCTTGGACTATCGAATGGATGGCAAACCCGAATTCGTGCCACCTAGCACCATGGACAAGCAAAAACAAGTGCTTGACAGACACCCAAGCTGGCATGTCGACTTCATGCATTTGCTAATGATGATTGCGGAGGGAAAGATAACAATGTAAAGTACTGAGCAAACGGATGGTATGATGAGAAGCGCAAGGCGAGGATTCAGAGGGGAAGCGTCCGGTTTTCATGCATTTGCGTCCGAAGTTGTATTTTTATAGATAAGATCTTCATGCGAAAGGAACCAGACAAAGCCTTCCAAAAACCTCTCGACCTTGTTGACGATCAGAGCAAAGCGAATTCCTCTCTGGCTACCGCAACTCGAGCTTTCCAAACTTTCTTCACTCTCGAAACAAAATCAACAAACCCATCTTCCTGAACGATTTCTTCCACCAAACGCTCCAGTTCGGGTTCTGATAAACCACCCTCCGATTCTTTAGCATACAAGACTGATAAGAGTTCCTGCGACGATGTCGTGTTGCCTGAATTGCGAATGGGCAGCGGTAGGGGAAGGGGAATGGCAGCGGTTTGAGATTCTGCGACTGCTGGAAGAACAGTGCTGTGTCTTTGAGCAGGAAGCGAAGGAGGAGAAGGTAAATAAGATTTCGGTGAGAGGGTGGAAAGATTGTAAGCCTGTCGAAATTGTGAGGACGGCTGGAATTGAGTCTGTACAGGTGCCAATCCAGCAGAAAAATTAGGTTGTAAGGTAGCTGTTGTGTTATTACGAAGAGAGGGGATAGAAGAGCCACCGGTGTTCTTGCATGGCTATATGTGGAAATTGAATTATTTACACTGAAAGGATTGAGAGCATGACTTACTACAAAGTCCTGAATACAGTGAATAAAAGCAGCAGCGTCTGGGGCAGTAGCGAAGCGAATCTGAAAACGTCTCCAGGCAGCTTGCTGACAAGCGATCATTTCAGTATTTCGCGACAAGCATCGATCATTCTGACGAACCCCGTTTACTTGAGTAAGGAAACGAAATCCAGCAACGCAGTCTTTGTAAGCACATTTCAAAGGTAACTCATGGCTCTGAGCAGGTTTCGGTGATCCAAAAGAGTTGAGATCAAGCGATTCATACTCGAAGAGACTTGAGCCATCTTGCCATAGCACTTTGAGCGTGACTGCTAGAGACTGGTGCGATCCAGCGGCGTGTGGATCGGCAACAGAACAAGAGTCAAAGGAAAGCGACGCGTAAAGACCTTTCTGCGAGCTGGAAATAGAAGAAAACACAGCGAGAGATCAGACAGAGGAAGAATATGAGAAGAAAACAGACAATTCCTGGCACTTGGCTGAGCATGATAGGAGCCTATATATGTAAGCTCACCTGCCAATCCAGAGTTCCTTTGGAATGCGATGAAACAAGATCTGGTAGGCCAGCTCGAGACGTTGCTCGACTGTACTTGGTCAAGGCAAAGCTCCTCCGAGAGCTTCTAGCTTGCTGCTGTGAGTGCATGAAACACCTGAAAACGACGACTGGCAGTCTGGATGGTACAGGTCCAAGAGTCCGCTTTGTCTTTTCTTTACGTTATAGCGACGAGAAGCTGATACCAGAGTGAGCGTAGATACCTGTTCGCTCGCGTGTGACCTGGATGGATCATGTCTTCTCTGCTGCTGCGTCTCTTTCAGTCAGAGCACTTCAACATTTCGCTTGCAATACAATAGTCGGTCTTCCCGCGCCTTACGTGACAGGATCAAGCAGCTGACAGCAGCGCGTCCGTGCTATGTAGTCTCAAGACATATCCTGATCAAATTGGCGTGACATACTATCTTGTTGCTAGGCTGCAAGAATTCTCGGAGCCTGATGTAGCTTTCTACTGGCCGCAGCTATGGTAAGCCTGTATTATTGAGTATAATCCAGTGCTAAGCTTCCAAACAGTCATTTGCTGATCACAAGGCCGACCGAAAGTGCAGCGCTCGAAGGCTTTCTCATGCAGAAGTGCGAGCAATCTACACATCTAGCTATGCTCGTCAGTGATTACTTCTTGACCTCTGTTGCTTCCATGCTAAAGCGCCGCGACAGTCACTGTGGTATTTGCAAGCTTCTTTGTACGACTTAGCTAGCACACCCAACACGCCTTCTTTCGCTATTTGTCGCCGAGCTTTCAATCGCGTTCAATCAATTATCTTTTCAGATCTTATTGCACCAGAAGCAAGCACTTCTACTTCTTCCTCTCCTTCGGCCAAAACAGCAGCTACTTTAGGTCTAATAGAACGAGAGAAGCTTAAACCACATGCGAATGCTGCGTTTCTTGGACTAGGAGTGCTAGCTGCAGCAATAGCTTTACCTTCCGTAGCAAAAGATTCTGGTCAAATGGCTATACAGCAGGGAAGAAAAGTATTGCTCGACGATCAAGGCAGACCAGCCATAGCTGCTCCTCAAGAGGAGCGAGAAAGTAGTGGAAGTGAAGATGAGACAGAAGCGCCTGTATCTGCATCAACATCGAGATTGAGTCTCTCTACTTCGTCTAGACCGCCGCCTCCCTCAGTTAATGGGTCGCTTTCGAGAAGTCTAAGCAAAAGTACGAAAAGCCCAAGGTCCAGAAGCACGTCAGAGAAGAAAGGTACTCCGTCCTTCATGCCGGGAGAACGCTTGGAAGTCAGTCCGACTGCACCAACATTTTCAAAAGATCTGCAACCAACACGGACTATGCCTGCGCCTGTTCGCAAGCTCGCGCAATCGACAAGTTTATCACACCTACCATATCGTCCTTCTCCAAGTTCTCGCTTTCCAGCATCTCCGTTGGCTGCAAGTCGGATATCTGAAAGTCCTCCTTCTTCTCCTCCTAGCTCTTTCCGATCTGTTTCAGGCCGAAAAGTTTCTGCCTCGCGCTTCAACTCTCCGTCCGAAAGTGTATTGCCAATACACTCCCAATCTGTCTCGGTTCCGTCCTTATCCCAATCTTATGCAGCTTCTACCGCCAATCTTTCCAACGGCACTCAACCTTCAAGCATGGACCTAGAGCGACTCTCTCAGTCTATGCCCAAAGAACTTCTTGTTAATCTACTCAGATCACATGCCTGCAGAGCGCAATTAGATCTTCTCACCTCACTACAAGATATCTCAACTCGTTTGGTCAGTGTTCCAAAAATGGCTCGCATTAGTGCGCTAAGAGCGGAACTGACTGTACTCAACCATGGACTACCGAGAGGATGCTGCTTGGGTATGTTCTGTCCTGGCGAATCTTCACCTTCGAATATAGAAAAGGGGAAGAAAACCTTCAAACCACATCATAGAATAGTCCGAATCTCACCATCGGAATCTGTGGTTCTTAATTCAGCCGATCGAGCTCCTTTCCTGATACATGTTGAAGTATTGGAGGGCGATTTAGATTTCGATCCCACTCGAAGACAAAACACCGAAGACCTTAGAATAGTTCTGGCTGATAGAGAAAGCGCTGTAGCCAAAGCTTCTTATCGTTCTGCTCCAAGTACAATTTCTTCCAAGACTTCAATACCTCATACAAAAGCAATAAATAAGGCTGCCATCCCTATAAGACATTCAAAGGAAAGCATCCGCAGCCAATCTCTTTCATTTGCTCCGTCGCCGCAAACGAATGCTACCGCGTCAATAACTTCGAAAATAGCAGAACCGGAAGAGATGGACATGGTCGAGCAGATGTTTGGAGACACTTCTGTTCGCGATACACCTATGGTGGACGAATCCCATTTCAGCCCTCCTGTAATCCACAATCGATCAGTGGATGAACAAGCTTGGACTCGACCTTCCTCTTCACCAGCTTCCCCTACGCTGGAAAAAGATTCCATTACCGTATCGAATGGATCGGCAGAAGAGCGGAAACCTATTACTCTCGATGAATATGCTGAAAGAATGAGGATGGCAGCTATAATGCTTTCCCAACTCAACGCATCTCAGCAAACACCTCTAGGAATGGTTCAGAACGCCACAGGTGCAGCGGGTGGTTTAGTAAATGCTGGAATAGGTCTAGGAGTTGGATTGGGTGGAGCTGTTGGTTATGGTCTGGAAGCTGTGCGAGGCGTCTTGCCATTTGCTGGCGGCAAACAAAGCAGTATACCAGGTCAAGGTTCCGCAGGATTGGCCGCACCGCTCGATACTGCTTCTGCAAACACTGGTCTTTCTGCTTTCTCTGGTTCTCCCAGTCCAAATTCTCCTCCGGCTGTAGCTCTTCCCGCCACAAATCCAGCTCAACTTGCCGCTGCTAGACAAAGAGTCCTGCCTCCGAACGAAGCTGCAGCAATAAGAGAAAGGATCATGACGGAGATGATGGCTCTAGAAGAAGAGCGCATGGAGAGAATGCGAGCGGATAGTCGAGCTAGATCATCAGGCTGGACTGTCAATGGTCCAACGCGGTCCAATACACCACAAGCACTGACTGCAGCTGGAATAGAAGACGAAGGCATAGTGATGAGCGTCGTCAATAAGGAAGATCCTTCTGGGGCCGTCTTCAGCGAATCTTGGGCCGAAAAGCGAACACGGATTAGATCATCTAGCCCCTATGGTCATTTAGCGAATTGGGAGGTCCTTTCAGTCATTGTCAAAACTGGTACAGATCTTAGGCAAGAACAACTCGCAACTCAGCTAATACAAGAGTTTGGCAAAATTTGGTCAGAAGTCAAGTGCCCACATTGGGTTCGGTAGTAAGTCTCGTTCATTGGTATTAAGTATGATTGCTCATATCTACCTTTAGCTTCAAGATGCTTGTAACATCAGAAAGCACAGGCCTTATTGAAACCATTACCGATGCTGTGTCGGTTCACTCCATCAAGAAAGACGCCTACGCCAGAGCTGCTCAGGCAAACAATAGCTTCGTATCTTTCACTCTATACGATCACTTCATCGAGAAATTCGGTAATCCGGATAGCAGCACTTTCCGTCGCGCGCAAGATGCCTTTATGAGGTCTCTCGCATCTTACTCCATTATTTGCTATGTCCTCCAGATCAAAGACCGACACAATGGTAACATACTGATTGACAAGCAAGGTCACATCATACGTACGTGCCCTTTTGAATGTGGAGGGCTTGACTGAATCCCGACGCAGACATCGACTTTGGGTTTTTATTGTCAAATTCTCCTGGTCAATTGGGTTTCGAGATGGCTCCCTTCAAGTTGCCTCAAGAGTATATCGACATTCTTGGTGGAATGGAAAGCCAGAAATACGCCGAGTTCCGCTTGTTACTTCGCAAATCTTTCTGGGATGTGCGGAAACATGCGGAGCGCATTATTATGATTGTCGAGCTAATGCAGAAAGGTCAGTCACTGATTTCTCGCACAATGACTTATTTGACGTGGCGTTAGACTCCAAACTCCCTTGCTTCGCTTGGGGAGAACAGACAGTCAAGGCTCTGAGAGATCGCTTTCAACTCGGTCTCACCCAACCTCAGTGCGACGAATTCGTTGACCGCCTGCTTGAAAGTTCAGCTTTGTCAGTTATTACCAGGTTATATGATATGTTTCAATGTGAGTTCGAGCACTGGCATCTTCTTCGCCAATTGCTCACCACAACTACAAATACAGTTCGTTCTCAGGGCATCTTGTAGGGCATCTCGTAGGGCATCAGCTTGCAAAGCAAAGGGCGTCGTTCTGACATTGTACACAATTGCATTTCCAAATACAACATGGCATGATATCATCTTCACGAGTACTTTCTCATGCCGACCTAGATTGCAGAACCTCGGACAGAGCGACAACCAAATTAGGGAGCGTTTACAAAATCATGCATAAATATTAGCTTAATCATTATCGACAACGACATAAAGAGTCCATGTATCTCCTTTTTCTCTCTCTTCAGCTCCTGTTCTTTATCACTCTGTCCTGCTTCTTTTATAGCTCCCATCCGATCCTTGTCCGTCATCGTCGTCTTCTTGACCTCTTTCGCGCTTCATGTCATTGTTTGGTAAAGAGAAATTGTAACTAGGCCAAGAAAATGGTTCTGATTGAGCTGCTGGACTACTAGCTTGATTACCTCCTCCTCCTCCGTTATAGTTCAGACCGTTGCCGTTGAGGAAATTAGCGAGCTGATCATCTTGTCCGTTCTATATCACAAAATCAGATTGTGCCAGGAAAGCAGAATCAAGCAAATTTACCATAGTGTTAGCGTAATCTGTATTGTTTCGTTCATTTAACATGTCCGGCATGCTTGCAGAGCGGTTGCTGTAATGGTTGGCAGCAGGAGTAGGCGGATTAGTAGATGGACTTGATCTGTTATCAGAAGCATAAGGATTATGTTGTTGCTGCTGCTGTTGTTGTGACTGTTGTTGTTGTTGCTGGTGCTGCTGCTGTTGAGGGAAAAGAGGCATTGACTGCGATGTAGGTAAAGCGAAACGAGAATAATCAAAGGCCGGGATAGGCTGGGATTGGGACATTGACAATTGGTTGAACTGCATCATTCTTTGCTGAGCTGCTAAAGCAGCTTGAATTTGAGGGTTGTTGGCCATTAATTGTTGGGATAAAGCGAACAGTTGAGCTCCAGCGGCATTCGGGTCCACTTGACCATTGAACGTAGGCAGAGTAGGTAATCCAAAAGCAGATTGCTGGTTGAGCATGGAAAGCAGAGGATGCGTTTGTGCTGCTTGACTGTAAGCTGCAGTGATCAGAGACGGATAAGGATTTTGATATGCCTGAGGTTGAGCAATAGCAGGTGAAGGTAGAGGCAGTGCAGAGACTTGACCAGAAGCTCTGCGTTCGCTCATACTGTTTTTGCGCTGTTGCTCATGTTCACTGTTGGAAGCTGATTTCTGAGCCGGCTCTTCTTCACCTTCTTCCTCGTCCTCTTCTTCATCTTCGTCATCGTCGTCTCCAGCTTTACGTTTGTTTGCTTTGACTCGACCAGAAGTCCGACCTTGAACGCCATTGGCAGGAGCAGAAGCAGTTCCACCATAATCAGCAGGACCTTTCTTTTCCGTCACAGTGTCCGAAGGCAACTGCCCACTCGGATTAGTACAAAGCGAAGGACATTAGTTATTCATCTCACGTTTGTGTAGCGCATCAAAGTGCCATCTATACTTCCAGCGCTTGAAAATCTTAAAATCTCGAATCAGCATCTTCCGTATAAAGAGCGCGGATTCAAGAAGAGCTCACTCGTAGACTTTCTGGTTGTGACCAAACACAATGACAGCTACTTCAGCACCACAAAGCACACCCAATTCGAAAGCTTTTTTGAAGAGACCAGTTTTCCTTTTAGTGAAAGTTACGAGTTTGTTGCGTGGGTCTTGGATAGGTGCGATCTCAATCTTTCTGCGACCCATGTTGAAGTTGCAAGTATTGCTGAGAAGGAAATTGCAATGACCAAATCGAAAAGTATGCGAGCGGGATCAAATGTGGATGTAGAAAGCCGTACAGTGCTACTCCGAGCCTTTAGCACTCTTGTATGCCTCTTTTCGGGCATTCTAGAGCTCACCTTGACCTTCCAATCACTCAAATACAAACTTTGCCCGAAATAGCGATATGAAGTTATTTTGGGGATGAAGTTACAGGATTCGGTGAAGAGTCTTGCAGGAAACCTTGAGTGGTCTACGATCACCAGGGCAAGGGGCTATGTTCTACTGGATACTGAATACGGCGGTCGAGGGACAAAC